>OY744523.1:77845944-77923444 GCA_963556195.1 Sepiola atlantica
CAGTAGGATACTAACATTTAATAACCGAAATTTCGAATCTAAAAATATCCAGTGTAATACCAACTAACCGAGGATCCGGGGTTAAAGAAATTTACAGTCCTATGCCATGACTAAACCTCAGTTTAATTCAAAATCTGCATAACAGTTAAAACAACTAAAAGATTTATTTCTATGTTAAATTTTAAAAACAAACAAATAAGAATAGGAAATCGTTAGTTGGTTAAATTTTGTCTCTATAAAAAAATATGGAGGATTTCAAAGAGCCAATGTTAGAAGTCATGAAAATCTAACAGGAACAAAAGGAACGGTAGGAAGGAACGTTCTGAGAAACGGTAGTAATGATTTGAAAAAGTATTCTAATTGTTGGTGTATCGAAAAAGAAAAGGATCAACTCAATGCGAATTCTTTTTCTCATGATTCGGTGATAAATTCAGATGGTGGAGGATGTAACTTTTGCTGCATTTTTTCTATGTTATAAAGAGGTTTCTCCAAATGAAAAAATTACTTAGTCGAGCGAAAAGAAAATATGTCTGTTTCTCGGAAAAAATGAAATGGAACATAGCATGGATAAATGTGATATTTTAAACAATCTAAAATCAAGTATTTGGAACAGATTATAGATGTGAAAGGCAGAAAACCAGATCATGTAAAAATTGAGTGTGATAAAAAACATGTCTCGTCCAACAATTATATATCAGTATTACAAGTGTGTACTTAGGTCTAGTAAATTACTACGGCCATTTTATACCAAGTATTCTAACTGGAACTCGAATACTGAACATCAGAGTGTTCTTAAGAAAATTACAAAAGAATTTAAATCAAATTTTAGTCTAGTTACGATCCAAATAATGATATTATTGTTGTTCCAAGTGACGCTAGGAATTTCAGCTTAGAGGCTGTAACTTTACACAAAAAAAGTTACAGCCAAGTAAAAGCGATTGTGTAGGGATACAGGATCCTGTTAGTAGCTGGAAAAGGATATAGCCAAATCGAAATAAAGCTATTAGAGGTCATCTTTGTTATAAAAAGTTTCAAAGATTCAATAGTGGAAGAAGTCTTATGCTCCAACCAGACCACTGACTGTTATCATCTATTTTCTGATTCCAAAAAAGGGATTCCTACACATTCTGTAGATCAACTTCTATTAATAAATTATAATTCCTTCTATCAGAAAGTTATGCGGATGGGTTATTCAGGTTAATCCCCAAACTCTGTGAACCATTGAAAGAAAATTGTGACAGCAGCTCTAAGAATAGAAATAGAAATGAAAAGCTTGGCAACACCAAATTGGAATTATCTGTCATGCTCAAAAAGATTAGGAAAAATAGACAAATATATCAGAGAGAGAAAAAACTAACCAATTATTGATCAACAGTACGAAAATAATGACGGTAAAATGATTTAGTCTATTTGTGATGGGATTTTAAGGTACAGCAAATGTGTGGTGATACCGACAGGCTGAGAACACGAATATTAAAAATAGTGTCCTTTCCAAACTTCACAACAAATGTATTGCCGAATCTTGCTTCTGTGATTGCTGGTAAATTGCCCCTGTGGTACTAATGTTACGAAATTCTGGTGAAAGAACTGACTTGCATAATTATCGCCTCATTAGTCTATTCCCCCTTATTGCTAAAATCTTTGAGTCACTAATCAATCTAGCATTAGTCCACAACCTAGTTTATGCTAAACTGCTTTCTGGCCATCAGTATGGATGTAGGTGAATACGTTCTACTGCGGATATACTAACAGTCATCTCTGAACATATATACCATACACTAGACAAGGCAGGTGAATCTAGGGTGGTAGTACTTGATATATGAGAAGCCTTTGACAGGGTCTGGCATAAAAGTATTCTCAGGGGATTAGTTCGTACGGTATTACTGGACGAATATGTAATATAATCAGATTCTTTTTAAAGATCCAGGTTGTCATCGATTGCCGTATATTTAAACAACATGACAGGTGTGCCCCAGAGGTTGATTCTTGAGCCCTTATTATTCTTGACTTTCATAGACGACCTCCCTGATTCAATTGTGTCCGAGATGTGTATATTTGCTGATGATACCACACTCTATTCTCGACATGTAAGCAAAACGAACACACACATATTCAAGACAATGGCTGAATTCTTAGAAAATGACCACCAGTCGGTAGTGGAATGGGGTCAAAGAGTGTTGGTAACGTTTAATGCTACTAAGACAATTATAGGAAACCGTTTCACCACCGATTGCCATGGCTAATAGATCCCTACCTGAGATTACATCATTACAAACTCCTCGACCTAACATTTACAGATAACATGAATTAGAACATTGAAGACTTTGTGAAATCTACTGCAAAAAAGGTGGGCTCCTTCTACCGTGCTAGAAACCTTCTCACACCTGCCAGTATTGTATATCTCTACAAAGCCACCATTCGCCCATGCATGGAGTATTGTTGTCACATCTGGGCTGGTACACCAACCACTTGTCTCTCCCTCTTACACATTTTTCAAAAAAGAGTCTTTAATTTAATTGATCTTACACTATCTAGCAAGCTCCAGCCCCTGTCCCATCAGCGCAATGTTGCATCACTGTGCTTATTTTACAAGTACTTTAATGGTATATGCTCCAATGAACTTGATACACTGGTCCCCCCTCGACATAAATACCCCTGATCGACCCGTCAATCAGCAAAATAATACCTCTTCACTGTGGAGGTCTCCAGATGCCGGAAGGCTTTTTACTCTAATAGCGTCTTTCTTCGAACCACTTTGGAACTTTATCTGTCTCTGCTTCCTGTTTCTCTGGCTGTACCAACATGCAGAAATTTAAATGTAATGTAAACAAACATCTCGCAGCACAACTCCCCACTTACGATGCTTCTGTATGTATGGTCCCTAATTTAATGACAATGTGCCGTGTTTTGATGCGAATTAAAGTAAAAAGAAAATTAAAAGAAAATACTTCAATAGCAATTACCCTGATATATCGAGGATGAAAGCGTTACTATGTTTTGGGGCCGATATAGTCAAAGAAAGGGGGAAAAATTGAAAACCATACAGAGGTTGCGCAATAGCAGAAAAGGTGCAGATCTTCACGATGACTTCAAATAAATTTTGCAATGAAGGGGCATTATTATTTGATTATGGTTCACTTTTTCTCGAAATGGCCAGAAGTGATGACATGTAAAAACCCTATGTGCATTAATTGTATACTTCTTGCAGAAGAAATCTGATGTCGTTTCCAAATGTGTATGGTTTTCTAATGCAGAATTCAACCAAAGATTACAACAAGAATATTTGGAAATTCAAAAATGGGAAAATCTTTTATAATTGAGATACATAAAAGATTACTCAATATTATTGAAGTCAATTGTATTCATTTATTTTGAGCAACAAAAGATATAAATATAGGATAAACTATTACTTTTAAGATGATATTCAATAATATCAATAAACGTAATAAAATCTAAAGTCTGAATGCATACAAAAAATACATATATTTTTTGCTAAATTTTATATTTTATTAAATGAAAATATATATTTGTTTTGAAAATATTGCAAATGAACTAAGAATGATGTATGTATTTATGCAAATTAGGTATTTTTAATGTGCCAAACTAATATTTTATACTAATATACACATGCTATAAATAATGACAGTATATATATATATATATATATATTAAATTAAAGATAAGTGATGCATCGTTTAATAATAATCTATCATGATAATATAAGGCTCAATATATTCAAAAGAGCAATCTATTCAAGAGGTTAAAGATGAGAATAAAAAAATGCATAGATACAATATTTATTAAAACATCAGAAGTTCAAAGCAATGAGGTTCATATCCTTAACATAACTCTTAACATAACTCTTTTCATCAGAGGATAAAAACCGGTCATGTAACTGTTAATATTATCGGCATAGAAAAAAGAGCTCTTTCACCAAGACAATGCACCATGTCACAAGTTGATCGCAACGATGGCAAAACTACAAAAATTGCACTTCCAATTGCTTCCACACCTTCCCTATTCTCCAGATTTGGCCACCAGCGATAATTGGCTCTTTGCAGACCTCATCAAAAAGCTTTAGGGAAAGAGATTTGGCTCCAATGAAGAAAACTTATCCATATTTTTAGGCCAAAGACAAATTGTTCTACAAAAAAGACATAGAATTGTTAGAGAAGCGTTGGAATCAATGTATCATTCTAAGAGGAGACTATGCTGATGAATAAAGTCGAATTGTATGTAAAAGTTGTTGTTTTTATTAGTTAGGCCGGGACTTATAGAGTAGTGTGTTATGTCGGTAAATGAAATCCATTTATTTTATGCATTTTGTCCGAATGAGAGACATATGTGTTTTTGTGTTCTTCAGGTTGAAAGCAAATCTCTTTAGCTAAAACTCTGTAGTCAACTGATTTCTCCATCTTGGTTCAGAGACAAAACTCATTCTGAATTCTTTTTTGTCTATCGATTTTTTAAGATTGGTGTGGATGGAAAATATATTTACATGTATTTTTTCCAGCAACAAAAATGTTCAAAGCAACAAGTTAAAGATAGTTTTAGTTTTAAAAAATGTTTGAGACTTGTCATTCGGTGCACATAAACGATCTCCCTGATCACATAGAGTCTCAGATTGGCTTATTTGCTGACGACACCAGGCTTTACTCTCGTCATGTTGGCAAAATAATCCAGGTGGTGAATGGTAGTCCAAAAACGAAAGAGTTATCCAGGCGGATAATTTGCATACACCCTGAATACACTTTTCACTGTCATCTACTGCATCGATAGCAAGCAATTTTCCCACCTGGATAACTCTTTCGTTTTTGGACTACCCTTCACCACCTGGATTGTTTTTTAATCGACTTCTTTGACATCTTTCTTGAAATTGTTTTAAACTTTATGACTTGGATGAACTGTATAAGTTTAACAAAAAAGTGTGTTTTTCACCATTATATTTGATGTTTTATATATTTTTATGTATTTTTTATATATTTTTATATATTTTCAAAGCTTAATTTTATTACCTGCAGTAATGTCATTGCGGTAATGGTCCTCTGAGGAGAAGATTTTCTTTGAAAACTCATGAGTAAAGGGCGCAGTATCTCTCCTTGTTTTTGAACTTGAGTAACATCTGATTAATTTCTCATTTTATTATGTCATTTAACTAATATTATTGCTCTATACACTATATTGAGCTTTGTTTTTATCCTGATAGTCTACTGGTTAAATATATTATTTATATCTTTAAAGTATTATCTTACACTCTCTCTCTCTCTCTCACTCTCTCTCTCTCTCTCTCTCTCTCTATATATATATATATATATATATATATATATATATATATATATATTAAATAAAAAAAGGAAAACCTAAAAATACTATTTACGTATTCATCAACGTTTCGTCTTTATTATAAGGCTTCCTCAGGATGATTGTCTGAATAAAACACTAACACAAGTAACAAATGTTTGAAACAAGAGGTGGTGGCGGGTGTGAGCTTAAACTTGGAGCTGCTTATGAAAAAATGAATTATGAGATACAAATAGATGGTGGCAGTGGGCAATTGAGTTTCCAGTAGATCGTGTAAGGGGGATAGTGGCGGTTGGAGTTATAAGATCATTAGGTAGTGGGGAGGCATTAGAATAAATGTGGAAGGAGTGGGGGCGGACATTAGTAGTAGTTAGAATTAATTAAAACTATGAAGCGGGAGGAGGGGACATGAGACATGTTTATTGAATCTTTTTAAATTAGTTTTAGAGATATACATGATATAAGATTTTAAATGAATGTCAGTAAAATAGTGAATCATTATTGAAACAGCCAAATATAATAATACTCTAAGATTACAAAAATAACAATGGAGATTTGGCCTTTTTTTTAATTAAAAGAAAATGTCTGCCAATTTTACCTGGCATTCATTTTAAGTTGCAAAACAGTGATTTCTGTCACACAGACTGAAAGTCAAATTGGCATTGTGTGCAAATTGATTCACCACTCTAGATTGGTTCAATAAGCAATTAATTATAAAATAGAAAAAAGGCAGAAGATTTAGGAATTTCCACTCTTCCTAATTATGTGATAGATTCGTGTTATGCTTTTCTTTTTTATATCTTCTATATAACAACTTCTTTTTACTTCAGTATTATTCGTGTTCATTGTAAAATGGACACTTAATAATTTGTTGTATTTTTAGAACCAAGAGAAAGTAAATCTTTGCATGAATTGAATTGTAAAATTAGGATTTTAACGGTAAAAATTCAACGAATAAAAAATACTACGAAGGCAGCCCTGTGTTTCTTTTTATTGTTTCTGCATCTTTATTCACTTCCTCTGACTAAGGTTAGACACAAGGTCAGGTGGGGTTTTGAAAAGCCAGTGCACTAGGTGAAGTGCACTCTGGCCTACAAAAAATGCCCGAGCAGCCCCTTGTTAGCATTCCTCTGTAGGAGCGCCTTAGGCAAGTAGCAATAAACTAACCCCTTCTCAGAGAGAAGATAAAGTCTGGGAGGGTCGACTTCCTAAAACTGAACAGGTCCATACCTCAACCCTTAATACGAACAACAACTACTTAAGTATAGCTTCAGTTATTGTGTGTGTTACTGTGATATAAAAAAATAAAAAGAAAGATAAAATAAATGGGTGATCATTAAGGCTTGCTTGTCTGGAAGAGAGTGATCATTCTACATGACATTAATGTAGGAAAGTGATCCCCCATTTCAAATTAACAAAATGCTTTCTTTTTTAAATTGCAACAGTTATATATCATAACAATTACAATGAGTGTTCAAATCATACCTGCATTCTTTCAAATGTCTTCTGTCGGCCCCGGTTCCCACAGCAATGGGAGACAATGTGGATTCAAAGTCTGGCACAAGCGACACAAACGTAATTAATTGAAGAACACATTCTGAATGGAAGAAGATCAGTTTTATTTAGCTGTTTTCGCGTTTGCTTATTACAACAACCGGTCACAACGAGAATGGATTGCAGAAATTAAGCACTTGTTAAAAGTGCAGTGCTTCATTCGAACCCATCTGAAGACATCTCGTTTTAACATCTGCTTGTCTACAGTCGTATGATGTCACTTCTCCTAAGCTATTGTTCCCAGGTCAGTGATGTTCCCAAAGGTTAACCGCATGACCCTGCAACTTGTTTATGTGATCAAATCTTTTTGAAAACATAATTGATGCATCCACAATATTTAACATTAATTACTATTGTGCAGATATTTTTCAGACTCTTTTAATTCAAACAGTTGAAAAAATGTAGAGTTTGTCTGCTAATGACTTTTGGGTTCTTAGATTTATGATCTTCAAATTTGGGCGGAATAGTCCTTTACGTATAACTTACAATAGTATAGAATATATTTTTAAAAGATTGTACTTTTTATTTTGGCATTCAATGTAACGTAAAACGTGTTTTCCTCTAAAATCATTAGTTTTGAACTACATTTTTGATCAACATTTGTATCAGTACATATTTAAAAATTTTGCATGTAAATTATTTTTTAAATTCTCGGAAACATTATAGAAAAGAATAATAATATATGAAGATGACATGAAGCTTTTAATCCAGCTTAAGTAATGATGGCGTCAAAGTGGGCATAAAAACAATTATTTTGAAATACAGACAAGTTCGAATCAAATTCTTCCATTGAAGCTAGTTTTACAAAAGCCAAGGAAAAGGTGAAGGTCGAAGAAAAACTGAAATTCAGACGGAAACACCAGAGGAAAAGGATTTCTGATTAGAGAACTGAAACGGTTCATTTCCTTCTTCAATAATTGTAATCATAACTTGGAAGATCCAAGAATTACTCAAAAACAAAATCTTGCTTCCGTTAGAAAAAGAGAGTGAAAGGTGAACGAATATAAAAACTGATTAAGAAAATTGGTTTAAAAGAACGAAACAAAAACTATGAATAACCAATAAACAAGAAATAAAAATACAAATTTTACAATACATTTAAAAGCCACCATTTTGAAGTGATTTTATTAATAATATTAACAAGCATGCATTCATTGTTCAATAATGTTAGTACAAGATGTCATGTGACACTTTTCCATTGAGTTTCTGAGTATACTCCAGGGTTATTTCCAGGATTAGAAGACTGGTCTGATGAGTTATCATTTTGTGAATACCAAAAATCATCATTATCATCATATCCACTTTATCGTCTTATTTCCTTTGGCCAAGGCTCCGACAAAAATGAAAATAAATTACATGTTTCTGTCTGTTCATTTGTCTGTTCAGACATGCAATTGAAAGCAAAGGCATGTATCAAATCAAACTTTTCTAAGATAAAATTTCACAAGAAATCTAATCATGGTATCCGAATCCATTTGGGGTCATAAGGGACCAAACTAGTGACTAGGGATGTCTGGGATAAAAATAAATGTCTTTTGAAAAATCTCATGCCGCATTTTTACCTTATTTTACGCTATTACCATTATCACGCTTACGTCATAATGGTAATAGCGTCAAAATAAGGTAAAATTAATTCACTTGAATCAATGTTTTATTTGTGAAGCAGGTTAGGGTAACACAAATTGTTCTAAACACCAATTGTATATTATTCTTCCACCCGGGTATTGACTGCTATCTCTTCTATGTGGAAATAACTATAAAGTTATAAGAAAAGAAAAGGGAAATGATATTATCGAAATATTTATAGTGAATCAATTAATTCTTCTCTGAGTTCTTTAATCCGAAAGCTAATTTTATGGACACATTTTATGAAACCCGTGTCCATGGATTACTTTTATGTATGTAAAATTACTATATATATATATATATATATATATATATATATAAGTATAAAATTACAAGAAAAAAATAGTAAATAATATTATCGAAATATTTAGGGTAAATCAATTATTTCTTCTCTGAGTTCTTTATTCCGAAACCTAATTTTATGGACACATCCTAAGACTATGTTTGATTAATTATATATACTAGCAAATATATGCGCCCTCCAGTCGCATATTTTTGCTAGGCTGCCGCGTCAGAAATGAACGCTCACGCGTAAACCGATGGAGCCCCAGTCATATTTCTTGGGTGGTTAGACATTGATTTCCTTTGTTTTTGACCAAGAATTTTTTTAGTTGAAAATAAAAAAAAAAGAAATTCTACCTTACTCCGATTTTTGTTTTACTCTTCCCCATAAATAGAAATATTTTTACTTTAAAAAGAAAGAAATTTTTTTTTTGCACACCCCCCTCATTTCTTTTATTGTACCCTCCCCCATAATAGAAATATTTTTAGTTAAGAAAAGAAAAAAAAAATTTTTTTGACCGCTTTCCCCCAATTTTTTTAAAAAGGAAAAAAAAAGAAAACCTAATCCTAACTCTAACCCCCACGTTGACGTTGACGTTGACGTTGACGTTGACCTTGACCTTGACCTTGACCTTGACCTTGACCTTGACCTTGACCCTAACACTAACGACGGGGTTAAAGTTAGCGCGGGTCCTAAAATGAAAAAGCACCAAAAAATCAAATACAGTGAACACTGTGTGTGTGTTTGTTTGTTTGATGACCTTTTTTTAATTAAACAATTTGATTCTAAAATCAGTTGTATAGTTTTCTAGTACAATGTGTGAGTTTTTTTGTTGACAGTAAAGAAAGAAAATCACATCTTTTTTTTTAATAAATAAAACATGGAATCATAAATTCAGGTAAGATCGTGAAAAAATGATAATATTGGATATGAAAGTATTAAGAAATCAAATACGGAGGGAGGTCGTGTCAATGGATTAATGCTGTTTAATCAGTTGGGTGTTAGATGAAATAACTACGTAACTCATTAATTTTTAAATCAACTATTATTTTAATTAAACAATTTGATTCAATAAATTTGTGTTTTAAAACATAATGGCTAATAAGATTAAGAAAATAAACAAACTCAACGTTTTAAAGTAACACAGTTAAATGCCAACATTTTGTTTACATTTGAAATTATGCGCCGTCTTGCGTCCGTATTAATTTGACGGAGGGAGATCGTTTCAATGGATTAACGCTGTTTAATCAGTTGGACGTAGATGAAATAACTACGTAACTCATTAATTTTTAAATTAATTATTATTTTAATTAAACAATTTGATTCAATAATTATAATTTATAAGTAAGATTATTAGTGAGCAAAATTGCGTAAATACATGTGGAAATTCGAAGAAAACAATCATGAGTGTATATTTGCGAATACTAATTTATTAGATGTTCAAATGCAATTGATTATGTTTGCGGCGATTTTTTTCATAGTATATAATGAAGCTGGCGGACTTAGCAAATAGTCATACTACTCTGATTGAGTTTCGGCTTCAGACAGACAGACAGACAGACAGATACATAAACTCCATTATTAATATATATATATATATATATATATATATATATATTCGTTATTAGTTGTTATTGTTAGCGATAATAGCTGTGTTAAAGCTAATGGTTATTGGACTTCCTAAGTGCTTGAGAGAGAAAGAGTTAACTCCCTTACATACATTATGTCCCCCCTATTTTTAGTGACGTATATATATATATATATATATATATATATATATATATATATATATATAAACATACTAATTCATAAATAAAACAGTTGTCCATGAACACGTGTTTCACTGTTACTGCAGTTCATCAGCGTGGATGACTATAGCAGGATTCAAAACCTCGACCACAGGGACTGCAACTGGCACTTTACCAGTAAGCTACGTAGGTCCTGTCTGAAATAGCTTAGTTGTAAAGCGTTCGATTGCAGTCCTTGTGGTCGAGGTTTTGAATCCTGCCATAGTCAGCTATGCTGATGAGCCGCAGTAACGGTGAAACATGTGTCCGTAGATAACTCTTTCATCTATGAATTAGTATGTTTATATATATATATATATATATATATATATATACGTCACTTAAAATAGGGGGACGACAGAATGTATGTAAGAGAGTAATCTCTCTCTCAAGCACTTAGGACGTGCAATCTCCATTAGTTGTAACACATCTATTATCGCTAAGAACAACAACAACTAATAATGAAAACATTTATAAGCGATAAAGACATCACATATTTCAAACAGGACCTTCATAGCTAAGTGGTAATGCGCTCTCCTGCATTCCCCGTAGACTAAATTTCGAATCCTGCCATATTCAACCAGGCTGATGAGTCGCACTTATAGTGAAACATGTGTCTGTGGATAACTATTTTATCTTTCTTTTAATATATATATTCAAAGATAAGTTCAATTCAATAACTATAACTTTTGCTATATCACAAAGTGATCATATAACATGGATTTTTATAAAAAAATAAAATATTACAAATCTCCAGAATACAACTTAATATTGGAGATTCGCTTAGTTTATACTAGCATAAGTTTAAGTAGGTGATTATCTCTACTGAATTCGAAGACTTTTTTGTGGATGATTAGTTATGTCTGGATGGGATGACGGTTTTATTTGAAATCTTCAGTGATAAGTAGAAATTCATGGACGATGAAATGTTTTTTCTTTTTTTTTCTGCATTCATAAATATTTTAATAGTGAAAAGCCATCTGCTATTCAGGTTGTTAATATTCCGGAAGAAATTAAGCTTCGTTTTATTGGAGTAAGATTTATAATAAAACGTTTTTGAAGCTTGTCTTACTCCCTTAAAAAATTGCCCCAATCCTTAAATATATATTTTGAACTCTTATTGATTCCACTTACTTGTGCTGTCATAATGAAAAAAATATTTCTGAACTTTGTTTTGCTTTTGTGTTTTTAATTATTGCAAACATTTCCATTGGATATTGCATGCATCGAATTGATAAATAATGTATGTGCCGACAGGGAGATGAATAAATTTGCCAACTTTTCTACCCTGCTGTGAAAATAATAAAAAATTGGAAATTTCTGAAAAACTTCTCGAAAAGATGTATTTAAATTCTGGTTGAAGTTTTACGTCAGACACGCGTCCCTATGCATTCTCCACTGCTCAAGTGAGCGGTAATTATGCAAACATCAGCGGCCATGATGCATCCAGTGCTACCTTAAAATGTTTGGTCGTCTGTAGGCAGCCTGTTCCACAGTGCAGCGACCCGAACTCCAAAAAATGCCTTCCGACGATTTAACAAAATCATTTCAGGTACAGCTTCTCTGAGTTTCCCTGAAGCCTTCTCTGTGGAGTTGGTGTTAAGAAGAGTCCAGGAGGCACATTGTAGTTGGCATGCATTATATATAAAAGTGAGCATGAGGTCTCCATGCAGCCGCCTACGCTCCAGTAGTTCATAGGACTTTATATGGAGTCTACAGATCATTTGTGTTACAAGTATCTGAACCAACTCCAGGTGATGGATATCCCGAATGAAATAGGGGGAAGAAGCTTGGATGTCATATTCCAGAGTGGGTCGCACCAGAGATGTGTATGGTGGTAGGAAGATGTCGGCTGTCACGGTGACGAAGGAGCGGTAGATGAGAAAGAGCACACTGCGAGCCTTTTTTGGCATATTAGGCAGTGGGAGTAAAAGAGGAATCGACCAAAACTCTCAAATCTTTAGTTTGCACCGTCTTGTCCAGTATCAATCGGCAAGATTCGAAATCAAATGGTATGTTGGCTGAAGGGTGGTTGCATTTCTTGACATTAAGAGACAAATTATATAGGTTTCACCATTTCGAGACTTGATGGCAGCATCATCTCTCTCTCTCTCTCTCTCTCTCTATATATATATATATATATATATATATATATATATATATATATATATCTTTTTTGTTTCGTTTTACTTCAGTTGAAGTTCTCAGAAATCAAGGGGCCTCTTCCTGGGGCTAACACTTGATCTCTATATGAGATACATAGATATTCGAATATTCTATTAAAATTCTCCTATATTTCTCAAACGTTGAGTTAGTAAAGAAGTTAAGAACATTAATTTTCCTCTTCCCACATTGACCAGTTAACTATATTGCAGTATATTTTCTTGTGGTTTCTTGATTTTACCGGATTCAAGGACAAGAATTGATCTAGTCTGGTGGAGTATCCAGCTAAGTGTTGTTACTAGAAAGTGCACTATACCTCCTATGAGCAGGTGTATAGTCGTGCTGAGGGGATCTTATTTGTGCTGCGAAAGCTGTGTTATTTTGAATTTTTGGTCAGGATTTACTTGTAGGGTGAAGTATCCTCATGTCAGGTTGTTCTGACAAACCCTTGTACAGAGAGACCGAAGACACTTGAGGATAGTTTCTAGTAGGTAATTCAAACTCCATATATATATATATATATATATATATATATGCATGGTCAAGTAAACTACACAGAAACGTTTGTAATTCATATTATCAAAGGAAATCGGCAGGTTACCTGGCAATTAGTCTGGCGAATTCCTTTGATTATATGAAACACAAACGTTTCTGTGTAGCTCACTTGCCATAAGTATTTTTATACTATATACATATGGATATATATCTCTTTCGCTTTTTTTCCTTCACTTTCTACTTTTTTCTCTTCCTTAATTCTCTGATTTCTAACTTTTTTCCAGTGGAAATTAACAAAAAATTAATATCTTCTTAAGTCATTTCTGATGAATTTTAACAACGAAGAGGAAATGAAAATCTCACCATGTGCACACATGTAAATCTCATTAAATACATTAAATGATGGTGAATATAACATTTTGTCAATCTTGTAAGATTTGTATTAGTTGAATTATTCGGACTACTATTCTCAGCCTGGTTATTCTTTTAATAACGTTTCCGCTGATGTAACCTCCGATTTCTTCAGGTGCATCTTTAAATTATAGACAAAGAAAAGAGATGATGGAGAGTAAGACGTCTCAAAGAAGCAGAAAATATGTTGAGGGACCATTGCCTTCTCACCAGAACTAGTTTAGAATTAAATACAATATGAAAACAAATAATTATAAATAAAAGATTAGAATACCATTAAAAAATATAGTAATACGTAGAAATACTACACATCTAAAACAAGATTAGGGTTAAAGCTACCAAAATTCATACTAGAATTGTCCACATGAACCCGTGGCGCAATGGATAAAGGCGTTGTGTACAATCCGTTCTAAGTGACTGTCGATGATGACGATTCAATCCTCACTACATAATATATAATAACTAAGAAGGGTCAATCCTCACTACATAATATATAATAACTAAGAAGGTTCAATACTCACTACATAATATATAATAGCTAACAAGGGTCAATCCTCACTACATAATATATAATAACTAACAAGGGTCAATCCTCACTACATAATATATAATAACTAAGAAGGGTCAATCCTCACTACATAATATATAATAACTAAGAAGGGTCAATCCTCACTACATAATATATAATAACTAAGAAGGGTCAATCCTCAGTACATAATATATAATAACTAAGAATAAAAAATTACTTGACAGAACGAGAACAATCTACCTCCATTCATTTTAAAATTTTGAAGTTTGAAAAGACGCTCTAACGGTCAGAGATTACAGTGGAAAATAACAAACAAAATCAGAATAGTAGTCTGAATAATCCAAATGATACAAATTCTTAATCCTCATCTAAAAAATTCCGGAATATAATTTTGTAAGATTATTTGATCTGGCATTTATAGCAGCTGAATTTGAAAAATGAAAATAAATAAAAAGAAATTCAAAATATCTGACTGAACCATCTGGTGGTAACCTCTCCCTTAAAATGGATAAATATAATTTGTTGTTTAAGTAGAGGAAAGTAACGGAACATGTTCAGAAGAGCTGAGATAATCAAAACATGTCATATGTAGAGTTTGACAGTGGTAATATTAAAAACATATGTTTGTAAAAATGGGGAAATATTTTGATAAGCTCTCATACTTATTAATTTTGATAAATATCTTTAAAATGTAAAAAAAAGAAGTTTGGTAGTGCAAGAAAATTTTAAAGGCCAATGCATCTTTTTAAAATTGATTGAAGAAAACAGTTCATAAAAATTCCAATGAGAATCATTTGCGAAGAATTATAGGAATTTCTTATTAGTAATTGCCTCCAAGTAAAATCTCCTCAACGGCAGTCAACAACGCCGCCATGGATATTAATGATGGGAAAGAAACCATTGCTTTCTTTCACACGTACGTAGAGAAAAATAATAATCTGAATACATTTTTTCCATTATCCAAGTTAGGAAATGTCTAATGATAATCTGTAGAGATTCTTCTCCTACAATTAACTAGATCTACATGCTGGGAAGCATGATCTCATAAAACCTTTTCCTCGGCTTTTTTGGTGTCCCAAATGCGGGCCATTTTAATGGGATGAAAGGAGAGGAAAGAAAGTCAACAGTGTCAAATAACAAAGCCTAAAACTGCAGGGTTTCCTTCAGAAGTGAAATATTTTATATAAGTTTACTTGTACTTTAGACATGGAAATGTACATTTATTTCTAGCATTTATTTCGCCTGAAATTGTTTAGAATTTAAGAAACTAAAACCGCATTTATTTTTTAGCATTCTTTTTCCGGAAAATAGTTTAGAATTAATAAACTAAAACTAGATCATTCTGCAGAATTTTAAACACATTGATCGGATCGGGCCTCTCCGACCTCCCATCTAACCGAAGTAAGGGGTGAAGTGGAAGAATGGCTCAGCCACCACGATCCTGTCCTAAGGCATCACGGGTCACCACCCAGAGGTGGCTCCATTTTCGTTTCTTTTACCCCTCTGCATGGGGTTTCAGTCGGCGAATTTGTGGCCACACCGACAGGGCGTTAAAGTATTATTATTATTGGGTGGTACCTAATAGTATGCTACTAACATTAATATAGTCTGTTCTCCACAGCCCTTTTCTCACAGAAGAGACGTTGCTAGTCTCTCTCTACTCTATAGTTATTTATATGGAAATTGCTCGACTGAGCTCCAATCTCTGGTTGATCCTTGTAAAACATTCACAGCAAGAACTTGTTTTCTACCACAACTGCAAAGAAGTTTCCTTTCTTCTTTCATGTTCCTAACATCAAACGGAATTTCCTTGAACAAAGTTTGTTTCCAAGAACTTCTCATGTGTGGAAAACATTATCACGGTTTGCTTCCCTGTAGGCTAAAACATGGTCATCTTCGAATCCAATGTTAATATACATTGATCATAAACCGTCAAGGATTCTGTTTTTTTGGGGGAGGGGACTAATTTAATTTTAAACTTCTTCAGCCTTTTGTTAGAGAGCAAGTAGTTTTACATGAGTTCAAAATGGGAAACTTATAAGTGTATTTACGTTTCTGTCTCTAAATATACATATACATACATATGTAGAAAATATACAACATACATAAAAAAACGTGATAATAGTGTTTAATAGGAATATATATGTAGTTAATAAAATTCTTCCTAATGAGATATTCCCTATTCACGTGTCTTCTCACGAGCGCAGAGTTAAACGCAAGGTCGGTTTTTGATGTGGGAAAAATCAAGATCTCCAAAAATTGGATTGGGACAAAAATAAACATTGCTTCAGCCTAGAAGGATGTCTCCTTCACTGACCGATGACAGAATAGATGAAGTACCGTATCAGAATAGTTACTAAAATTTTCTCTTTCAAAAATATATCTTCTGGTGTTCAATTATCTTTATCTATACAAAGTTAGGTATTTGGGTTAGTGTTAGGATTAGAGTTATCAATACAAAGTTAGGTATTTGGGTTAGGGTTAGGATTAGAGTTATCTCTATAAAGTTATGTATTTGGGTTAGAGTTAGGATTAGAGTATCTATACAAAGTTAGGTATTTGGGTTAGGGTTAGGATTAGAGTATCTATACAAAGTTAGGTATTTGGGTTAGGGTTAGGATTAGAGTTATCTATACAAAGTTAGGTATTTGGGTTAGAGTTAGGATTAGAGTATCTATACAAAGTTAGGTATTTGGGTTAGGGTTAGGATTAGAGTATCTATACAAAGTTAGGTATTTGGGTTAGGGTTAGGATTAGAGTTATCTATACAAAGGTATTTGGGTTAGAGTTAGGGTTAGAGTATCTATACAAAGTTAGGTATTTGGGTTAGGGTTAGGATTAGAGTTATCTATACAAAGTTAGGTATTTGGGTTAGGGTTAGGATTAGAGTTATCTATACAAAGTTAGGTATTTGGGTTAGGGTTAGGATTAGAGTTATCTATACAAAGTTAGGTATTTGGGTTAGGGTTAGGATTAGAGTTATCTATACAAAGTTAGGTATTTGGGTTAGGGTTAGGATTAGAGTTATTTATACAAAGTTAGGTATTTGGGTTAGGGTTAGGATTAGAGTATCTATACAAAGTTAGGTATTTGGGTTAGGGTTAGGATTAGAGTTATCTATACAAAGTTAGGTATTTGGGTTAGGGTTAGGATTAGAGTATCTATACAAAGTTAGGTATTTGGGTTAGGGTTAGGATTAGAGTTATCTATACAAAGTTAGGTATTTGGGTTAGGGTTAGGATTAGAGTATCTATACAAAGTTAGGTATTTGGGTTAGGGTTAGGATTAGAGTTATCTATACAAAGTTAGGTATTTGGGTTAGGGTTAGGATTAGAGTATCTATACAAAGTTAGGTATTTGGGTTAGGGTTAGGATTAGAGTTATCTCTATAAAGTTAGGTATTTGTATGTACAGGATTAACGCCTAAACTTATTAACCGATTATTATGAATTTTGGAACACAACTGCTCGGTGTAAGAGTGGGTAATGTGGACTATATTTAGTTTAATTTAGTTCCACGCAAAGTAGAAAAGAAGAGAGGGTGAAAGTCCTTCGTGTAAATTTAGATACCTTCGATTTTTGTAAAATTTTTGTAAAATTTTTAAAATTGTCAACAATCTGTGTTAGATCATAAGCTAGGGAGAAGTTGTGACAAAACCTCCCTTCATCATCGGTCTTGTTTGAGTGAACTAGCCATTCAACATTGTGAACATCTACACAGATGTGAATGTTTGCAGAGAGAATGTGGTCAATTTTGCCACTATCAAAGATAGTAACTCCCTCATTGTGGGGACGATAGAGGGCAAATATTAATGGAGTATTGTGAGTGCTACACGAAAGCACATATAGGGTAATTTAGGGTCTTCTTTGGAGATGTCCCTACCACATAGAGTGGCATCCCTAATGTAGGCATATATTTCAGGGTCATGAAAGACAAATGCCTTAAAGTAGAATAAAAAGTGATAGTGGTTGCGCCTCACTGAGGCACGGGTTAGGGTTAGGGTATAATTGTGATTGTTATACTACTTTCGCTTTATGTAAGCATCATCACTATTTAATCATCTTTTTAATCATCATTTAAAAATTCAGTATGCTTATTTGCATGTCATTATCACATAAATAAAATTATCATTAATGTCATGATCACATTAACATAATTATCATTAATGTCATTATCACATAAATATAATTATCATTAATGTCATTATCACATAAATATAATAATCATTAATGTCATTATCACATAAATATAATTATCATTAATGTCATTATCACATAAATATAATTATCATTAATGTCCTGATCACATAAAAATAATTATCATTAATGTCATTATCACATGAATATAATAATCATTAACGTCATGATCACATTAAAAATAATTATCATTAATGTCATTATCACATAAATATAATCATCATTAACGTCATGATCGCATTAAAAATAATTATCATTAATGTCATTATCACATAAATATAATCATCATTAACGTCATGATCACATTAAAAATAATTATCATTAACGTCATGATCACATAAATATGATTATCATTAATGCCATTATCACATAAATATGATTATCATTAATGCCATTATCACATAAATATAATTATCATTAATGTCATTATCACATAAATATAATTATCATTAATGTCATTATCACATAAATATAATTATCATTAATGTCATGATCACATAAATATAATTATCATTAATGTCATCATCACATAAATATAATTATCATTAAAGTCATTATCACATAAATATAATTACTATTAATGTCATGATCACATTAAAAATAATTATCATTAACGTCATGATCATATAAATATAATTATCATTAATGTCATGATCACATAAATATAATTATCATTAATGTCATGATCACATAAATATAATTATCATTAATGTCATGATCACATTAAAAATAATTATCATTAATGTATACTCGTTCTCATCATGGTTGCATCTTTTATTCGTGTTCAATTTTATTTTCCTTTCAAAATTTGCATTAATCTTTAGATTTGCTTGATGGTTTCTAACCGCAGATTTGAAAACACCTTCGATTCAATGTCGAAAGTTTTTGAACCTTTTTTAAAACTCATTATTCAAAATTAAAAGTATGTAAAAATAACATTAGAAACAAATGTTCCGACATTTTAACGCTCCTTTGTAGCTGACCAAACAACCATGTCAAATTATCATACGTATTTGATGTATTGTTTAATTTGAAGAGAAAATATTTATCCTTTTTTATTAAAAATGGATTAAAAATATTTGATTAATGTTCATTAATATATTTTTACTTTAATAAGAATTTGTTATTTTTTTTTTATTTATGTTTCTTCATTTATTTTAGGCAATCGAACTATTTTAGATCTATGTGGAGAAGTGAAAAATGCCTACACCGACCTTATTTAAGTATTTTAGTAGGTTAAAAAGACAAAATTTGTCCAGTGGATCGTGGATAAAGCGTTCAGCTTCAGTTCCAATATGTTATGCCATCGTGAGTTTGAATCTTACACTAGACAATCGTTTTTTTTTTGTTTGCTATAGCATTCCTGTTATTTCTTAGCCGATATAGAATTTTTATAATAACGAAATGGATGAAAAATATTTAATGGACGTCCCTGGCTATAAAATTCAAGAAAAGTTGAGAAATCTGCCATAGATGGGTACTTCAGTTTGGTTAAACTAAATGAATACTCATACATAGCAAGAGATGGAGCATAGACATTCTTATAAACTCTTGCATTTATATTTTCTTTTCTAAATTCTTTATTGTTAGTTTTTGATCAACAGTTTCCATATTGTTCATATCTATGCTAGGTCTACTGATCATGTTTGGACAACCTAGCATATGGGCAGACTCTTTCAAATTTCTTATTCTCCTGTGAAACTCTCTATTTAATGTTTGACTCCATATGAGCTGGAATGTGTTAGAAATATAACCAGCAACAATGACGAGGACAATAGTCCGAAAAGTAAAAGAATGTAAACAATGGTAACTGTTCATTTAAAATATTTAGACAAAAAAAGGAAATTCCTTTCACGGCTGGATCAAAATGCATTTTAATTGGCTGCTTTTTGAAAGATTTGTATTTACTCATTGTGTTACATGTTGTGTCTCTGAGGTATGTATTATTCTGTTATACACACCGGTCGCCCCTCACCCCACCCTACAGAGCGACAATTAAAGGGACTAGACAGAGAGAAATATACATTTGGATGTGGGTTACTGTGATATATAGAGAGAAACAGAGAGGAAGATAAAGACGACTTGGGCTGCACACACACAATTTAGTTAAAATCTTGTGCTCGTAATCACTGGAGAGGAACAACTTTTTAGTGTGACCATTTTATTTGAGTATCTGCCGGCAAAGAAGTAGAATTTCTCGGTTAGTTAACTTCCGTTTACATGCTGAGGTCATCCTTTTTAACCCTTGATCCATCAATCATTCTCTCCCCCTGAGCCGTGGGCCTTTGCTATGTAACAATTATAAAGAAAAAAAAAATAACGATGAAACTATAAGATATAGTTTCCTAAAATTGTCACTTTTGTTCTCTTCGCTTTGACTCTTCTTTATTTTTATATATTATGCAATAAAATATTGAAACCGTAAAAGAATTATGCAACGAAAGCCGTTGAGATGGTGTGAATGCTTAAAAAAATGAGAAAGAAAACCTGAAGGAAAAAAGAAAAAAGGGGATAATAAACGAAACAATTAAGTAAAACAAAAACAAAATACACAAAAGAAAACCAAATCAAAAGAGAATGATAATAACGTAAATAAAGAAAATAATGAATTCAAACACAAAAAAAGAAAGAAAGAAAATATAGCAGGATTCAAGAGAAAGTCACAAACAAAAAGTCTATAAAAGTCATTTTTATTTCAATTAAATCTTATCTTCTTCTCACCTTTCATGATGGGTTTTCTATTTGTCTCTGCGAAACGAGTCACTTTTACACGACCAGATACCAACTGCAATTTCAAGTCAACATCACCATTGTGCTTTTCACATTCAGATCGTCTTTCCAAAACAGACAGAATTGTTCATTGTTTTGTTAAGTCTCGTTTGTTATGCATTTTACTGCATGTGAATCAGTTTATTAACAATAATAAAACCGTTTACATCTGTGCTTTACATCTCATAAGAGACATTTTCTGCTTATTTCATCTGCTGATAATTATTTCTTAAATTTTGAGCAACCCACATAAGTTAGGTTGGTATTTACACTCTTCCCACCACGAAAAGGCATGATACAAGCCAGCACACAAATGGCATGTACAGCCTGGTCCACAAAAATGCTTGAGCAGCCCCGTCGCGATTCTCCAGTAGGGGCATCTCAGACGATAAGCAATAAACTAACTTCTTCTCAAAGGGAGAAGGCAAAGCTTGGGATGGTTGACCTCCTAGAACTGCACAGAACCATACCTCAGCCCGACAGAAGCAAGATCACCAACTCAAAAAATGGCCTAAACTCTGTTCGCCTGATAAGTCACAGTGTATACAATCATTTTCCAAATACAATGTTGGTAGTTACCAACCGCCCATCCCCTCCTACTCAGATAGGATGTGACACAAGGTTGGTTTAACAGCACTTATGTACGATCTGGGTCACCTACAACAAAGTATCAGTCTCTTCAGCACTCCCACCAATTTAAAAGCGGCACGTATATCATTTTTTATGCTCTACATTACAAAAAGATTTCTTTTCAGTTGTGTCTTTTGAAATACAGTTTCACATTTGGTCTTGGTTTTGATTGACCGCTTCTCTTCTGGCGTCTAACTTAAGTCATCTTCTGAAAGAACAGAAGAAAAATACAGACATCTAGTCTAATCAAATAAGCAAGCCACAAATGAAAGATCTTTTTATAACATTGAACAGGAGAAATATTTGAATTTGTATATATATATATATATATATATATATATATATACTAGATAAATATTCGTCCTAGAACGGATAAAGTTAATTCCCCTAACAGAATATTTTTGCACAACTTTTAACCCCTTACAAAAATTAAAATCAAGATATAATGATACTAAACCGTATATTTAGAATCATTATTCCAAATTTGATCAATATCCATTAGACGATTTTGATTCTAGAAAATGTTTAAAAGTTAAGGCTTAATCTTAAGAGGTCTCAAGAAAAAATTGAAATTCAGTGAATCTTGCTTAATGGATAAAATCCAATGCAAATCTGAAATATTTGAATTCACTAGTGCGACATGCCATATGGTTAAAACCAAGGGGCCGATTCTGCTTGGACTACACACCTCCAGAAAGTTGGGGCTGGTGACTTTCAATTTGGCAATTAACACGGACGATCCACTTAAGAACCAAAAGGAATGCCAGTCTGAAATGAGCACGAAAGGAAATCCTGTCCCAAGAGGGAACCCCAAAGTACGGGAACAGATTCTACACAAATTTTTAGATGTATTTGACAGCATTGGATGCCTGCCAGGAGAATATGCGATAAATGTAGACCCAACAATAGCCCCAGTTGTACACCCACCCTGGTGAGTCCCTGTGGCCTTAAGGGACACATTTAAAATTGAGCTTGATTCACTGGTAAATCAGGGTATCATAACTCCAGTGACCAAACCAACCTCATCGGTCAACTCCTTTGTCTGTGTCATAAAGGCCAACGGATCAGTCAGGCTATGTCTAGACCCCAAAGACCTGAACAAGGCCATACAGCGACCATATTTTGTGACACCCCACATTCGAAGACGTGGTCTCAAGGTGCAAAATGGTTCACCATGATAGATGTCAAATCTGGTTACTGGCAAATGAAACTGAATGAGAAATCAAAGGAATTGACGATATTTATAACCCCCTTTGGTAGATACATGTTTAATAGATTTCCAATAGGAGTGGAGAGCACCCAGGATGAATTCCAGTGAGTCATATTTGAGAACTTTGGAGACATTAAGAATGTTCTCTCTATCTCCGATGACACAATCGTGTACGGCTTTGAAGAAGATGGTAGCAACCATGATCAAGCACTCAATCAGCTCCTTCAAAGAGCTAAGGAAAGGAACTGCAAATTCAACCCAGACAAGTTGGTGGTATGCACATCAGAAATACCATTCTTTGACTACATCATATCCAGAGATGGTATAAAACCAGACCCCAAAACGTTAGAGGCGATTGCCCAGATGCAACCCCCCAAGGATGAGAAACAGCTATCCAGCTTCCTTGGACTAGTTTATTACCTCAACAAGTTCTCGCCCCATCTCTCAATACTGACAAAACCATTACGAGACCTGTTGTCTAAGGACAATGATTTTGTCTGGTCATCTCAGCAACAAGCAGCATCTGAAAGCATCGAAGAAGAAATCCAAAGATCTGCCGTACTGAGGTGTTTTGACCCAAAGACACCAATCATGATACAAGTGGATGCTTCTGCTGCTGGACTCGGTGCAACCCTCTTGCAAAATGACATGCCAGTTACTTTTGTCAAGCAAAACCCTATCTGGACCGAAGACATGATATTCTAATATTGCTGTCGTTTTTGGCCTAGAAAGGTTCCATCATTGTGTATGGGGTCACAGGGTAACGATTCAGACTGACCACAAACCATTAGAATCGATCGCACTCAAGAACCTGGCACAAGCACCTCCAAGACTGGCAAGGATGCTGCTAGAGATTCAATGATATGATTTTGTAATGAAATACAGCTCAGGCAGAGCAGTTCCCATAGCTGACTGTTTGTCAAGAGTGTCACCCAGACCAGGCAATCACATTGAAGGCATCGACCTTAACATCCACATAATGAACACTCAGCTAAGTGCATCACCAACATGCCTACAAGACATTAAGCTGGAAACCATGAAGGATTCAACTCTAAGAGAGCTCATCAACACTGTGATGACCGGATGGCCATCAGATCGCTCCGGTTGCCCAAGTTGCTTACTCCCATACTGGAATTTTAGGGATGAAGTTGGGGTCCAAGATGGTGTCCTACTGAAAGGCAACAAAATTGTCATACTCGCTTCACTCCAACACGATGTTCTGCAACAACTGCACTTATCACATCAGGGAGTAGAAAAAACTGCGGGCCAGAACTGCTGTTTACTGGGTAGGAATAAATAAGAACATTGAGGATATGGTTGCAAGATGCCCCACATGTCAAAAGTATCAACCAAGTATCCCATCAGAAACATTGCTTCAACATGAAACCCCTTCTTACCCATGGCTGTATATCAGCACAGATCTCTTCACAATGGAAGGAAATGAGTACCTTTTAGTGGCAGACCAATATAGCCGCAGTCCATTTGTACGACGCCTGCAGTCAACAACATCTGCTGCAGTGATCAAGCAGATGAAACAAATATTTGAGGAACAAGGTGTTCCTGAAGTGGTCTATAGTGACAATGGAATTTGCCAACTTTGCAGAGAAGTTCAACTTTAAGCACACAACATCATCACCACATTACCTTCAATCCAATGGGTTTATAGAAAGAATGGTTGGCGTATGCAAGAAGCTACTTCCGAAGGCCCGAGAGACTGGCAATGATTGCCATTTGGCGATGATGTCATATAGAGCCACACCGCTTTCAACCAACCTTAAATCTTCAGCCGAACTCCTCAATGGGAGGCCCATCCGAACACCACTAGTCTCTAAGCAACAGCTCGGAGATGAGCAAACCAGAGACATAATGCAATGGAACAAAGACAAGACAAAGAACCGGTATGACTAACAGAATAGCCACCGCCATCCACCATAGAGTGGAGTTGACTGAAAGTCTATATAACAATAGACACAACCACCCACTAACAGTTGATACCAATGCACCACCCATTAGTGATGGGATGCGTGTATACCCGAGTAACCGTGGTGTGATCTCTCCATCTAGCAAACACTATACGAGTTGCCAATCAGATACATACCCTACACCAGTACATAATGCCGAGCCATATTTGGAGCCACGTCGCTCTGGACGTCTCCGAAAGATACCACAAAGATTGGACTTGTAATGCTTAAAAAAATTTTTTTTTTTTAATCAAATAACAAAATCACACCCTCCTTGTTTAACTTAAAGAAGAGAGATGTATCAGTATGTCATAACTGATTTGTTTACCTTTTAAACTTCCAGTAAGTATCTGCCCTTAACCTGTCCCTACTATCTGTCCCAACTTGTAATAGCGTCCTATGTAAATAAAGTTTGTGTTCATTTACTCTCCGTCTCTGTTTGTCCTTAATCCAAGCAATCCCCGACCGGCGACAACACAACAGTTTCTACAATTTATCTATTATTCATTTTTTTATTCATACTAGTGGCTGAACATACGTACACAATCAAACAACGTAATGGTTTCTATAATTTATCTATTATTCATTTTTTTTTATTAATAGTAGTGGCTGAACATACGTACACAATCAAACAACTAAATGGTTTCTATAATTTATCTATTATTTATTTATTTATTCATACATGTGTCTTAATATACGTACACAATCAAATTACGTAATGGTTTCTCTAATTTATCTATTATTCATTTTTTTATTCATACTAGTGGCTGAACATACGTACACAATCAAACAACGTATTGGTTTCTCTAATTTATCTATTATTCATTTTTTTTTATTAATAGTAGTTAATAAGGCTGAACATACGTACACAATCAAACAACGTAATGGTTTCTGTAATGTATCTATTTTTCATTTTTTTTATTCATACATGTGTCTTAATATACGTACACAATCAAACAACGTAATGGTTTCTATAATTTATCTATTATTTATTTATTTATTTATTTATTCATACATGTGTCTGAACATACGTACATAATCAAACAACGTAATGGTTTCTATAATTTATCTATTATTCATTTTTTTATTCATACATGTGTCTGAACATACGCACACAATCAAACAACGTAATAGTTTCTATTATTTATCTATTATTCATTTTTTTTATTCATACATGTGTCTGAACATAAGTACACAATCAAACAACGTAATGGTTTCTATAATTCATCTATTATTTTTTATTATTATTCATGCATGTGTCTGAACATAAGTACACAATCAAACAACTAAATGGTTTCTCTAATTGATCTATTATTTATTTATTTATTCATACATGTGTCTGAACATACGTACACAATCAAACAACGTAATGGTTTCTATAATTAATCTATTATTTATTTTTTTTATTCATACATGTGTCTGAACATACGTACGCAATCAAACAACGTAATTGTTTCTTTAATTTATTTATCATTTATTTATGTATTTTTTTTATTCATACATGTGTCTGAACATACGTACACAATCAAACAACGTAATGGTTTCTATAATTTATTTATAATTTATTTATGTATTTTGTTTATTTATTCATGTGTCTGAACATACGTACCCAATCAAACAACGTAATGGTTTCTATAATTTATTTATCATTTATTCATGTATTTTTTTTATTCATTCATGTGTCTGAACATACGTACACAATCAAACAACGTAATGGTTTCTATAATTTATTTATCATTTATTTATGTATTTTTTTTATTAATTCATGTGTCTGAACATACGTACACAATCAAACAACGTAATGGTTTCTTTAATTTATTTATCATTTATTTATGTATTTTTTTTATTCATACATGTGTCTGAACATACGTACACAATCAAACAACGTAATGGTTTCTATAATTTATTTATAATTTATTTATGTATTTTGTTTATTTATTCATGTGTCTGAACATACGTACACAATCAAACAACGTAATGGTTTCTATAATTTATTTATCATTTATTTATGTATTTTTTTAATTTATTCATGTGTCTGAACATACGTACACAATCAAACAACGTAATGGTTTCTATAATTTATTTATCATTTATTTATGTATTTTTATTATTCATACATGTGTCTGAACATACGTACACAATCAAACAACGTAATGGTTTCTTTAATTTATTTATCATTTATTTATGTATTTTTTTTATTCATACATGTGTCTGAACATACGTACACAATCAAACAACGTAATGTTTTCTTTTATTTATCATTTATTTATGTATTTTTTTTTTATTCATGCATGTGTCTGAACATACGTACGCAATCAAACAACGTAATGGTTTCTATAATTTATCAATGTTTTGCCTTAGATGATAGCTAGGAAGATGTGCTGAGATATCCAAGCAGGAGTTGTTCTTACAAGTTCCTATTATTCGTTAATGTTTCGTGTGAAACGTTACCCGTAAATCTGGTTCTACTCTCCCTGAGATCCGAGGACGGTTTCCATAGAGTTGATCTCTCGTAGGATGTTGCCTTCAGATGTTAAGAGCGGCTCTTAGCATTCTGCCGTACACACCGTAAATTTTCTTCTCCAAACTGAATTACAACAGTGTCTATATCTAATTCATTGTCGTTGGTTGATGCGTCTTCAGTCTTGTTACTCTGTGAACATATCTCGTATTTTGGTCAAGATGAACATTTCAGTCAGTGTCTTTTGTTAATACATTCTCAGTTCCGATAATTTTGAACACACAAATTATTTGAAAAGAAGTGAATTTCAATTCATTCTCCTTGGTTAATACACCCTGCCACCTGATGCTCCTTAATTCGTGAAAGACTGCTGACTTTTCTCCACATTTCGAGCAGATTAGGTCTAAGAGTGGTCATGTGTGAAGGTAAGTAAATAGGAAATATATCCGGCATTATCTCCTCCTTTGTGGGAGGGTGAGGTTATTAAGCTGCCTTCATTCGTAACGGAGGTTCCCATCTACTATCCCTTTTGGGGAACTGAATTTCAGCCACATTAAAAACCTTCTTTGAGTATAAATGTTCCCTCGTGGGGAGGCAAGTAAATTAGACAATACCCAATATTACCCTCTCCTTTCTGAGGGGGGAATGAATTTATTGAATGTGGTCTAAGGCTCCCTCATTCGTGAGGGAGTATCAATGGAGCTATACAAGTATTTTTGTTCCATCCAGAATGTTCTCTTTTGGGGAGCTGGATTTTCCCCCACATAAAAAAATCAACATACAAGTAAGTGGGGACAATTTCTTTCCAATTACTTTTCTGTCCCTCCCTTCCTCCCTCCCTCCCCCCCTCTCTCTCTCTCTTTATATATATATATATATATATATATATATATATATATATATATATACAAGTATCATTAAAAATAACGGGCATCTTGTGTCTGGTTATTTTTTCTAAGATCCTTTCCGTTTTTCTGATTAGGTTCTTAGTTTCAGACGGAAACTGGCTGATAAAATTGCCATAGCTTCCCAAAGCGCTTTCGGACCCTTCCAGGTCCATCGTCAGTGGAGCAATGTAAACCAGGCATATACCTAGGAGTGAATATATATTCTATTTAGGCGGGAAAATAAAGGATCTTAGAAAAAATAACCAAACACAAGATGTTCGTTATTTTTAATGATACTTGTATAAAAGAAAAGGTGCTGCCAAGATACTCATATATATATATATATATATATATATATATATATATATATATATATATATATATATATATATATAGGAAAATGAAAAAGGAAAACCAAAAAATGGATGTTTTTTATGTGTACATCAACGTTTCGTCTTTATTTATAAGACTTCATCAGGATGATAAAATAGAGAAAAAATGTCATGCAAGCACAGATACATGTAGGGTAGACATATTGGGAAAAATAGAATGAAATAGTGGCCAACTACTGGGTGGACGTCCGTATTTGTTGGAGAAATAGAAATGAATGTAGAAAAGAATGAGTGGGGAAAAAATGGAAGGATGGGGTGAGCCAGGACTACTGTAGCTGGTGGTAAGAGAAAGAGGTGAGGGATGAGCAGGGGTAAAGTGGATGGCAGAGAGGGAGGTGAGGAAGAGGGGAGGAGGGGGGTGTTTGACCAGATGGCTGCGGTTCAAGATTGAAGGGGAAAAAGTAGGTTGGAATGTTTGTGTATGGGGGGTGTATGCAGGGAAAGGAGGATGGGTAGAGAGGAAGGGGGGCTGTGATTTTGGTGGATGGGCGAAAGTTATAGTCTTAGAGAGCGTTTTGAGAAAATGAGGGAATTTAAGAAGGGGTATGGGAGAAAAATAGTTGAGTGGGGGAGAGGGAGGATTTGTTGTGATAGGGTGTGAAATATTTGAAATATTTGGAAAATGATAGCAATGAGTGAGGGATTGGGGGGGGAGGAGGGCGGTGATTGAAAGGGTGGGTATGGAATATTTGAGATATTTGGAACATGAGAAAGTTTATTTGGACTGCAGTATTAAAAGTGTGAGGAAAAAGTAAGGAGAAAACGAAGATTCAATGAGAAAAAGAAAGGGAAAAGTAAATGGGAGAGTGTTATAGAGGTTGGAGATGAAAAAAGTTTAACCATGATTCAGACAAGAGTCTTTGTTCTGTGAGGATGATCTTGCTTATTAAGGGTGATAGGTTAAAGAAACCATTACGTTGCTTGATGGTGGTGGAGGCGGTGATGAGGGCAGTTTCTAATAATCTTCGCCGAGATTTGTTGTGGATATATTTAGTGATTTTGGCTTGTTCAAATTTGAACGCATGACCATGTTCTAGTGCATGGGAGAAAAGTGCACTGAGAGGGTTGTTGTTTTTTATGTCCCTTTTGTGTTCATTTAATTGTTTCTTTAATTCACGTCGCACCACATTTTTCCTGACTACATTCAAACATATTTAACATTATCTGCAAACCTACTAAAACACAAAAGTTCCCACCTTTTCCACGAGGCCAGAACATTGGGCATCAGCCTAAAAAATAATAAAACAATACTGCCCAACACTATCGATAACATCACTAAATCCATCAAAAAATTCAATGCACAACATACCACCAGACTAAACAACAAACTCAATAAACTTATCCAAAACAGCACATGGAAAACTTTAGGACGTCCGGAACTCATAAACAACCTCACTACCTACAACCTTTCTGACATAGAAACTGAAGCTCTCAGTTTCGGTTTAAAATTCGCCACTGGAATACACTCTAACACCACCACCACCAACACAGTTCTAAAAAATTACAGACACACTGACACAGATTTCACTAAAGGCTTCATTCAAGGCATAATCTCAACCACCACCACTCTCCCTAATGACCCCGTCTTACCCAAGAGATACATAGACACTCTTAAACACCTAGCTAACAACAACAACATAATCATATCACCATCAGACAAAGGAGGGGGCATAGTAATCATGGACAAAAACTCATATATCAAAAAAATATCTACTCTATTATCCGACGAAAACACATACACTAAAACCGACCAAAAAACTATAGATAAAAACATAGAACATTTTAACAAATCTTTCAAACACCTAATCAAGAACAACAAAAAATGGGCATCAAACATTGAGTATCACCCTATCATTCCCACATTATACGGGCTCCCCAAAACCCACAAACCCGACATCCCCATGCGTCCCATTGTATCAAGCATAGGTAGCACCACACACAAAATCGCACAGGCCATAGCTAACATCCTCACTCCACTAATGGGTACCATCAGTCCTTCCCACATCAAAAATTCAGGCGACCTTCTTAGCAGAATAAAAAGCATCAACGTAGAAAATAAAAATATGCATAGCCTAGATGTAACTTCGCTCTACACTAACGTACCTGTTAAAAAATGCCTAAACTTACTTCACACACATATAAAGAAAATAAAAACCGACCTACCTTTTCCCCCAACACTCTTATAGAAATAATTAGACTCATCACTGACATAACATATTTCCAATTTAACGAAGTATTCTATAAACAAAAATTTGGACTCCCTATGGGCAACCCCCTTAGCGGTGTATTGGCCTGCCTCTTTTTAGAATTCTTAGAATCCGGTCCTTTCAAATATAGACTACCCCCTAACATCGAATACTTTAGATACATAGATGACATTTTAATTTTCCTCCCCACAGACATACAAATCAATCATGTTAAAGATAAACTCAACACAGTAGAACCCTCCATAAAATTTACCCATGAGACTGAAATAAACGGCTCTATTCCCTTCCTTGATACTCTTATAATTAAGTCCAACAACAAACTAGAATTCAAGGTACACCGCAAAAACACTCACAAAAATGACTACATACATTTCTACTCCCACCACCATAGCAAGATCAAAACAGGTATAATTATAGGCTTCTTCCTACGCGCCCTTAGAATATGTAGCCCCCCTCACATAGATGAAGAAATAAAGTACATTTTTAACTCCCTAAAAACATTGCAATACCCCACACATTTTATATTAAATGCCAAGAAAAAAGCCTTCCAAATATTCTCCAGAAACACCACACAAAAAAATCAAACTCCTAACACCTCTCTAATAGACAGACCCCTTCTCCTACCCACGCACTCCAATAACACATCCATATGCAACACGCTTAACAAACTAGGCATTCCTACAGTACAAACCACATCTCAATCCATAAAACAAACTTTAAACACATCCAGACATTTCCAAAAAACACCCACATCTCATGCCGGCTTATATACTGTCCCTTGCAATGACTGCCATCAATTTTACGTGGGAGAAACACAACGTGAATTAAAGAAACGATTAAATGAACACAAAAGGGACATAAAAAACAACAACCCTCTCAGTGCACTTTTCTCCCATGCACTAGAACATGGTCATGCGTTCAAATTTGAACAAGCCAAAATCACTAAATATATCCACAACAAATCTCGGCGAAGATTATTAGAAACTGCCCTCATCACCGCCTCCACCACCATCAAGCAACGTAATGGTTTCTTTAACCTATCACCCTTAATAAGCAAGATCATCCTCACAGAACAAAGACTCTTGCCTGATCATGGTTAAACTTTTTTCATCTCCAACCTCTATAACACTCTCCCATTTACTTTTCCCTTTCTTTTTCTCATTGAATCTTCATTTTCTCCTTACTTTTTCCTCACACTTTTAATACTGCAGTCCAAATAAACTTTCTCATGTTCCAAATATCTCAAATATTCCATACCCACCCTTTCAATCACCGCCCTCGTCCCCCCCCAATCCCTCACTCATTGCTATCATTTTCCAAATATTTCAAATATTTCACACCCTATCACAACAAATCCTCCCTCTCCCCCACTCAACTATTTTCTCCCATACCCCTTCTTAAATTCCCTCATTTTCTCAAAACGCTCTCTAAGACCATAACTTTCGCCCATCCACCAAAATCACAGCCCCCCTTCCTCTCTACCCATCCTCCTTTCCCTGCATACACCCCCCATACACAAACATTCCAACCTACTTTTTCCCCTTCAATCTTGAACCGCAGCCATCTGGTCAAACACCCCCTTCCCCCCCTCTTCCTCACCTCCCTCTCTGCCATCCACTTTACCCCTGCTCATCCCCTACCTCTTTCTCTTACCACCAGCTACAGTAGTCCTGGCTCACCCCATCCTTCCATTTTTTCCCCACTCATTCTTTTCTACATTCATTTCTATTTCTTCAACAAATACGGACGTCCACCCAGTAGTTGGCCACTATTTCATTCTATTTTTCCCAATATGTCTACCCTACATGTATCTGTGCTTGCATGACATTTTTTCTCTATTTTATCATCCTGATGAAGTCTTATAAATAAAGACGAAACGTTGATGTACACATAAAAAACATCCATTTTTTGGTTTTCCTTTTTCATTTTCCCATCACGTCGGATTACTTTCATCCTTCTCTTCCCATATATATATATATATATATATATATATATATATATATATATATATATATATATATATATATATATTCATTTATTGGTCTTTGTCAATATATCCTCAATCTTGTTAGGTTTTGAACATATCTCTTCACTAATTTGGTCCTTGGTGACCCTAACCGAATGAATATTACTGTATTTCTTTTTACCATAACCAACTCGAGATGATACTGAATCAGAATTTCTATGGTTTTTCAAAGGTATCTTTGGTAGTTTCTGAGTTTTAGCCAAACAGACAGACAGACAGACAGACAGAAAATACAACTTTCCTTTACATAAAATATCAATTGGTCCGATGTGTTTGGTCTTCTGCAAATATAAAGTAGATTTTCTTTTTTTCTGATGAATTTAATGAAAATGTTTCATCTCATCATTCGAAGAAACTTTTAACATTCATTTATAAAATAACTGACACATGTGCAGACAGTTTAATACGTAAAATGTTTATTCTGTTTCATTTTTTAAATTTGCAATTCTTTAAGTGTAGTAGGAGAAGTTGAAATTGATCATGGTTTTCTGTTTCAGATTTGGGAAATGGGTTTTCTCCATTGGGGTTTGGTCATAGAGCCAGCAATTTATTATCGTAAAGTTAATTATTTTTAAGGATGGTTCATTTTGTAGGTCTCCATATGTGTGAGCATGCAGATATGGGTGTAGGTATATACGTATCTTTGAGTACACATATAAATATGCATATATATGTGTTTGTACATTTGTATATATGTGTGTGTGATGTGTGTATGCATGTAAATACATGTGTATGTGCATGTTTACATATATATATATATGTGTGTGTATATATATATATATATATATATATATAATATATATAAATATATATATATATATATATAATATATATAAATATATATATATATAAAAATATATATATATAAACAGCGAAACAGTCTGTATGTGGATGACTATATATATATATATATATATATATAGTCACATACAGACTGTTTCGCTGTTTCACAGCTCATCAGTGCGGCTAGATCAGTTCATGCCTCCGGGATTGAAACTCGACCGCTTGGTCGGCGCTTCTAACCTACGCTAACTGACTGAATGTAAGATATATCTCAATGTAAACATTGCAATTGCCGTGGCTCGAATTAGTTTTACCTAGTCTTAAAGCTAATGGCAGTTGACGATATCCTTACAAATTAAGCTCTACCTCGGGAGGGAGCTTTATATAGTCATCCACATACAGACTGTTTCGCTGTTTCACAGCTCATCAGTGCGGCTAGACCAGTTAGTGCCTCAAGCCGGGATTGAAACTCGACCGTCGAGCTGACGGTCGGCGCTTCTAACCCCTACGCTATATATATATATATGTGTGTGTTTGCATGTTATTTACTTTATTCTATTTTAAGGATAAATCCCCCCTCACTACTTCCCACTCCTATTTATTTTCATCTAACCTTCATCTGACCTTAACATGAAACGTTAAGTAAAACACTATATGATATAGCATATAACGTTTTACTTAACTTTTAACCCTAAAAGATTTATTGTAATCATAAACCTGCAACGAAACTCTTTTAACTTGACCTTTGCAAATAACGTTTTTATTATTATTATTCATGTTTAATGTGCAAATTGAAAATACGGGCGGCTGTCTGTAGAGAAAAAAACTATATATTCAGATGGGATTTTCGCACTATGTGATTTATCTTGCAGTAAACTTATTTTAGAAAAACAGATAAATTGTTTCATACATCTTAATCAAAAAAGTAATTTTAAAAAGATGAATGAATTTTAAAATAAAAATTATGAGAAATAATTAATTCCATGGTGAATTTCAAATTTGTCAGTTGAGTTTCAGATATTTTTACAAATTTGTATTATTTGAATTATTCAGACAATTATTCTCATCCTGGTTCAACTATTTACAACGTTGCAGTAGACAGCAATCGCCGACTACAAATTATCAATCATCATCTAAAAAATTCAAAAACCATTTTACAATTTTGTTTTAATTTAAATAAGCAAGTAAGCCACATTTTGAAGTTAATAAAAAACAAAGTGTTTATCCAAATATTTGTAAAATCTTTATTATCTGCTACCAAACGATAATTACGTTTGAGAGTCTTTAACAATAGAATAAATTAGTCTCAAAACTTTGTAGACAACAGTAAACTATTCTCACAAAAATGTATAAAATGATATTTTTTCCATTTTGAATGTTTAAGAAACTTGACTGCTTTGACACTAATAAGTTGTGATGACCACATTGTTTTGAAAGTTCAAGAAAGTGAGAAAAAAGGGGTTCTTGGATATGAGTTGATGTCTACAAATTATCAAATTGCTGGAGACTGAAAACAAAAAAGAAAAGTTATTTCATGCTAATAAAACTGAAACAAAACTTTTACCAATGACGGTTAGCTTTTCTCCAATTGTAATGTCGACTTTCTCATGATGGCATTAGCTATTGGAAAAATATTATGTAAATCAAAAACCATAACAACTTTATAGAATGTCTAATATTTTCAGGAACGGACTTCAAAATTTATTAACCAGAAGATTATTCATTCTTTTGCTCACTATTCCTCTACAATTTGCAAGAGAGAGAACATCTCTTTAAAAACCAAATCGAAGTCAAGCTAGTCTAAGTCAAAGAGTAATATGTAAAATGAATTCCAATACTTTGACCAAATTTCAAAATGCAAAGCAAGGAATGTAATTTTTCTTTTTATAAGCAAATTTAAGCCGCTCCCCTCCCAAAATGATAAAAAAACTAGAAGAATACCCATCTCAGGACAGGTAAAATCGATTCTCCGAACAGAACAATTTTGCACCACTTTTATGTCCTCTTACGAAGATTAAAATCAAGATAAAAATGCTACTAAACTTTATGTTTAGAAAGAATCCTTCGTGCAATTTTGATCAAAATCAATTACATGATTTTGATTCTAGAAAATGTCTCAAATGTAATGCTTAAGCTTAAGGGGTCTTAAGAAGAAATCGAATTTCAGGGAATCTTGCTTAATTGGTATCTAATGACTATTGACCAAATTCATTGCAAATCAGAAATATTTGAATTTTTAAATGGGAAGTTGTCTCCATATTATGCCCCCTAAAATATGTTCCAAAAACATAACAAATTAAAAAATAAGGCTGCAGAGATCTTGTGGACATTTGAAAAATTTCAAAGAGTAGATCAATAGAAGATTAGACAGAGAAGAGGGAATTATATTTGAGAAAACCAACTGAGAGAGAATAGAGGGAAAATTGATAAAGTCACATCTACTATCTTTTGCTGTTCACTTCAATATTTTGAAAATAATGCCCCTCTCCCTTTGATTTCGCTTCACATACAATATAAGATGATTTTTTCAAATGTAATCTTCAAAAGTTGCCCTCTGCAGACTTAATACAATTTTGTAAAATTGAATATGGTGACAGTTCTATAGAATTTTAATGTTTTAAATGAAATAGTTCCTGTTTTATACTTTTATCATTGGTGTTCATGATCAAATGCTAATGGGTTGACATTCCAAAGCATAAAAGTTTTTACATTGTTTTTTCTGAATTTATCATAAATTCCTTTGTCTTTTCTTTTCTTCAGTTTTCCAGTTTTATTTATTAGTTTACTTACATCTTTTCTTCAGTTTTTCAGTTTTATTTATTAGTTTACTTACATCTTTTCTTCAGTTTTCCAGTTATATTTAGTAGTTTACTTACACCTTTTCTTTCGTTTTCAAGTTTTATTAATCAGTTTACTTATATCTTTTTAGTCAGTTTTGCAAGTTTTATTTGTTAGTTTACTTACATCTTCTTCTTCAGTTTTCAAGTTTTATTTATTAGTTTACTAACATCTTCTTCTTCAGTTTTCAAGTTTTATTTATTAGTTTATTAACATCTTTTTTTCAGTTTTGCAGTTTTATTTATTAGTTTACTTACATCTTTTTTTCAGTTTTGCAGTTTTATTTATTAGTTTATTAACATCTTCTTCAGTTTTCCAGTTTCTTTTATTAGTTTACTTACAGCTTTTCTTCAGTTTTGCAGTTTAATTATTAGTTTACTTACATCTTTTCTTCAGTTTTCCCGTTTGATTTTTTAGTTTACTTACATCTTTTCTTCAGTTTTCAAGTTTTATTTATTAGTTTACTTATATCTTCTTCTTCAGTTTTGCAGTTTTATTTATTAGTTTACTTACATCTTTTCTTCAGTTTTGCAGTTTTATTTATTAGTTTACTTACATCTTTTCTTCAGTTTTCCAGTTTCATTTATTAGTTTACTTACATCTTTTCTTCAGTTTTCCAGTTTTATTTATTAGTTTATTAACATCTTCTTCTTCAGTTTTCCAGTTTTTTTTATTAGTTTACTTACAGCTTATCTTCAGTTTTGCAGTTTAATTATTAGTTTACTTACATCTTTTCTTCAGTTTTCCTGTTTGATTTTTTAGTTTACTTATAGCTTTTTCTTCAGTTTTGCAGTTTTATTTATTAGTTTACTTACATATTCTTCTTCAGTTTTCCAGTTTTATTTATTAGTTAACTTACAGCTTATCTTCAGTTTTGCAGTTTTATTTATTAGTTTACTTACATCTTTTCATCAGTTTTCCCGTTTGATTTCTTAGTTTACTTACATCTGTTCTTTCAGTTTTCCAGTTTTATTTATTATTTTACTTACATGTTTTCTTCAGTTTTGCAGTTTTATTTATTAGTTTACTTACATCGTTTCTTCAGTTTTGCAGTTTTATTTATTAGTTTACTTACATCTTTTCTTCAGTTTTGCAGTTTTATTTATTAGTTTACTTACATCTTTTCATTCAGTATTCCAGTCTGATTTATTAGTTTACTTACATTTTTTCTTCAGTTTTTCAGTTTTATTTATTAGTTTACTTACATCTTTTCTTCAGTTTTCAAGTTTTATTTCTTAGTTTACTTACATCTTTTCTTCAGTATTCCAGTCTGATTTATTAGTTTACTTACATCTTATTCTTCAGTTTTGCAGTCTTATTTATATGTTTACTTACATCTTTTCCTCAGTTTTGCAGTTTTACTTATTAGTTTACTTACATCTTCTTCAGTTTTCCAGTTTTATTTATTAGTTTACTTACATCTTTTTCTTCAGTTTTCCAGTTGTTTTTATTAGTTTACTTAAATCTTTTCTGCAGTTTTCCAGTTTTATTTATTGGTTTACTTACATCTTTTCTTTCGTTTTCAAGTTTTATTACTAAGTTTACTTATATCGTTTTAGTCAGTTTTCAAGTTTTATTTGTTAGTTTACTTACATCTTTTCTTCAGTTTTCAAGTTTTATTTATGAGTTTACTTACATCTTCTTCGTCTTCAGTTTTCTAGTTTTATTTATTAGTTCACTTACATATTGTCTTCAGTTTTCCCGTTTGATTTCTTAGTTTACTTACATCTTTTCTTTCAGTTTTTTAGTTTTCTTTATTAGTTTACTTACAGCTTATTTTCAGTTTTGCAGTTTTATTTATTAGTTTACGTACATCTTTTCTTCAGTTTTCCCGTTTGATTTCTTAGTTTACTTACATCTTTTCTTTCATTTTTCTAGTTTTATTTTTAGTTTACTTACATCTTCTTCTTCAGTTTTCCAGTTTTATTTATAAGTTTACATTCCAAAGCATAAAAGTGTTGACATTGTTTTTTCTGATTTGATCATAAACTCCTTTGTCTTTTCTTTTCTTCAGTTTTCCAGCTTTATTTATTAGTTTACTTACATCTTTTCTTCAGTTTTGCAGTTTTATTTATTAGTTAACTTACATCTTTTCTTCAGTTTTCCAGTTTTATTTATTAGTTTACTTACATCTTCTTCTTCAGTTTTCCAGTTTTATTTAGTAGTTTACTTACATCTTTTCTTTCAGTTTTCCAGTTTTATGTATTAGTTTACGTACATCTTTTCTTCAGTTTTGCAGTTTTATTTATTAGTTTACTTACATCTTTTCTTCTGTATTCCAGTTTCATTTATTAGTTTACTTACATCTTTTCTTCAGTTTTCTAGTTTTATTTATTAGTTTACTTACATCTTTTTCTTCAGTTTTGCAGTTTTATTTATTAGTTTACTTACATCTTTTCTTCAGTTTTGCAGTTTTATTTATTAGTTTATTAACATCTTCTTCTTCAGTTTTCCAGTTTTTTTTATTAGTTTACTTACAGCTTTTTCTTCAGTTTTGCAGTTTTATTTATTAGTTTACTTACATCTTTTCTACAGTTTTCCCGTTTGATTTTTTAGTTTACTTACATCTTTTCTTTCAGTTTTCCAGTTTTATTTATTAGTTTACTAACATCTTCTTCTTCAGTTTTTCTAGTTTTATTTATTAGTTAACTTACAGCTTATCTTCAGTTTTGCAGTTTTATTTATTAGTTTACTTACATCTTTTCTTCAGTTTTCCCGTTTGATTTCTTAGTTTACTTACATCTGTTCTTTCAGTTTTCCAGTTTTATTTATTATTTTACTTACATGTTTTCTTCAGTTTTTCAGTTTTATTTATTAGTTTACTTACATCGTTTCTTCAGTTTTGCAGTTTTATTTATTAGTTTACTTACACCTTTTCTTCAGTTTTCCAGTTTTATTTATTAGTTTACTTACATCTTTTCTTCAGTTTTCAAGTTTTATTTATGAGTTTACTTACATCTTCTTCGTCTTCAGTTTTCCAGTTTTATTTATTAGTTCACTTACATATTTTCTTCAGTTTTCCCGTTTGATTTTTTAGTTTACTTACATCTTTTCTTTCAGTTTTTTTTGTTTTATTTATTAGTTTACTTACAGCTTATTTTCAGTTTTGCAGTTTTATTTATTAGTTTACGTACATCTTTTCTTCAGTATCCCGTTTGATTTCTTAGTTTACTTACATCTTTTCTTTCAGTTTTCCAGTTTTATTTATTAGTTTACATTCCAAAGCATAAAAGTTTTGACATTGTTTTTTCTGATTTGATCATAAACTCCTTTGTCTTTTCTTTTCTTCAGTTTTCCAGCTTAATTTATTAGTTTACTTACATTTTTTTTTCAGTTTTCCAGCTTTATTTATTAGTTTACTAACATCGTCTTCTTCAGTTTTTCCAGTTTTTATTTGTTAGTTTACTTACATCTTTTCTTCAGTTTTCCAGTTTTATTTATTAGTTTATTAACATCTTCTTCTTCAGTTTTCCAGTTTTTTTTTATTAGTTTACTTACAGCTTATCTTCAGTTTTGCAGTTTTATTTATTAGTTCACTTAAATATTTTCTTCAGTTTTCCCGTTTGATTTTTTAGTTTACTTACATCTTTTCTTTCAGTTTTCCAGTTTTATTTATTAGTTTACTAACATCTTCTCCTTCAGTTTTCCAGTTTTATTTAGTAGTTTACTTACATCTTTTCTTCAGTTTTCCCATTTGATTTCTTAGTTTACTTACATCTGGTCTTTCAGTTTTCCAGTTTTATTTATTATTTTACTTACATGTTTTCTTCAGTTTTGCAGTTTTATTTATTAGTTTACTTACATCGTTTCTTCAGTTTTGCAGTTTTATTTATTAGTTTACTTACATCTTTTCTTCAGTTTTGCAGTTTTATTTATTAGTTTACTTACATCTTTTCTTTCAGTATTCCAGTCTGATTTATTAGTTTACTTACATCTTTTCTTCAGTTTTGCAGTTTTATTTATTAGTTTACTTACATCTTTTCTTCAGTTTTCCAGTTTTATGTATTAGTTTACTTACATCTTTTCTTCAGTTTTGCAGCTTTATTTATTAGTTTAGGTACATCTTTTCTTCAGTTTTGGAGTTTTATTTATTAGTTTACTTACATCTTCTTCTTCAGTTTTGCAGTCTGATTTATTAGTTTACTTACATCTTTTCTTCAGTTTTGCAGTTTTTTTATTAGTTTACTTACATCTTATTCTTTAGTTTTGCAGTCTTATTTATATGTTTACTTACATATTTTGCTCAGTTTTGCAGTTTTATTTATTAGTTTACTTACATCTTCTTCAGTTTTCCAGTTTTATTTATTTGTTTACTTACATCTTTTTCTTCAGTTTTCCAGTTGTTTTTATTAGTTTACTTCAATCTTTTCTGCAGTTTTCCAGTTTTATTTATTAGTTTACTTACATCTTTTCTTTCGTTTTCAAGTTTTATTCATAAGTTTACTTATATCTTTTTAGTCAGTTTTCTAAGTTTTATTTGTTAGTTTACTTACATCTTTTCTTCAGTTTTCAAGTTTTATTTATTAGTTCACTTTAATATTTTCTTCAGTTTTCCCGTTTGATTTCTTAGTTTACTAACATCTTTTCTTTCAGTTTTTTAGTTTTATTTATTAGTTTACTTACAGCTTATTTTCAGTTTTGCAGTTTTATTTATTAGTTTACGTACATCTTTTCTTCAGTTTTCCCGTTTAGTTTCTAAGTGTACTTACATCTTTTCTTTCCGTTTTCCAGTTTTATTTATTAGTTTACATTCCAAAGCATAAAAGTTTTGACATTGTTTTTTCTGATTTGATCATAAACTCCTTTGTCTTTTCTTTTCTTCAGTTTTTCAGCTTAATTTATTAGTTTACTTACATTTTTTTTTCAGTTTTCCAGCTTTATTTATTAGTTTACTAACATCTTCTTCTTCAGTTTTCCAGTTTTATTTATTAGTTTACTGACATTTTTTTTTCAGTTTTGCAGTTTTATTTATTAGTTTACTAACATTTTTTTTTCAGTTTTGCAGTTTTATTTATTAGTTTACTAACATTTTTTTTTCAGTTTTCCAGTTTTATTTATTAGTTTACTTACATTTTTTTTTCAGTTTTGCAGTTTTATTTATTAGTTTACTTACATCTTATTCTTTAGTTTTGCAGTCTTATTTATATGTTTACTTACATATTTTGCTCAGTTTTGCAGTTTTATTTATTAGTTTACTTACATCTTCTTCAGTTTTCCAGTTTTATTTATTTGTTTACTTACATCTTTTTCTTCAGTTTTCCAGTTGTTTTTATTAGTTTACTTCAATCTTTTCTGCAGTTTTCCAGTTTTATTTATTAGTTTACTTACATCTTTTCTTTCGTTTTCAAGTTTTATTCATAAGTTTACTTATATCTTTTTAGTCAGTTTTCTAAGTTTTATTTGTTAGTTTACTTACATCTTTTCTTCAGTTTTCAAGTTTTATTTATTAGTTCACTTTAATATTTTCTTCAGTTTTCCCGTTTGATTTCTTAGTTTACTAACATCTTTTCTTTCAGTTTTTTAGTTTTATTTATTAGTTTACTTACAGCTTATTTTCAGTTTTGCAGTTTTATTTATTAGTTTACGTACATCTTTTCTTCAGTTTTCCCGTTTAGTTTCTAAGTGTACTTACATCTTTTCTTTCCGTTTTCCAGTTTTATTTATTAGTTTACATTCCAAAGCATAAAAGTTTTGACATTGTTTTTTCTGATTTGATCATAAACTCCTTTGTCTTTTCTTTTCTTCAGTTTTTCAGCTTAATTTATTAGTTTACTTACATTTTTTTTTCAGTTTTCCAGCTTTATTTATTAGTTTACTAACATCTTCTTCTTCAGTTTTCCAGTTTTATTTATTAGTTTACTGACATTTTTTTTTCAGTTTTGCAGTTTTATTTATTAGTTTACTAACATTTTTTTTTCAGTTTTGCAGTTTTATTTATTAGTTTACTAACATTTTTTTTTCAGTTTTCCAGTTTTATTTATTAGTTTACTTACATTTTTTTTTCAGTTTTGCAGTTTTATTTATTAGTTTACTTACATCTTATTCTTTAGTTTTGCAGTCTTATTTATATGTTTACTTACATATTTTGCTCAGTTTTGCAGTTTTATTTATTAGTTTACTTACATCTTCTTCAGTTTTCCAGTTTTATTTATTTGTTTACTTACATCTTTTTCTTCAGTTTTCCAGTTGTTTTTATTAGTTTACTTCAATCTTTTCTGCAGTTTTCCAGTTTTATTTATTAGTTTACTTACATCTTTTCTTTCGTTTTCAAGTTTTATTCATAAGTTTACTTATATCTTTTTAGTCAGTTTTCTAAGTTTTATTTGTTAGTTTACTTACATCTTTTCTTCAGTTTTCAAGTTTTATTTATTAGTTCACTTTAATATTTTCTTCAGTTTTCCCGTTTGATTTCTTAGTTTACTAACATCTTTTCTTTCAGTTTTTTAGTTTTATTTATTAGTTTACTTACAGCTTATTTTCAGTTTTGCAGTTTTATTTATTAGTTTACGTACATCTTTTCTTCAGTTTTCCCGTTTAGTTTCTAAGTGTACTTACATCTTTTCTTTCCGTTTTCCAGTTTTATTTATTAGTTTACATTCCAAAGCATAAAAGTTTTGACATTGTTTTTTCTGATTTGATCATAAACTCCTTTGTCTTTTCTTTTCTTCAGTTTTTCAGCTTAATTTATTAGTTTACTTACATTTTTTTTTCAGTTTTCCAGCTTTATTTATTAGTTTACTAACATCTTCTTCTTCAGTTTTCCAGTTTTATTTATTAGTTTACTGACATTTTTTTTTCAGTTTTGCAGTTTTATTTATTAGTTTACTAACATTTTTTTTTCAGTTTTGCAGTTTTATTTATTAGTTTACTAACATTTTTTTTTCAGTTTTCCAGTTTTATTTATTAGTTTACTTACATTTTTTTTTCAGTTTTGCAGTTTTATTTATTAGTTTACTTACATCTTATTCTTTAGTTTTGCAGTCTTATTTATATGTTTACTTACATATTTTGCTCAGTTTTGCAGTTTTATTTATTAGTTTACTTACATCTTCTTCAGTTTTCCAGTTTTATTTATTTGTTTACTTACATCTTTTTCTTCAGTTTTCCAGTTGTTTTTATTAGTTTACTTCAATCTTTTCTGCAGTTTTCCAGTTTTATTTATTAGTTTACTTACATCTTTTCTTTCGTTTTCAAGTTTTATTCATAAGTTTACTTATATCTTTTTAGTCAGTTTTCTAAGTTTTATTTGTTAGTTTACTTACATCTTTTCTTCAGTTTTCAAGTTTTATTTATTAGTTCACTTTAATATTTTCTTCAGTTTTCCCGTTTGATTTCTTAGTTTACTAACATCTTTTCTTTCAGTTTTTTAGTTTTATTTATTAGTTTACTTACAGCTTATTTTCAGTTTTGCAGTTTTATTTATTAGTTTACGTACATCTTTTCTTCAGTTTTCCCGTTTAGTTTCTAAGTGTACTTACATCTTTTCTTTCCGTTTTCCAGTTTTATTTATTAGTTTACATTCCAAAGCATAAAAGTTTTGACATTGTTTTTTCTGATTTGATCATAAACTCCTTTGTCTTTTCTTTTCTTCAGTTTTTCAGCTTAATTTATTAGTTTACTTACATTTTTTTTTCAGTTTTCCAGCTTTATTTATTAGTTTACTAACATCTTCTTCTTCAGTTTTCCAGTTTTATTTATTAGTTTACTGACATTTTTTTTTCAGTTTTGCAGTTTTATTTATTAGTTTACTAACATTTTTTTTTCAGTTTTGCAGTTTTATTTATTAGTTTACTAACATTTTTTTTTCAGTTTTCCAGTTTTATTTATTAGTTTACTTACATTTTTTTTTCAGTTTTGCAGTTTTATTTATTAGTTTACAAACATCCTCTTCTTCAGTTTTCCAGTTTTATTTATTAGTTTACTTACAGCTGTTCTTCAGTTTTGCAGTTTTATTTATTTGTTTACTTACATTTTTTCTTCAGTATTCCTCTTTGATTTTTTAGTTTACTTACATCTTTCCTTTCAGTTTTCCAGTTTTATTTATTAGTTTACTTGCATCTTTTCTTCAGTTTTGCAGTTTTATTTATTAGTTTACTTACATCTTTTTCTTCAGTTTTGCAGTTTTATTCATTAGTTTACTTACATCTTCTTCTTCAGTTTTGCAGTTTTATTTATTAGTTTACTTACAGCTTATCTTCAGTTTTGCAGTTTTATTTATTAGTTTACTAACATCTTTTCTTCACTTTTCCCGTTTGTTTTATAAGTTTACTTACTTCTTTTCTTTCAGTTTTCCCGTTTGATTTATTAGTTTACTTACATCATTTCTTCAGTTTTCCAGTTTATTTATTAGTTTACTTACATCTTTTCTTTCAGTTTTCCAGTTTTATTTATTAGTTTACTTACATCTTTTCTCTAGTTTTGCAGTTTTATTTATTAGTTTACTTACATCTTTTCTTCAGTTTTGCAGTTTTATTTATTAGTTTACTTACATCTTTTCTTCAGTTTTGCAGTTTTATTTATTAGTTTACTTACATCTTTTCTTCAGTTTTCCAGTTTTATTTATTAGTTTACTTACATCTTCTTCTTCAGTTTTCCAGTTTTATTTATTAGTTTACTTACACCTTTTCTTTCGTTTTCAAGTTTTATTAATCAGTTTACTTATATCTTTTTAGTCAGTTTTGCAAGTTTTATTTGTTAGTTTACTTACATCTTATTTTCAGTTTTCTAGATTTATTAATGAATTTACTTACATCTTCTTCTTCTTCAGTTTTCCAGTTTTATTTATTAGTTTACTTACATCTTTTCTTCAGTTTCAAGTTTTATTTATTAGTTTACTAACATCTTTTTCAGTTTTCCAGTTTTATTTATTAGTTAACTTACAGCTTATCTTCAGTTTTACAGTTTTATTTATTTGTTTACTTACATCTTTTCTTCAGTTTTCCCGTTTTATTTCTTAGTTTACTTACATCTTTTCTTTTAGTTTTCCAGTTTTATTTTATAGTTTACTTACATCTTCTTCTTCTTCACTTATGCAGTTGTATTTATTAGTGTACTTACATCTTTTCCTCAGTTTTCCAGGTATTTTCATTAGTTTACTTACATCTTTTCTTCAGTTTTCCAGTTTTATTTATTAGTTTACTAACATCTTCGTCTTCAGTTTTCCAGTTTTATTTATTAGTTTACTTACAGCTTATCTTCAGTTTTGCAGTTTTATTTATTAGTTTACTTATATCTTTTCTTCAGTTTTCCTGTTTGACTTCTTAGTTTACTTACATCTTTTCTGTTAGTTTTCCAGTTTTATTAATGAGTTTACTTACATCTTCTTCTTCTTCAGTAATGCAGTTTTATTTATTAGTTTACTTACATCTTTTCTTCAGTTTACCAGTTTTTTCATTAGTTTACTTACATCTTTTCTTCAGTTTCAAGTTTTATTTATTAGTTTACTTACATCATTTTCACATCTTGTTATTATATTTTACAACAATTCTTTTAGATAAAAATGTTTTCTTCACACTTTTTCTTCTCTTTGCTCTCGGTCTCTTTTTATTCGTGAGGTAGCAGATATGGTTGCAACAGTAAAGTGCAATGCAATAATAATAACACAGGAATGAGGTAATACAACACAACAATGGATCAAAACATCATGATAATAATGCAATAATTGTATCACGTGCAAATAGAATGACTGGGTGGATGGTTAGGAATATTATTTTGAGGGAGACAAATGTTGTGTTTAGGATATTATGAAGCTCTAATAAGACTTCATATAGAATACTGCATTCAGGCCTGGGTTCCAGCGACTATGCATGGAAATTGGAATGTAATATTGAAACTAGAAGGCGTACAAAGAAGAGTGACAAAACTAATAAGTAAAGTAAAAGAGTGCAGTTACAAATTGGGATTGACTTCTTTGCTGGAGAGAAGAATGAGAGGTGATATGATCAAGACTTTCAAGATAATTAATGGCATTTCTAACTATGGTTGGCATTATTTTAGTATTTCTCCTAGATCTGGAAGGTTATTGTCAAGGCAGTTTTCAAAAACTAGATCTGTAAACCAGTTATGTTTTTTTTTGCTCACAGAGTAATATGTTTTTAGAATAAGTTGCCAGATCGGATTAAGAACAGCAATAACATGGATCAGTTTAAGATGAGGTTGAATAAATTCAGAGAAAGTGGTAAGAGAAAGAAATTAAGGGGGCACTGTTGGGAGTTGTCAAATGAAATATTTGACAGAATTTGATCTGGATATCGATACTGTACGAAGAGTTTAATTTTTTTTTCTCTTTTAACTTTTTTTTAACAGTTGAATTGAGAAGATAGTTAAAAAGGAGATACCCAAGGAGGCATTACAAACAAACAAACAAACAAACAAATAATAATAATAATAATAATAACAAGAACAAGAACAAGAACAAGAACAAGAACAAGAAAAAGAACAAGAATAAGAATAAGAATAAGAATAATAATAAGAAGAAGAATAAGAATAAGAATAAGAATGAGAATAATAATAATAATAATAATAATAATAATAATAATAATAATAATAATAATAATAATAATAATAATAATAGTAATAATAATAATAACAGTAATAATAATAATAATAATAATAATAATAATAATAACAAGAACAAGAACAAGAACAAGAACAAGAACAAGAACAAGAATAAGAATAAGAATAAGAATAATAAGAAGAATAAGAATAAGAATAAGAATGAGAATAATAATAATAATAATAATAATAATAATAATAATAATAATAATAATAATAATAATAATAATAATAATAATAATAATGGTAATAATAATAATAATAGTAATAATAATAATAACAGTAATAATAATAATAATAATAATAATAATAATAACAAGAACAAGAACAAGAACAAGAACAAGAACAAGAACAAGAATAAGAATAAGAATAAGAATAATAAGAAGAATAAGAATAAGAATAAGAATGAGAATAATAATAATAATAATAATAATAATAATAATAATAATAATAATAATAATAATAATAATAATAATAATAATAATGGTAATAATAATAATAATAGTAATAATAATAATAACAGTAATAATAATAATAATAATAATAATAATAATAATAATAATAATAATAATAATAACAAGAACAAGAACAAGAACAAGAACAAGAACAAGAACAAGAATAAGAATAAGAATAATAATAATAAGAAGAATAAGAATAAGAATAAGAATGAGAATAATAATAATAATAATAATAATAATAATAATAATAATAATAATAATAATAATAATGCAACAATGTAATAATGCAATAATTAAGTAGTTGGTTTACATACAGTATAAATCACTGTTTCAATGGGAGATCCAAACTATAGGTTGTAGTCTGCACAATATTAATAATAGACCCCGATATATCTAAGGGATTTACAACAATTCCCTGTGACTTACTAAAAAAACAGTAAATAAGATAAATACTTCATGACCGAGCAAACAAGAGGAAAATTAGATATCATAAGTTGATAAAATAATTTTTAGCTGAATTCAAATTCAAACAAATTTGTCATGACCTTAATTCAAGAAAAAGGGAGTGGCGGTAAATCTCTTGGACAAGAGTTACCTACCTTAGTAAATATTTAATATTAGGAAATAATGTAAGTAGAGTAAAAATTGAATTGAGCATACAACTTTCCGTGGTGAAACTGGTTAACCTGTAGGGATGGGTTCGATTTACTTTCAATCCATTAAATTTACTTTCTACCAGTTTTTTGGACGAGTTCAATGTTTTTTTTTTAATTTCAAATACACTTTTAGAAAATAGTTCTATTTTGGTTTGGTTTTGTCATTTATTCACATTTCCTTCTTTTATATGTGGCTGGATCATAAATACCGAAATCGCACTTTCATTTACAACTAAATTTTTCCCAAACATTAAACATTAAAAATAAATATGTTGTTTTAGTGGTAATTAATCAAATTCTAAGGAAATAACAATATTAAAAAATTCAGACATTTATGTTATCAAAAGTTTCTTTTATCCTTGTATACTTGTCTGGATAAAAGCAGAATATGTTCACATGTTTTATTTATTTTATTTTGTTAAGTTTTATAATATAAAATTATTGGATGTAAAAGCTTCTAAAACTTTCAATCTTTTAATGCATGATGATTTTTAAAGCCAGAAAAAGTCTTTGAAAATTTGTTTCATTTCATGCTATTCCATTGTTGATTTCAAAAATAATAGATTAATAGAAAATAATAATAGTGTGTAAGTCACGTCGAGGCGAGAAACACACGAGAAGGTGTTCGTAATTCGCAGCAGTTTAACGCCCATTTTACATGATTTTATAACTTGACTTTCAAACTAACCTATCTCTGGCCAGGTCTTTATTTATCCATCTTTCTTTCAAATCAATCTTTATTACTTTCTCCAACAAGATAAAAACAACAAAACAAAACAACAAAACAAATTAATTAAAGATTAAATAAAACTTTGGGGGTAGGGATGATCCAACTTAAGAATGGAATTTGGTTACAGACTAACTAAGTATAGTTAACACATTATTTCTTTTTATTTTAACTAGCGAAAGAAGAACATAAAATAAAGGTTTTTTATATTCCTTGCATGAACACTTAATGATTTAATAAACTTGTAAACGTTCAATTTTTTTTCAGCATTTTAACATTTACTATATTAATGCTCTATCTACAATATCGAACGTCTCCTTATCATGATAGGCTTTAATATAAAATATTTATCTTTTCATTATCCATAAATATATATATATATATATATATATATATATATATATATAAAGAGAGAGAGAGAGGGGGGGGAGAGAGAGTGAAAGAGATAGAGTGGGTGTGTATCTATAAAACAAAAGACATTAACTCAGTATATAATATTCAACTAGCGAAATAAGAACATAAAATAAAATTATTAGTGATTTTTAGGTTAGGTAAAGACCGGCCTACCCCAAAAGTGGAAATTGAATTGAGGTTTATCTGAAGATGTTTTGAGTAAGGAAGACTAGAAGTAGTGTTAAGAATGTACCTTATTGAATATCTATGGGTAGATGAGGTTATTGAAGAGAGAAGAGTGAAAATTTTATAGGGACTGAGTAAAGGTAAAATTTATAGAGTTAAACAGTCATGTGCACATGACAAGGCAAGAGAATCACCTATGATAAATGTTCTGTCTATCTTTCAATATATATATATATATATATATATATATATATATATATATATATATAAGTACATAATATACAAATATATAAATATTTTTATATATGAGGCTGTTTGAAATGCAGTGGAAGGACAGAGTGGTGAAATAGGAAACGAACAAAAATAAATAAGTTGAGAAAGACAATAAAAGTGATATTCTTCTTCAATAAAACTTATTCATTTATTTTTCAATTTTCTATATATCTTTCATTCACAGTTATATAGCGTTTGGAAAGATGGTAAATATATAGGTTGATATTTCGCGAGTAACACCCCCTTATGAAAAAACAAGTGTATTGCGTTTGCTACATCAAACGAAATAAACCTTTGTTTAGCATAACTATATTAATGCTATATCTACAATATCGAGCACCTTATCACGATAGGATTCAATATAATATATATATATATATATATATATATATATATATATATATATATATATATATATATATATATATATATATATAAAGAGAGAGAGAGAGAGAGTGTGTGTGTGTATAAAACAAAAGACAATAATTCAGTATATAACATTAGCAGCAGCTGAATTGAAATATTATATTAAACTTATTTGTGGTCGCTTGATTTAAAGTAGCAATAAACGACCACCATTGGAATAAGGCTAGTTTTAATGTGCATGGTGTAAATAATTCATTATTTAATTGGAAATGCATTATTTTATATAAAAAGTTTGCCTAGTTTTTTAATGCTTTATTTATTAGTTTTACAAATGTAGCATTTCTCTCCATCATGTTTGGCAGAATAATTTCTCACGTTATGAATTAAATTGGTAAAAAACATATGACGTGTTGTAAGAAAGAAGAGAAATAGGGAACTGAACAAAATAGTAAAATGAAAAGTTGACAGAGAAAAAAAAAAGAAAGAATGTTTAGGAAAGCTTTAAATTTTGAAGAATCTAGAGAAAATATAAAGGAAGGATTTGGTTTTTAAATGAGGAAAACGGTTCCATAAAAAAGTGCAAAGGAAAAATAAAGTTTAAATTAATTGGTTCTTTATGTGAATGAAATGAAAATAAAGATTAAATAAATGGGAAAGAGAAAAAGAGTCTCTCAATAGAAAAAGGGAAATAGTAGACGTTAAAAATAAAATAAATTCATCCAGAAATCTTAATCATAAATAGGCGAAAAGCAGCCGAAAAAAGACGGCTTTAATCTAGTTTATGCGGCTTAGGCTTTTTGAGGATTGATTTCAACATCATGATTAGCATTCGTATTTTTATTAGATACAGCATCTATTTATGCTAAATTGGGTGGAATTCTAACCAGTAGTTTTAACCCTATAAGTGTTTATTGCTATTACTAATAGTTGTAATATATAATTTTTACTCTCGTATGACACACCTGCAATTCCAAGAGTGCATCATGCCAAATTTGGTGGACTTTTACTTAATAGCTTTTAGCTTATAAGTTTCTATCATCATTAGCAGCAGTAGCAGCAACAACAGCAGCAGCAACAGCAGCAGCATAAGCATCATGAAGTGTAGTAGTAGTATTAATATCAGATAGAGATGAGAATGTATGCCCAGAATCATCCGGCCAATAAGTGTTAATTGTTTTTAGTTTTAGCAGTAATAGTTTCTCTCTTTTTCTTTTTTTTCTTTTCTTTCATTTGCTAGGGATGGGGAATTCTTCCAAATGCCATATGATCACCTGCTATTTACAGACTCCAACCGAGAGCTCTTTTCGGGATTCTAGCTCTTCCCTTGAGTGCAGTTGTTTGGATTTCTCTTGCACTTGGTTCACCAGGTATACTTGCTAAATACTTTTTCAAATTCTTCTTCATGAGTCCAGTCGCTCCTATGATAACTGGAATGATGGAGATCTCTTTGAGGTTCCAGTTTCTTTTCATATCATACATTAGACCCTGATATTTTGTTATTTTCTCCCTTTCAGCTCTGTTTAGGCCCCCATCATTAGGGACACTGACCTCAACCAAAATTGTCACTCTCTCTTTCTTGTTCCATATGACAATGTCAGGTTTGACAGCTGCGTTTTCTAGATAGGTAGCTGTGGGGATTTCATGGTCATAATGGATGGTGTATGTCTCATTCCCCACAGTTCTCTCAGGTAGATGTTCCCAGTGCCTGCTACTACACCTGATATTCAGTTTCTTACAGATGGTCCAGTGGAGGTATCTGCACACTCCATTATGTCGTGTTGTATAGGAGCCATCTGCCAACATGATTTTGCAACTCGATATCAGGTGGCTCACACTCTTCACTTCAGTGTGGCAAAACCTGCACTTGTTGTCCTGACTGAGACCAGCCATCTTTTTAAACGCATTTGTCATCAGACCCTGGTCTTGTGAGGCCATTATAAGCCTCTCCTGGTCGTAGTGAAGGGCTTCCCTTCTTAGCCAGTCCAAGGACCCTTCCTTATCAATATAGTCCTAGGATTGTTCATCGAGGAAGTATGTGGCACGTTTCTGTCTTGACCACTCATCAATGCACCTGTTCTTAAAAGTTTGAGTGTATCTCTTCCGGCTTATTTGGGCTATCTCTGTGGCAGGATTGTTTGGTGTTTCTGTCTCATCTATATGACAGCCCTGTCCAAAATGCTTGGCCAACTTTGTGATGGAATTTGTTTTGCTGGCTTTTGACTCTTGATATTCACGTACCATTGCTAGGCTGGGGTTTAAGGAGCTTCTTAGGTACTGGCCAATGCTGACAATAGTGGCTCTATGCTGGTGGTTTATCTCTGATAGCCCCAATCCTCCCTCTCTTCTGGGCAAGTACAGTCTTGGCAGACACTGATTTCTATAGATGACTCTATGGAGGGTTAACATTTTTCGTGTCTTTACATCTAGCCTGTTGATGTTTTGTTGAGGCCAATCAATGATGCCAAAGTTGTACGTAATTACTGGCATGGCAAGTTGGTTGATGGCAGTTATTTTATTTTCATTTTTAAGCTGTGTTTTGCAGATCTTTCTCACACGGCGTACATACTCTCTGCCAATATTCTCTCTCATCCTGGCATGTTGGATGGTGTCATTTTCCTCAATGCCAAGGTATTTATAGGACTCCTGCTCTTTGAGATCTCGTATGTCATTTTCCTCATCTAGCTGTATAGTGTCTGTATGAATCCTTTTCCCAGCCCTGAGGGAGCACTTGGCGCATTTGTTGAAGCCAAATCTCATTCCGATGTCTTTGCAGAAAGTGTGCACAACCTGCAGGAGCTGCTGCAATTCAGTGTCAGAGCTTGCATGAAGTTTAAGGTCATCCATGAAGAGAAGGTGGTTGATTCTCTTTGATGGATCTCTCTGACGTCCCTGACCAAGGTTGTAGGCCTCTCGTCTGTTGTTGAGAAGCTTACTGAGTGGGTCTATTGTCATGCAGAAGAGCAACGGGGATAGGCTGTTACCTTGGAAGATTCCCCTTCTGATATCGATGTTAGGGATGGTAATCTTTCCATGGCTGTGGCTTAGTGAGATGTTGGTTTGCCACATTTGTATGTGTTCAGTCATTGTTTGTTTAATTACTGGGTTGATATTATACAGGTCAAGGCACCGCAGTAGCCATGAGTGGGGCACGCTGTCATAGGCGTTCCGATAATCAATCCATGTCATGCTCAGGTTTCTATGCCGCTTCCTACAGTCCTCTAAAATAGTAGTAGTTTGTCTGCACGTGTACAGGGAGATGTGTACAGAATAACAAAGTTGGTAGGGGTAGGTCAAGGAAAACATGGGAGGTAGTGATAAAAATGGACTTGAGAGAAAGAGGGATAAATAAAGACCTGGTCAGAGATAGGTTAGTTTGAAAGTCAATTTCTAAAAACTGTCCAACACATGCCAGCATATAAAACGGACATTAAATCGATGATGATGATGATGATGATGATGATGATGATGATGATGATGATGATGATGATGATGATGATGATGGGACTACCCTGCAGACACAAGTTATGCTCACTTATTATAATATATATGCAAATGAAAATGAAGAAAAAACTGCAAAATTTGAAAAGAAACTGAAAAATGAAAATGTTATTTCCTTTAAATAAAGGAAACAGTAAAGCCTATTTTAAGTTGAATAACATTTGAAAAAAAAATGGTTCGATAAGAAAAAGAGTGTTGAATATAATTCAATTACTGATTAGAAAAGCCAGAATGCAATCAGAATAGAGAGGAATCTTGAAGAACACTGTGGAATGAATCTATTAGCCAACTGAAATAACAGATTTATTGCTCTTTTTGACAAATTCAAAGATCACCTAAATCATTGTAAAAGAAATATGCTCACTCTAGAAAGAATAGTTATCTTTGTTGGCATTGTTGGCATTGTTACATTTGGAGGAAATATTCATGTTATCTCTAGAAGTATTAGTATAGATAAGAGGAGTCTGACAAAATACAAAACCGACCAAAAAGCAGAGGAGGCGATAGAAGAAGAGGGAAAAGGAAAATGAAGATTAGAAAACACAAAATGATAAGTAAAAACATCAAAACAAAAATGTATGCAAATATTAAAACATCAAAAACTTTCCTTCCTCATTGTTACTTTGTTAAATTATTTATTTAAAAACAATACATTACATATTCCTGTAGTACTGTGCGTAGAAAAAGCCATTACAACCCATTTCAAATCATCAGCGACTCACAGAATGAAGACAGTTCGAGAAAATGGGCTGGCATATTCAGTAAGCGACCTCACAAATAAACGAGACACCGGGGCAACCCAGTCCCTGATGTTAGAAACGATATGCCATGCGGACCGAAAACAGCCACGTCTGAATCGTAATTCACGGAATTTGCAGTAAGGTCATTAGCGTACCACTCCATCGAATATCTCTCGGTTCGAATACAGTAGAGTTAGGAGTTGTTGCTTGTTTGCCCATGAAAGTCATCTTGATGCTACTCGGAAATGATTTGGCTGGCAAAAGGATCGTAGCACAATCAAGAGTAATGACAAGGGTCTCAGAAAACACCGAGGGGATGGAGGAGAAACATCTCGGAATATTTCCGCTGTGTGCAGTGCCCTATGTGCAGATCACAAAAAAGGTCGCAGAGGAAAGTGCTAATAAAAGACAGGCTTGAGGGGGCTGAGATAATCGACCTCTCCCAATCACTCATAAATCCCGAGGTAGACTTAGATTCTTTGCCGAAGAAATACATACTAAGAATAGCAGTGATAGACCCACCACTGATGTTTCCACTCCACTGAAATCAATTGCAGGTGAATAGTGGAATGACGATAACATATATATATATATATATATACGTATATATCACCTCCTCTCTCAACCTATTTCATTTTTTTCTTTTTATAAACCTACATATAAAAACATACGTAAAACACCTGTATATATATACATACACACATATATACAAACACACACGCATACATATATGCATACATATTTATATAACCATCCAAACTTACTTATACATACATAACAATATACATATATTTCAAAGAAATATATAAATGAAAAAATATTTAAATGAGAAAATGCAAACTTGAAAAATTAGATTAGGTAAAATTTAAACATTAAAAATAGAATAGACATAATACCCATAATTGTATCCCCTCACCAATTAGTTAGTTACAACATTCACCTAAGTATATATATATATATATATATATATATATATATATATATATATATATATATTAGAATATTATTAGAAGCTCTTTTAAGTAAAATTAAAGTAAGAGCACTGTTGGGGAGATAAAAAATAAACATTCACCTGAAGCTCCAGTGCAAAACTCCGGCTTTGTCGTCGAGTCCTATGGAATGTTTTTATATTTACACTCGTCGCTTTCGGTGTTAAATATAACTTAATTTCTCCGTTATCACGTGACAATCTCCCGTGGCTTATGGGACTAAGTGAACGCTTACAGATTCAAGGTGTTTCTGTGAACAGGGTTGGCGCCCTGTGATTGTCTCAGATGTTTATTTCCCTGCGCTGATGAGAGTCGTAAGCTCGAAACGACGTCGTACATAGGTAGAAGATTAAAAATATAATTTGATATTATATATATATATATAAGAGTAAAAGAGCACTATATATATAAGAGTAAAAGAGCATATATATATATATATATATATATTGTAACACTTGTGTCTGATTGGGAACGAAGAAAAAAATGGAAAGATTTAGGTCCTCAGGTTCAAATATGCATACACACCGAACAAGAGGGAAATGGGACTCTTTCTCAAGACACTTGTAAAAATGAGGAGACAGAGAACAAAAACTTTGTAAAAGAACGGAAAACCAACACGAGTTGAAAATTACAAAGTTTATTTATAAAATGTATAAGGAGGGACAAGATAGAAAACAAGAACAGATACGTAACTAAACCGAGCGCAAATACATGTATAATACAAAAACAACTCAGCTTGAGAGAAAGAAAGTCTTCAAAATTCGTAAGAAATGCTCAAATCTTACTCCTTAATATTTTACATTGCCTACTGCTATATATTTAAATTAAAAATCTAATTTGGGGATTACGTCACAATATATATATATATATATATATGTATCGAGGCAGCATTTTTTCTTTAAGACACGTATTATTAAAAATAACCGACAATTTTTGTCTGGCTATTTTAGTGTTGATCCCTTCAATTTTCCGGATTAAAATCTTAATCTCGGAAGGAAATTGGCTGATGAAACTGCCATAGTGTACATATTGGTCCAGAGTACTTTCTGACCCGTCTGGGTCCATCGTCAGTGGAATAATGACAAACAGGTAAAGACCTGGAGTGAGATTTATAATTAATTATGGCGGGAAAATTTAACTATGTTTATTAGGTATTATAAGCATTTAAGTATATTAGTGCTAGTGTTAAAATTAATCTTGTTAATAGCAGGTTTTTTAGTTTTAATGAGTAGAGCTTGTTTGTCATTATTCCACTGACGATGGACCCAGACGGGTCAGAAAGTACTCTGGACCAATATGTACACTATGGCAGTTTCATCAGCCAATTTCCTTCCGAGATTAAGATTTTAATCCGGAAAATTGAAGGGATCAACACTAAAATAGCCAGACAAAAATTGTCGGTTATTTTTAATAATATATATATATATATATATATATATACTGATGACGGCTGATAGCCAGAAACACGTGTCCATGGATTCCTTTTATGAACGTAAAAATTAATTAATAAATACATATATATACACATGCATCTAAAACAAATCAACAGGCTGGGATAACCATACATATACATATGCATACATACATAAATACATATATACGCATACATAAAAACACACAACCACAGACGTATCCATACACACATATACGCACAAACAATATATATATATATATATATATATATATATATCCACATGCATACATATATATACATATACAAATACATGCACTCATCTAAAAAATACATACACAAAAATATCACTTGAATTTCCTTATCCACGTACATATGCATATATAACTACCTTCACTTTTTACACCACATATTCTGTTGTCTTCTTACACTGCGTGGAATTAGATTCTTGTACGTACCATGATAAAATACCTTGCCAATAGATTTTTATGAAATTAGCCGTTTTAAAATCGATGAAATTTTCTATGCATATTTCTAAGAGTAAAAATGTGAAATTCTAGTGCCTATTATCAGATCAGTAAGTGCTAAGATAAAACAAACAAAGCTAAAAATAAATATATAGAATAAAACATAAAATTGAAAAAATTAGTATACAATCACTTTATTCAAAATAAAATAAAGTAAACTGCAATAGCATAAAAAATATTGAGCGAATGTTTGGAGGCTGAACTGTTTCTTTTTTGCAACCAATACGTTTTGTTCAGAACCTGCTAAGTGTATGTCTTTTGAAGTGATTGCAGTTCAGCATCGCCTCTTATCTTACATTTAACAATTGCCCTGTCTTTAAATCTTATTATGTGAAGCTTTCTTGTTGTGGAAAGTGTTTTGTAATTAGTTGTAGAAATTAATTGGCTATCTCTGTTTTTAACATTAGGTATAAATCTTTCTAACCCGATTGTTAGGCCTATTTGTATTAGTATCTATATTTTTATATTCTATATTAGCGTTTGTTTATCCACTATATTTAGGGCAGTATTATCAATGTGTTTTTTATGGTTATTAAACGTTGCTTCGTCCGAGGAGTTGTTGCTTATCCTACTTTCTATTGATTTGGGTATGTGCTTAATTATGGAGGGTGAGTGGTTTGATTGTGGATGCACATATATGGGGTTGGCATTTTCTTTCACAAAAGGTGTGTTACTAGATTGAGTGTTATATCTAGGAAATCTACCTGGCTGATGTTGCTAATAATCTCAACTTTAAGTCCTAGTTTCTTCATCTCTTTATGTATCATCTTTCTATCCTATCTAATTTAGCATTATTGGAGTTTCTAACTATCATTAACCCATCATCTCTATATAATACTATATCATATGTTGTTATACTCTGTAATATTGTGTAGTATGTATAGCCCTACTAAGTAGATGCTTCTGAAGATCCCATGGAAATGTCGAAATATCCTTTCAACTTATTTTTATTCCATTTCTCATTATTACTAACAATTTCCTTTTTCGAGATATTTGTGGAAGTCTTGCTGTCTTCTCTCTTTCAGAAGCATTTTCAATTTTTATGTGGCCTGGGGAAGCTCTATTTTGAAAGAAATGGCAGCTGAAACATGCATGAACATATGTAGCCAATAATGTATGTATAAATAAAAGAATTTATATTATAATACAGCTCTACTTGTTATTGAGAACTATTGTATAAACACCGGAGTTTCATTGCATTAACATCTATGAAACATCAATACAATTACTATACATATATATATATATATATATATATATATATATATATATATATATATATATATGTATATATATATATGTATATATATATATATTTATTCCAATAACCATATTTTTTTTTATTATTTTTTTTTTCACATTTCTAAAAAACATAACATTTCTGTGAGATATATTTTTTACGGTCCGTTTCATTTGTCTTGTGCCCAACAACATTTTTATATTAATATCGTCTCTGCAGCATTACAAAATCATCAGAAAAATTCACAAAGAGTAAAAAGTTCTTGGATTAAAGTGTATTGAAAAAAACTACACTATACAGTGGTTCATTTTTGGGTGAAACCAAACAAAAAACAAATAAAATAGCAAACTCACACGTGGGGGAAGCCACTGTATAGTGTAGGTTTTTTCAAGACACTTTAATCCAAGAACTTTTTACTTTTTGTGAATTTTTCTGATGTTGTTTGGCACAAGACAAATGAAACGGACCGTAAAAATATATCTCACAGAAATGTTATGTTTTTTGGAAATGTGAAAAAATAAAAATAATAAAATAAAAACATGATTATTGGAATATAATATGAAACTGACTTATATTTGCTCTGCTGTCACTAATTGACAATCATCGAGCTGAATATTTTAAGGAGACTGCACAGTAAAAGGGCACTGATAATATATGTTAATACATATATTGTCATTAATAATTATATATATATATATATATATATATATATATATATATACTTTTCCCAGTACGGATAAAATTAATTCCCCAAGGGATAAGGGTTCGTAATGTGAGCTATATTTACTTTCATTTAGTTTCATGCAGAGGTGGCAAAGGGGGGGGGAGCCCTTTATGAAAATTCAGAGGAATCCAGATTCTTTAGAGTATTTTAAATGGTTTTTAAGAAGCATAATATGGCCACAAGCTTTCATTTGAAAATTCAAATATTTCAGATTTGCATTGATTCCCTGAATGTCAATTTCTTCTTAAATTTTAGACATTTTTTACAATGAAATTCATGTAATGGAGTTTTACCAAAATTGGAATAAAGATCTTAGACATAAGATTTAGTTGCATTATATCCTGATTTAAAATCTTTGTGCGGACATGTAAAATGGTGCAAAACTAGGGGATTGATTTAGCCATCCTGGGACGGGTATTCTTCTAGTACATATATAAGATGAGAAACTTACTGGCATAAGATCATTTGGTATTTGAACGCAAGGCAAGAATCTGCCAGTCACTATCCCCTGTTGATTCTATGGTGACACTCTTCAAACTTGGATGGACTGATATTGAGCACTTCTTTCTTTGTAAATATAATAAGTAGCACAACTATATTCATTGATATGTTACACTAAAACATTTACAAATGTTATTATATCAGATTTTGTTAATGAGATCATTGCAATGAGAATGAATTATAATCGGAAGCGAAAAGAAAGAAATGAAACAGGAAGTGCAGTCGAAAAGTAATGAAGTCACCGAAAACTTGAAAGAAACCAATCAAATATTTATGCAGAAAGAAAAAGACGCAAGATTAGAAAACATTAATTAAAGATTTGGACATCTTGAACACTAAATGAAACTTAACAAAAAGAATGTAAAAATATTGCTGCTATCTATAATATCTTTATATTCTCATGTCTCTGTGTATGTGTGTGTTTCTCGCTTCTACGTGACTTACACATGATTATTCTTATTTACTATTAATGAAAAATAAAATAGCATAAAGTACTAAAACAAACGTTTAAAAAAATTCTATTTAAAAAAATAATTTGATTACAAATTAAATCCATCACAATGCATCGTTTCTTCGTAAATAAGTCAGCCATTTTAGGGATGAGCATCAGATTGATTAAATGAAGGCAAATTTTGTGTAAAGGAATGAACGGGAGTGATAAATTGAGAGGAAGTAGAGAAGCTTAAAAAAAAGGAGTCTAGGCTTTTTTTATGACCCTTAATGCCTTTTACTATGAAATGTGTGTGTGTTTTGATGCAGTCTGTTCCAAACAAAGAAGCAGGAAGTACAACACAAAAATGAATGTACAAAACCACGTTTAACTTGTTGGTCACATCTTTCATTTGAACTACAGAGCAAAGTTGCAACAGAAGAGTATGTACAAAATATAACTCATAAATTGTTGCATAGAATCAAACGGTGTGTTTTTTGGTTTTGTTTTGCTTTTATTCGCACCAAATTGACACCGAGAAGTGAGGGGCTACCATGAATTAGGGGCCATATTTATAGGGGCATCCTAAGTGGAGAGTTATGCAGCAAAATGTTTGTTCAAATAACATTTAAACTTCTGCGTGTTGGTACAGCCAGGGAAACATGAAGCAGGGAGGGAATTCCAAAGGTTAGCACTTCGAGGAAAGAAGCTATTATTCCAGCATCTTGGGATCTCTACAATGAAGGGGTGGAATTTTGCTGATTGTCGGGTTTGTCGGGGATATTTACGTCAAGGGGGAACCAGTGCAGAAAGTTCGTCAGAGCACATTCCGTGGAAGTACTTTTAAAACAAGCATAGGGATGCAACACTGCGGCGATGGGACAGGGGCTAGAGTTTGGTAGGCAGTGTGGGACCTATTAGATTAGAGGCTCTTTTTTAAGCCTTAAATAAACGACAAGAAAAAGACAAGCTATGCGGCTTTTACCATAGAAAAGGAAAACTGTGTTTGCCCAATTATATTATCAGACTCTTCGATGGAGGAAGTAGTAACATAGCTCACGAAAGTAAAGCTGTTTTTGATATTTCAGCAAATCATTCACCTGGTGCGTTTGATTCTCTTGTACCTTGATAAGATACATTGGCTGTCTCCACGGAAATGGACAAGAAAGACCAGATGGAGCATGAGATGATTGAGTTAGTGCTACAAAATGGTTTTACAGATGGCTCTTTTATAAGCTATGAAAAGTTAATAATGCCAACAACATCAGACGATTGACAGTATTTGCAGGAAAGAGCAGAGAGAGGTTTGTAAACTTGGCATTCATATATAGGTTCTCAAACTGGATAGCAATCACTCTTCAGCAACAAAGAAGAAGAGGATGAGCGAGCTGATAACTCTGTATAGGGTGTTATATACTGATAATATGAAAGGACCCGATGAATAGGGGCTGTAGCACGAAGCCCAGCTGCCAGTGAATCGGGAACATAAATGGACCAAAGACACATATTTAGTGAGCAATGTTTTCATCGGCCCTAAATGATGAAAAACATAAAGGAGCAACCAAAGCCTGATCTAACTTGCTACAGATGTGGGAAGAAGGACCACATTGTCAGATTTTTCTTCCCAAGGAAATAGACAAGGGGGGAGTTACTGCGTCAGTAGCTACTCCATTGGGCTAACAACAGTGCCACATCAAACCTTACTAATAGTGAAACTTGTGGTAGCAGAAAGGAAAGTAAGAGCCCTCTGATGACTCCTAAGATGGTGTAGAGCAACACTTATAAAAGCAGTTCATTTTAGAGAGATTAAATGCAGGGGATCTACCATTGTTAAATTGTCAATAGATGAGATGCAGTTCGAGATAATGGCGCTTGTGTTCGATCACATCGTTGATGATATAGAAATTGTCATCGAATGAGCTGCACAAATTAGGAGGTGTCACTATTGATGCGAACTGTTTACAATTTAACAAAAAACAATGTACAGCGAACAAGCAACTTCGGAGTGGTGAACAGGTTCGTCGAAAGATAATGACTTTTGTGCTGAATTTGATGGCAAAAATTAACAGTGGAATAATAATGGACAAGCGAGCCAAACATGAAATAGGGAGGCATCTATTGGAAGTTTTATGCAGAAAGAGGGGAGAATGAAATTTAAGAAGGAGGTAGAAAGGTACGTTGGACAAGGCATCATAGCATATTGGAAGGAAGAAATCAAGACTGGAGTATTAATGTTGATGGAAGTGAACTAGCCAACAAAAACACAATGCTGAATCAAGAGGATTGGAAAGCACAAATTCATATATTGATGACATCCTGTGGACTGAGTTGTTTGTGCAGGCCGAAGAGGTAAGGTGTCACCTTAAAAATGTTGATTGATAACAAAACCTTTGGAGTCACACGATGGGGGAGCAGAATGATGAGAAGACTGGATAGTTGGCCATATGGAAAGGGAATAAAACAGAGAAGTTGTGGGCAAAGTAGTGCCATTGATGCTAATCCATTGATCCCATGCCAGGGTACTTGGCATGGGATCAGTGAAATTCAGGTCAAAAACAATTGGAAAAGATTGGTAATTGACATCAACCATTACCAAAATGGGACATCATTAAAGTTGTAGCCCGTCAAAGCAGTGATGGATAAGTAGAATGTACAGGGATATTACAGGGCTGCATATAAACCTAATGGTAACAACAATGTCGGGCAACACCACAGAACTGTCAAAACAATAGCTGAAAGGGTTGAAATATTACCACTTGAAGCCGTCTACTGGTACAGCATGTCGGCTCGGGTATGAAAAAAAGAAGGATTCTGCATCATAGTAAGTAGTATTTCAGTAAAATCACTTAATTATCCCAGAAAATGAAGCAGAAACAAGGCGACCTGGTTCAATTAAGGTTGGAGAAGAAGTCAGAGAACTGAAGGGAAATGTGATGACGACCAAATTGCACCAACTCATAGATTGGGAGGAGAGGTATGCTCACCTTATTTTATTTACCTTTCCAGGAGGTCAGACACAAAGTCAAGTGTTAAGTTAAAAAGCGAGTGCACTAAGATTAGCACACTCTAGCCTACAAAAATGCCTGAGCAATCCCGTCGGCATTACCTAGTAGGGACGCCTCAGGCGATTAATGATAAACTAATCCCTTCTCAAAGAGAATGTAAAGCCTGGGAAGATAGACCTCCTGAAACTGAACAGGGCAATAGCTTCGGCCAAAAGCAACAAAGTCGCATCCTCGACATGTATGAAGAGTTGTCACACCACTATATGCTATAAGAATGATCTGTGAGAAGGAGGGGGGGGGGGCATGTGATAAAAAATGAAAAGAAGAAAGTGTAATCACCCTGGTCCATGCTGATATTGAAGAAGTTAAAAAGAAGACATTTCTTGGCTGAGAGAGAGAGAAGCACAATTCATCCTGAGAAGTGGTTGCAGAGATAAAAATGAAAGAGATGGAAATCTCCGGCGACTTAGAGGCATTGTAGTGAGAAAAAAGATGGTGGAAAAAGGAATGGAGAGAGACAAAGAATGAAAGAAACAAGAACAGAAGTAAAGAAGGCGTTCCATCAAAGCAATTTATGTAGACATACAGAAAATATTTGAGAAAAATAACCGAAATCAGTCACGAACAGTGAGAGAAAAGAAAATGGTATGGCTGAGAGAAATAAGGAATGAAAATTAATGAGGGAAAAATATTACAAACATGAAAAATAATATCTTCTCTTCGGAGAAAAACATGTATGAAATGTAGGCTTGTTTTAGGTTGATACTGTTTGTACTGAAAGTAAGTTTTTCTTTTTTACTTTCTCTTAATTAATCTGAATTAGAAGAGGGCATAGTGTACGATTTTTAGGATAAAAGAGAAGGGAAGTTAATTGGTGTAAGGAAGCTTACATTTTCTTATTGGAAATAATTACATGTATTTTTTATAAAGTATAAAATGGAACATGGCTACTGTTGTGTTAACCGAATCTATATATAAAACAAATGAAAGGATGAAATGATCAAGATTAAAATTATAAACTTTCACCCAGTATAAACAGGTGCTTCAACTCAAAGAAAATGAGATGGATGACAGAAACGACAAAGAGCAGAGAGATAAAGAAAGTAGGATGTGATCATAGGGACGAAGAGAAAATAGGTAAACAAATTAACAAAAAATAATATCAATATTTTCATTCATATATAATTTTTGTGTCGCCTTTAAATAATAGAAAATAAATGACATATGATGATTTGTGTCGCCTTTCCTTTAAATAATAGAAAATAAATGACATATGATGATTTGTGTCGCCTTTCCTTTAAATAATAGAAAATAAATGACATATGATGATTTGTGTCGCCTTTCCTTTAAATAATAGAAAATAAATGACATATGATGATTTGTGTCGCCTTTGCTTTAAATAATAGAAAATAAATGACATATGATGATTTGTGTCGCCTTTGCTTTAAATAATAGAAAATAAATGACATATGATGATTTGTGTCGCCTTTGCTTTAAATAATAGAAAATAAATGACATATGATGATTTGTGTCGCCTTTGCTTTAAATAATAGAAAATAAATGACATATGATGATTTGTGTCGCCTTTGCTTTAAATAATAGAAAATAAATGACATATGATTATTTGTGTCGCCTTTGCTTTAAATAATAGAAAATAAATGACATATGATGATTTGTGTCGCCTTTGCTTTAAATAATAGAAAATAAATGACATATGATGATTTACTGTTAAATGAGAAAAGAGAAATTTTATAGAAAAATAGTTGTTCATCTTTTAATTCCAGTGCCAAATAAATTCCACAAGAATAAACAATGGATATCAAATATTATTAGAATTGGGAAATAACATAAAAAATAGACCACTTTCTGGTGTTATAAGTGGGTGTTCTGTGTCATATATATGTATTGAGACTGAGTTCATAAATTTAATAATTTAAAAATTAACAAAATCTTTTTGAAAGCTGACTTCAGTTCTGGGTTTGGACATATGTTGAACACATTTGAGATGATGACATTGGAAAATATGTTTCGAAAGGAATTCCTTGCAGCGAAGATGGTGGCACTTTGATGACACGATGGAAAACTGATTTGCCCGTGGATGTTTATTTTATCCAACCGTCTCTCATGATGAATCTGTTTTCGTGGACGTAGTTGGCAACACTGATCACATGACCGATAAACTTTGATTAAATTCTCAGTGTGTGTTGATCTGACTTCGAGGAAAACTGGGATCGTCTTCATTTCAGAAGTGATTCTGATGCGTGGTGGCTGATTCAAGTAATGCTGCTTCTTCTATGAGTTTTTTTTTTAATTTTAAAAAATCTCTTATTTTCTTAATGAGTCATCACGTATACAGGCCAAAAGCTACTCGAAGATAAAGTTTAATGAGATGGATTTTCAGTTGGATCATGAAGAGAGTTATGAGAGGCTTAAAAATGTGAATGGAATAAACAAAGTTTTGTTAATACTTTTTTCCTCAAAACTAAATAAACTAAAACATATTAAAAATATATTTGAACGTTTTATCTTTTAGGTGCATTGACTGTTTATGATAAGTATTTGATAGAAATTAGATTTAAAGACGACCATACTGCAGTCTGCAGGGAATCAGTCACGTTATAATGTGTTCCACAGATGGGAAGTTCTTGGAGAGAAACTCGGTTCATGGAAATTCTGTCTGATGCTAGGCACACAGGGGAAGAAGGGAAAGTTCTTTTCAGTTGTGGTAATAAGACGGGTTATACACAATGTGAAGTGACGCCACTTAACTTTGTTTCACATTAATGGTAAGATAGAAAAAAGACAAAAACAGGTTTCACACCACGTCAGATACCTAGAAGTATGTAGTTTCACATAGAGGTGCGAAGAAGATTTCAGATTTCACAAACACACGGGGAGGGGAGGGTATTTGGGGTTCCACAACAGCCGAATTTAGAATTTATATCCGTGATGAAAAGGATATAGTCCAGTTAAATGAGTGAAAAAGGTCAAACTAATTACAACACAAGGTTTTTTTTGCACAATGCATTCCTATGAGGTGTCTATATGAACATATTAAAAGTCTACAAAAATCTACCGATGCGAAATATGAAAATTTTACAATTATCGATCTGCGAAAATAGCGTGTGTTTATGACAAAGAAATGTAAACAACCTCGTTAACCTGTTAAAATAGAGACCTTATAGAAATACATTGTGCAAAAAAAATGGTGTTGCGATTAGTTTGACTTTTTGCCAAAATTGAGGCTTATTTGACTGGACTAATAGGGATTTTGATATTTCATGTAAAAATATTTTTTTTAGGTTTTAATAGAAAATGAGCTAAAGTTGAGTAAAAGTAAGAAAAATAAAAAAAATACATATAAAGTCAGGCTTATATGTGACAATAGTTAAACTAAATTAATTTTTATTAGCATATTAAAATATGGACATCTATAACAAATGCAAGATGTTTTTGTAGTCATTTGTTAAAATTTTCAAAACATTAGAAATTATGAAGTGTTAGGGTTAGGTTAAAATTATAAGGCTTTAGTCAAGAAATATAGTTAGGAATCATGATAATATTAATTATGTTGGTTTGAATAAATATATATAACTACGTTGTTGCTACTGCTGCTAATGATGATGATAATCATCATCAGCATCATCATCGGTTTAACATCTATTTTACATTCTGATATGTGTTGGGCGATCCATCAAATATTAAGGTATACGATTTTTAATAAATTATTGTCAAATTTTGGGTTCTTGATAAGTAAGCCTTTGTGAAGAATCGCAAGTAAAAGAAAAGTGGAAAATGATAAGTTAAACTTGAAAAACAAGGCATTTGAAATAAATAGAAAAATAAATTTTGCAAGGATGAGTCTGGTTGTTTACAAAATTAAATCTTCAATAGAAATCTTCAAGGGAAATATTGTTTTGTTAATAAGGTATACTTTTTTCCTCAAAACTAAATAAACTAAAACATATTAAAAATATATTTGAAGATTTTATCTTTTAGGTGCAAAATTCATGCTTATTCAGTAACATTTTCCCAAACAATGATCTTTAGAAACACAATTCAAATACATTCATTAAACTAAAAAAAAGAACCAGAAATGGATAAAACAAGAAAAATGAAATAACCAAAACAGCTTTTCAAATTTTGGTGGTTTATTCTCTAAATTTCACATTAAGATAACATTTTAAATATCTAAACTCTAAAAAACATGACATATGAAGAAATTTCAGTTGAAATTTTAATTCTAGCCATTTTGAATTTTTCATTTTGTTTCACATTAACACACTTGAAAGAAAGGATTATTTAAATTCCTTTGGTGATTATAGAAACATTTAAAAAAATCATACTTTTAAAATTGAATTTACTTCTAATTCTCATTGAGAATTGTAAGCAAGACAAGCTATTTTCATGAATTCGAAAAGTCTTTGAAAATGTTATTTCATCAATTTCAAATGTTATTGTCGGATTGTTACTCATGTCAATTTTTCTTTTTTTCTATTTCCACAAGTTAAAAGAAAGAACAAACTTTTAAATTGTTTGCAGTGCAGATCCTTTATTTTTTCTAAAACTCTTTCCTGTTTATTGAACCCAAACATGCCAAACTATTTACAATTCTTTTTTCATTGAGTACATTAAAAATACCATCTGCCCAAATCTCAATGGACATACAAAATATGCTTTAGAAAAAAGTAAAAAGATGTTATCATTTTGTTTTAAAACCTCATAAAAACACATCAACAAGTATTTGACAGGAAGTTGGTGCATTTACTGAGTTTCAACCTAAAATAAAATTAAAGGGATTTCCTCATTGCATTATGAGGGCTTATCAAAAGTAATTTCACATTTTACTAAACTTTACCCCAAAAGTTATTTGTTTTTATGTCTAGAATTGAATACTTATCATCTCATTTTGCTGTACCTTTTGTTTGAGATTTTATGATAATGTTTATGATAATGTTTATGCTGATGTTTAGCTCGGTCTCACTGCATCATTCAGCAAGGAATGTTAACACATTTTAACCATTTTACCCCCTCTCGGAAGTGTCTCAGTATTTTGATCATCTCTTATCATGATCTTATAAATAAAGGTCAATAATCTGTGTTACTTCTGGAGTTTTCTTTTACTTATTTTGCATTCAGGGTGAAACTTGGTTTCTCCTTTGGTAGCAATAAACAATGATAGGTATACAGAGATTGACAAGCAGACACAAACAGAGGCAGACAATGACACAAACAGATATAGACAGACAGTGGTACATATACACAGAGAAGAATATAGATCAATTTATTTGATCCATAGTCATTAAACGCCAATTAAGTAAGATTCCCTGAATTTCAATTTCTTATTAAGACGCCTTAAGACTTAAAGTTTAGAGATTTTGATCAAAATTGAAATAAGGATTCTAGGTTTAGAATCATTATATGTTGATTTTAATCTTTTTAAGGAGACATAAAGATGGTGTAAAATGTTTGGGGAATTATTTTCATCCGTTATGCGATTCGTATTCTTCTAGTTTTAAATTATCTTAATTAAAAAAAACATCATCCGCTTTTTTTCAAGAGATGAAAAATTTTAAAACTATTTTTGATATGGTCAAATATTTTTTTTCAATTCATTGTTCTTTAATCCTCTTTAGCAGATTGATCTCATACCATCTTCTCTACTCTTTAAGATCAAAGTGTAGTATCTGTTCCGATGGATACTGCACCCCATAGACTGGTATTGTCTTGGCCTTCGGGGCTTAATTTACGCCGGTCTATGGGTCTGTCCTGTGCAGTTCTAGGAGGTCCACCCTCCTAGGCTTCGCCTCCCCTCTTTGGGGAGGAGTAAGTTTATTGCTTACTGCCTGAGGCGCCTCTACCGGGGAATGCCGACTGGGCTGCCCAGGCAATTTTTAAACCCCACTTTCTCGACCCGACCTTGGATCACATCTTACTTGTGGAAGTAAGATAAAAACTGGCCTTGTGCCTAACTCCTGGAGAGGAGTAAATCAATACTCTTTTAGATGTCAGGTATAAGGGTTTTTTTGTTTCTTAATTTCCTTCACCAGAGATTGAACTCACAATCTCTAGGTAGAATTCACTCTAAGATAGCTCTTAAGTGAAGGAATTTAAGAAAAACTTCAAACTCGAAATGAAAGCAATTTAGTTAGTGGATTAAGTAAAAAGTGCAGTTTGAAATTCCCAGAAGGTTACTGACTATGACAAAAAGCATCTGAAGAAGGCTGGAGGGAATAACGACTGAAACGTTGGTAAAATGACAACAACCAATATGAGGCAAGCAGTCTAAAATATGCAGATAAGGCAAATAAAGATACTTTTACTCAAAAATATCATCAAAAATGTATTTATGTACATCTGATAGGATTCATACGTCTCTTAATCTTATATTTTATTGACCAACTGCGTGAGTGAAAACACACAAGCCACGCCTCAAAAATAAATTCTAAATAAGCAGTTTCATTTCACATGCAAAAACCGGCTCCAAACAAGAAAAATACAAAATTGCAAAAATAGCAGTCACGTGATGTGCTTACAAATACGTCCGCACACCAAAATCATTCTCACGCTCAAAATCAAAATGCACTCTTTTATCCGATACCAGACTATATAAACAAGGGAGAGAGACAAGAAAGGAGAAGGAGATAGAAACAAGACACAAAGCGAGCACACCATTATGCTTCGCCCTATGACAAGGGGAGAGAGCAAATTGATTACTCTCAACTTACCCACACACATATTCACACACTGACAAAGACGGCATATACACAAGCTGGCTACTGAAGTCACTGACGCCTCCTATGACACTGTCACACACATATACACACTAACAGAAAACAAACATATATACACTTCTAACACTCGTGACTTTTTATCACTTTGAACATTCTACAACAAGAACATTTAAAATTTCAAACACAAACACAAAAATCTTTATTACTTCTGTACAATCGTATATAAATATATTTTCTTCTCTAACCATGTTTTATCTCTTTCATTCATAACATTTTTGTTTTTTTTCATTTTCTCATGTGTTTAGTCGTGGCCTTTGTAAATAGAAGGCCTTTCCATTGAGTAATATTTTTCTGCTGACGTCGCAGTGGTTGGTGTTTGCCGTCGCCTAACGAAACTTCGAAATACCTGAAATGAACTGCTATTTTCAGAAAATTACTAAAGGTTTTCTAATGTTTTTCATGATCATAGTATTTAAAAAAATAGAAAAAATGTTTGTCGGGAGAAATTTAAATTCTCTATTAAATAGTTTTTGTGATAAGAAAAATGATATTACTAAAGACAAATTAAGCAGTAAAACAAAATTTCAAACTTCTAAACAAATCTAGTTCGATAATTTAGTTAAAATTATCCTACAGATTTTTGTTATCAGTTTGAGTTTTTCTGCACTAGTAACTGTATTGTTTGTCCATATTGAAATTATTTGTTTGGATTTCATTTGTTCTGTTTTTAAATTTTTCGTCTGTTTTAGTTTTAAACAAACTTATTTACTGTTTTTTTTTAATTTTAATATAACTTATTTATCGTTTTTTTTACATTTTAAACTAACTTATTTATCGTTTTTTTACATTTTAATCTAACTTATCGTTTTTATTGATTTTAAACGAACTTATAAATAGTTTTTTTGTTACCTTTTAAACTAACTTATTTACTATTTTTTTAAAATTTGAATCTAACTTATTCATCTTTTTTTTCTTAAAACTAACTTATTTATCGTGTTTTTACATTTTAAACTAATATATTTATCGTTTTTTTACATTTTAATCTAATTTATTCATAGCTTTTTTTAAACTAATTCATTTATACTTTTTTGTTATGTATTAAACTAACTAATTCATCATTTTTTTATTTTAACTTATTTACTGTTTTTTGTAAATTTAAATCTAACATATTTATCATGTTTTACATTTTAAACTAACTTACTTATCGTTTTTTTACATTTTAAACTAACTTTTTTTATCGTTTTTGTACATTTAAATTCAATTGATTTATCGTTTTTTTTATATTTTAAACTAATTCATTAATTTTTTTGTCATGTTGTGTAAACTAACTTACTTATTATCTATTTTTATTTAAACTTATTTATCGTGTTTTTGCATTTTAAACTAACTTATTTACTGTTTTTTTAAATTTAAATTTAACTTATTTATCATTTTTTCACATTTTAAACTAACTAATTCATCATTTTTTATTTTAACTTATTTACTGTTTTTGTAAATTTAAATCTAACATATTTATCATGTTTTACATTTTAAACTAACTTACTTATCGTTTTTTTACATTTTAAACTAACTTTTTTATCGTTTTTTATATTTTAAACTTACTTATTTAACGTTTTTGTACATTTAAATTCAATTGATTTATCGTTTTTTTTATATTTTAAACTAATTCATTAATTTTTTTGTTATGTTGTGTAAACTAACTTACTTATTATCTATTTTTATTTAAACTTATTTATCGTGTTTTTGCATTTTAAACTAACTTATTTACTGTTTTTTTATTTAAATTTAACTTATTTATAATTTTTTTCACATTTTAAACTAATTTATCGTATTTGTCATGTTTTAAACATTTTATATTTTTTATTTATCATTTTTTAACTTATTTACTGTTTTTGTAAATTTAAATCTAACTTATTTATCGGTTTTTACATTTTAATCTAACTTATTTATCGTGTTTTACGTTTTAAACTAACTTATTTATCGTTTTTGTCATGTTTTAAACTAACTTATTTCTCGTTTTTTTATTTTAACTTATTTACTGTTTTTTGTAAATTTTAATATAACTTATTTATCGGTTTTTACATTTTAATCTAACTTATTTATCGTTTTTTACATTTTAAACTAACTTATTTATCGTTTTTGTCATGTTTTAAACTAACTTATTTATCGTTTTTTATTTTAACTTATTTACTGTTTTTTGTAAATTTTAATCTAACTTATTTATCGTTTTATACATTTTAAACTAACTTATTTATCGTTTTTATACATTTTAAACTAACTTATTTATCGTTTTTTTTACATTTTAAACTAACTTATTTATCGTTTTTTTACATTTTAAACTAATTTATTAATTGTTTTTTTACATTTTAAACTAACTTATTTATCGTTTTTTTATTTTAACTTATTTACTGTCTTTTATCAATTTTAATCTAACTTATTTATCGTTTTTTTACATTTTAAACTAATTTATTATTTAAAATTATTTACCTTCTTTTTTATTTAAACCTATTTATCGTAATTATTGTAATATTTTAAACTAACTTATTCATCCTTTTTTTTTTAAACTAACTTATTTATTTAACTTAGGTCGTGATTTAGTACAATAATTCGAAAGATACAACCATCGTCTATGTCTCACCCAAGACAGGGTCGAGCTACGTTCTGATATCACTTAGCAACTGTCTAAATAAAAGTTTTAAACTAAATTCAATGGATTGTTCTCCGAATAAGTGAATAAGTGAATAAAAGTCTGAACTTTAATAGAAGTCATGTGAAATAAATAGATAAAATATAATTTTTAGAAACTTACGATAAGAAAACAAAAACAATTTTATCCGTTTTGGCTATTGCCACCTCAAGCCTTCTTTAGATGATTTTTTGTATAGTACCTAACGTTCTAGAAATGTTGAACTAAATCATGGCCATCTCTATAACAGGCCAGGCGATCCTGTAACTTGCATCTTTTACTGGAGTGATGTGAATTTTCTCAGATGATTGATATAGAAGTTAATGCTTTGATGATTTTTGTGTTTTACATAGCAAATAATAAGAACCATGATGATCTAATTGATGAATTTGATAATTATCGACACATTCCTATAAATGAAGAGACAAGTGATTTTTAATATACAAAAACAAAATGCCTATTTCAATTAGTCATTTTTATTTCAAGGTTTTTTATTTAGAGAAGTCGTACTTAATCATGGTCATGGTTAGAATCCTTTAAGAATGAAATTTTCTATGAGATTGAAGTGTTATAAGCTAAAAATATCTCAGCTGACCGACTGGAAAACTTGCTCCAATCAGAGACGCCATATGTTAGATCTCTCGGCCTCTTATAGGGATTGCCATGAACTAAACTCTTTGTTTTAATTTCAAATTGTAATCCTTTGAGATATTTTGTGTCAGTTAAATGACTTCCTTCACTAGTGTTCTCAGATATAGTTTTAATTTTCATTTGAAAAGTTTACTTTGAACCATTTCGTTTCTCCTGAAAACCGATTTCTGTTTTGCATAAAGCACTTTCGATATTTGCATCCATGTTTTTAATTATCACGCTAAACTAATAAATAAATAAATGAATGCAACATGTTGAAAACTTTGTCTTTCTTCCTCTTATTTGTTGTCGCCACCGTTGCTGCTGCTGATGATGATGCTGCTGCTGCCGATGATGATGATACTTGAGTATTCGTTATCAAAAGTGTAATTAAGAAATGACTTCTGCTGTTTCCATATAAACAAATAATAGTAATGTATAAATAACTACACCCGAATATCAAAGCACAAAAAATGCCAGGTTTCCTTCCATATGTTATCTCGTAAATGGCGCCATAAATGTCAGTAGGTATTGCCTATACTGTGGGTGGAATAAGAAGAAATGGTAGAAGTGTTGAATGTGCAGATAAGCAATGCTAGTGGACATTTAGAATACTAAAAAAGAGACATGATGACGACCCTTACAAGATTACAAACAGCATGGCTCTCACTCGGGTTATAAGAAGATTTGGAAACGAGGGAGGAATTGAATGGTGAAACCCCATGCAGAAAATAGCAAATATTATATGAATAGAATGGAAGAAAATAAACTCATTCGAAGTGAAGAGGCCATTTTGTCTGATAAGAAGTACAGAGTTAGCAGATGTATCAAAGTTTTTTTTTCGGGGGGGGGGGGGGTGATGGGAGGGGGGAATAACAAAATTTGAATTCGTCAAACTGATAAAAAAAATAAAAACTTGTTGGTACAAGCTATGAAATAAAAAAAACAAATGGAATTACAAAAGAAAATATTTCATAATAAATCACAGTTTGATATGACATGAAAATATATATTGTTAAATAATCACGATAATCAAATCACTTATTGATTGTCTGACCAAAGATCAGCAGAAATTACTGATTTTATTTCGACACATTGCAATAAGTTCAGTTTGTTCACCCACTGACTACAATCTAATTTGAAAAAAATATGGACATATATGCATAATGTGTATGCATATTATTATTTACTCACTAGGAGTTATCACACTCGTCATCGTCAGTGATCGCCCACTGCCAACAACCTGTGGTATTCCCTGGAGTCTGAGTGACAACAAGTCTCCTCAGACTTCCAGTATGCTCCACCTCTTTTCGTTCATCACTGCTGATGACCTTGCGGTATCGCAACAGCCACCCACCACCGATTTCCCGCTGATAAGGGCCATTGGTACCCTCTAGGGCCTGAGTGGCAACAAGCCTCCCCAAGGTCCCAGAGCTGTCCGCGCTCTTCCAGTGGAGATCTGGTTTGCGCTTTCCCTCCTCAACCCTCTGTCCATAATTTTCGTGGTGTCAGCCTATGCTTGCGCCTCTCTCATGCGGTTGTATTCTCCCCGGTTCTGTTTTCTTGTGCTTCCATGTGTTTGTTCTCCATTCGTTGCTTATGTGGGTTGGTTTCCGCATTTGAGGACATTTCTCAGGATTGTAGCTGTTTTGATCATTACTGTCCTTTGTATGGTCTCAGTTATCCCTTTGATTCCTATTTCTCCTAGTCTTTTCTCCATGTTTTTTCTCTAGTGCTCCTATGATTATTGGTGTTATACTGACTTTTTTCATGTTCCATATTCCTTTCAGTTCTCTGGCAAGTTCAGTATATTTGCTTCTTTTTTCCGTCTCTTTGATCTTCACTCTATGGTCCGCTGGAACGGCAAAGTCTACGATTTTGCAGGTTTTTTTCTTTCTTGTTGATTATTATCATATTCGGTCTCCTTGCTGTTATGGGTTTGTCTGTTTGTACATTCATATCCGATAGGATTTTGTGTTTTTCGTTTTCTAGTACAGTTTCTGGTTTGTGTTTGTATCGTTTTTTTGCATATTCGAAATTCAGTTGTTTGCACATTTCCCGGTGTACTTCTTTCCCCACACTGTCATGTCTGTTCTTGTATTCCTTTTGTGCTAGCTTGCTGCATTCACTTATTATATGATTTATCGTTTCGTCTCTTTGTCCACACAATCGGCATTTACTGTTTTCCTGGATTTTATCTATCTTTGCTTTAATAAAGTTTGTCCTAATCGCATTGTTCTGTGCGGCCGTCAGCAGAGATTCCGTTTCTCTGTTCAAATGTCCTTTTCTTAGCCATGCCCAGCTGTTTTCATTGGCTTCATCGCTTGTGAGTCGTATAAAGCGTCCATGTAGTTGTTTTTCTTCCCACTTTTCTTTTCTTGTCTTTTTGTTTCTGGTTTTAGTGCTTCCGGAGTTGTTTGTTGGACTGGTGTCTCTTGCTGTGGTGATCAGTCTTTCCGTGTTCTGGTTTACATATTTCTCCAGCTCTTTTTTGGTGTCTTCCACACAATCTTCTATACTTACCAGTCTTCTACCTCCTTAATTTCTTTTCATGTAGAGTCTGTCCGTATCGTCTTTTGGGTGCAATGCATTGTGCATAGTCATTAGTTTTCTAGTCCTCTGATCAAGGTGCCTGAGTTCTTCTTTGGTCCAGTCTATGAATGGTTCAGAGTATCTTATTAGTGATACAGCCCATGTGTTTATCCCTTTTACTAGGTTTCTGCTATACAGTTTAGTTTCTAAGAGTTTCCTTGTTCTTCGTAGATATTCTTTTCCAATCTTCTCTTTCATTTCTGTATATTTGATTGTGTCTGCTTCCAGAACTCCCAGGTATTTATAACTATCTTGTTCTCCTAGCGCCCTCATCTCCTCTTGGTTGGGGAGTTCTATACCTTCTGTCGTCTCCAGTTTTCCTCTTTTAATCTCTAGCAGTGCACATTTTTCTATTCCAAACTCCATTTGGATATCCTGGCTGAATATCCTGGTTGTATTTATCAGCTTTTCCAGTTCTTTTTTGTTTTTTGCAAACAGTTTAAGGTCATCCATGTACATCAGGTGGTTTATTCTTTGTTCTGTATCCGTAAACCTGTATCCGGCATCACACTTTCTGAGTATGTAGTTGAGTGGCATCATGGCTATTATAAACAATAGTGGTGATAGAGAGTCTCCTTGAAAAATGTCTCTCTGTATTTTTATCTCAGACAGGTGTTGTCCTCCGGCTGTCAGTTTTAGTCTCCATGTTTCCATTGCTTTCTGGATGAGATTAATAATCCTGTCTGGTATTTTGTATATTTTTAAGCATTCGATTATCCATGTTTGGGGGATTCTGTCGTAGGCTTTCTTGTAGTCAATCCATACCATGGCTATGTTCTTTTGTCTGCTCTTCTCCTCCTTCAAGATCTTTTGATCAATGTATAGTAGATCATGTGCCCCTCTTTGTCCTTTCCGGCATCCTTTTTGTTCCTCGGGGAGCAGTCCACGTTTGTCCAGAGATTGGTAGATTTGTTCTCTCAGTTGTGCTGTGAGAATTTTCCACATTATTGGTAGACATGTTATCGGTCTGTAGTTGCTGGGGGTCGTTCCCTTTTTGGTGTCTTTTTGTATTAATGTTGTTCTTCCTTCCGTCATCCATTCTGGTACGTCTGTTTTGCGGATACATCCACTCAGTTTCTGCGCTAGTCTTTCATGCAGGGTCGTGAATTTTTTTAACCAGTATGCATGTATTCCATCGTGGCCTGGTGCTCTCCAGTTTGCCATTTTTCTTAGGGTTTTCTTGATCGTTTCTTTGTTAATTTCTGTTTCGGTTCCTTCTTCGATTTCCTGCAGTTCATCTTTCATGTTTTTCAACCATTGGGCATTCTTGTTGTGCTTTTTTGGTACTTCCCATATCTTGCTCCAGAATTGTTTTGTTTCTGTTGGGTTCGGTTGCTCTGTTGTTTTTTCTCCATTTACGTTTTTGTAAAACTGGCTTTCATTGTTTTCAAAGGTCCTGTTCTGTTTGCTCTGTTCTGATTTGTACCTGTATCGTCTCAGTCTTCCTTCTATTGCTGCTATTTTTTGTTTCTCATTTAGTTTTTCCTTGCGTTTCTGATTTTTGCTTCTTAATCGTTTCATGTCCTCCTTCCTTCTGTTCACGGTTTTAGCTTCTTTCCGAAGTTTGGTGAGATGGGTTTCCAGTCTGATTTCTCATCCAGGTTTTGTCGGTCCACTCTTTTGTCCATTCTCTTCGTTTCTTAGTTTCATACTTACTGATTTTGTTCCTGC
>OY744523.1:77928444-77955944 GCA_963556195.1 Sepiola atlantica
TTATATCGCATCTTTAATGCTTCAAAAGTTATTTATTTTACCTATTTCTTATTAAATTTAACAATAGATGCTTCTTAAAAAAAACAATATGAACCTTAAAACACTTATACAAATCACGTGCGCATTCACGTTCTCATATTTGAAAGTGAGGAAACAACAGCTAACCCCTTTGGCCCGGCTGGAACAACAAAAGCAGGTAGGAAAAAAAAATACAAATCCGATGACATCGGTTTCGATTTATTATTTTTCTTTTAAAAAAAAAAAAAAAAATTGATATCGCATCTTTAATGCTTCAAAAGGTATTTATTTTACCTATTTCTTATATATATATATATATATATATATATATATATATATATATATATATATTATTCCCAAATACCATCTGAGGGAAGGATCAAATTCTAATTCTTCCTGATGAGATCTCAGCTTTTAACTGCTGTAGATTGATAACATCGACATGCCAGTGTCGCAGATTTTGTACATATCTGTTTGAAAAAAAAAATTATATATATATATATATATATATATATATATATATATATATATATATATATATATATATATATATAAATACATATATATATATATATACCTGTGTTTGTTGATATAATTGTGTAAACTTTTGTTGAGATTGAAGATGAGGTCAGAATTGTTCATCACTCTGTGAGAACGGGACTCTTGACTAATGATCTGTTAGATAAGCCCACTATTAAAAGCAATCAAGAAAACTTAGTATAATTGAATAATTGCCATCCCAAAGATTCTTCAGCTTTCAAATGCCAGGAAGCAACAAATTGATCCTTAATAAAAAAAAAACAAACTATGATTCAAGAAAAAAAAGGGGCAACCCATAAGTAAATAATTCTTTCATCTTTTTTTTTGATGGGTGCCTTCCCAATTAGCAAATAATTATAAAGTCTCTGTGTGATAATCAGTTAATCATGATAATGGGATAATTAATAAAAATATTTATTTTCTCTCTCAGCTATTTAACCCGGTTCTCTTCCAAGATAGGTTGTAATTTCTTAATGACTGCGTGACGTTTGGAAGAAGATTGGTTCGAAAGTAAGGCAGACACGGCTAAACAAAATTAACGTACTAATGAGATAAATCTGATTTTGCTACAGACAAAAACCCTAAGCGTCACTTCAGACCTTTTTCTTCTATATGCTTTTATAGCATCTTGTACATTTCTTACGCTCTTATATAAGTTCAATATAGGTTCAATATATAATACATAATTTTATATAGGTTCAATATATAATACATAATCTTATATAGGTTCAATATATAATACATAATCTTATATAGGTTCAATATATAATACATAATCTTATATAGGTTCAATATATAATACATAATCTTATATAAGTTCAATATATAATACATAATCTTATATAGGTTCAATATATAATACATAATCTTATATAGGTTCAATATATAATACATAATCTTATATAGGTTCAATATATAATACATAATCTTATATAGGTTCAATATATAATACATAATCTTATATAGGTTCAATATATGATACATAATCTTATATAGGTTCAATAAATAATAATAGATCTTCTATAGGTTCAATATATAATACATGATCTTATATAGGTTCAATATATAATACATAATCTTATATTGGTTCAATATATTATACATAATCTTATATAGGTTCAATATATAATAGATAATCTTATATAGGTTCAATAAATAATAATAGATCTTCTATAAGTTCAATATATCATACATAATCTTATATAGGTTCAATATATAATAGATAATCTTATAAAGGTTCAATGTATAATACTTAATCTTCTATAGGTTCCATATATAATACATAATCTTATATAGGTTCAATAAATAATAATAGATCTTCTATAGGTTCAATATATAATACATAATCTTATATAGGTTCAATAAATAATAATAGATCTTCTATAAGTTCAATATATGATACATAATCTTATATAGGTTCAATATATAATACATTATCTTATATAGGTTCAATATATAATACATAATCTTATATAAGTTCAATATATAATACATAATCTTATATAAGTTCAATATATAATAGATAATTATATATAGGTTCAATAAATAATTATAGATGTTCTATAGGTTCAATATATAATACATGATCTTATATAGGTTCAATATATAATGCATAATCTTGTATACTTTCAATATATAATGCATAATCTTATATAGGTTCAATATGTAATACATAATCTTATATAGGTTCAATATATGATACATAATCTTATATAGGTTCAATAAATAATAATAGATCTTCTATAGGTTCAATATATAATACATGATCTTATATAGGTTCAATATATAATACATAATCTTATATTGGTTCAATATATTATACATAATCTTATATAGGTTCAATATATAATAGATAATCTTATATAGGTTCAATAAATAATAATAGATCTTCTATAAGTTCAATATATCATACATAATCTTATATAGGTTCAATATATAATAGATAATCTTATAAAGGTTCAATGTATAATACTTAATCTTCTATAGGTTCCATATATAATACATAATCTTATATAGGTTCAATAAATAATAATAGATCTTCTATAGGTTCAATATATAATACATAATCTTATATAGGTTCAATATTTAATACATAATCTTATATAGGTTCAATATATAATACATAATCTTATATAGGTTCAATATATAATACATAATCTTATATAGGTTCAATATTTAATACATAATCTTATAAAGGTTCAATATATAATGCATAATCTTATATAGGTTCAATATATAATACATAATCTTATATAGGTTCAATATATAATACATAATTATATATAGGTTCAATATTTAATACATAATCTTATAAAGGTTCAATATATAATGCATAATCTTATATAGGTTCAATATATAATACATAATCTTATATAGGTTCAATATATAATACATAATTTTATATAGGTTCAATATATAATACATAATCTTATATAGGTTCAATATTTAATACAAAATCTTATATAGGTTCAATATATAATACATAATCTTATATAGGTTCAATATATTATACATAATCTAATATAGGTTCAATATATCATACATAATCTTATAAAGGTTCAATAAATAATACATGATCTTATATAGGTTCAATATTTAATACATAATCTTATATAGGTTCAATATATAATACATAATCTTATATAGGTTCAATATATTATACATAATCTAATTTAGGTTCAATATATCATACATAATCTTATAAAGGTTCAATAAATTATACATGATACATTTTTATCTATTAAAAATTATGTGTTACTAAATTAGTGTGAAAACTAGATGTCTTAGCAAAAATATTTCTATGATAACCTAGCGCTACATTTATCGAGTATTGAATTACTCCTCTCCAGGAGTTAGGCACAAGGCCAGTTTTTATCTTACTCCCACAAGTAAGATGTGACCCAAGGTCGGGTCGGGAAACTGGGGTTTAAAAATTGCCTGGGCAGCCCCGTCGACATTCTCCGGTAGAGGCGCCTCAGGCAGTAAGCAATAAACTTACTCCCTTCCAAAGAGGGGAGGCGAAGCCTGGGATGGTGGACCTCCTAGAACTGCACAGGACAGACCCATAGACCGGCGTAAATCAAGCCCCGAAGGCCAAGACAATACCAGTTTATGGGGTGCAGTATCCATCGGAACAGATACTACACTTTGATCTTAGCCAAAAGGCCAATAAGTGCTACATTTATCGAGTATTATTTACTCCTCTCCAGGAGTTAGGCACAAGGCCAGTTTTATCCTACTCCCACAAGTAAGATGTGACCCAAGGTCGGGTCGGAAAGTGGGGGTTGAAAAGCCAGCGCCCGAGAGGTGAGCACTCTGACCATCAAAAATTGCCTGGGCAGCCCCGTCGGCATTCCCCGGTAGGGGCGCCTCAGGCAGTAAGCAATAAACTTACTCCTACCCAAAGACGGAAGGCGAAGCCTGGGAGGGTGGACCTCCTAGAACTGCGCAGGGCAGACCTATAGACCGGCGTAAATCAAGCCCTGAAGGCCAAGACAATACCAGTCCATGGGGTGTAGTATCCATCAGAACAGATACTACACTTTGATCTTAGCCAAAAGGCCAAGATCGAGTAACGGAAGTGAAATTGGTTCAAGTTTATTTGGTCATTATGGACAGATTTGTGGATATTTTGACTTTAATGATCATGGGGATGCCACTATTCTGCCTTAATCATAAAACTTGTTACACAATTCTGCTTTAATACTTGTTGTTACACAATTTTGCATCAATCATAATGGCCGTTACATCATTCTGCTTGAATAATAATTATTGTTACACAATTCTGCTTCAATCAAAATTGTTGTTACATAATTATTAACTGGCATAAGCTAGTAAAAATGACATGAATTTTTAATATATTCTTTCACAATCCACCTCTTAAAAATAAATTTATTAGTTAAATATATATATATATATATATTTAGGTAAAACACATGTTTTACCGAAGTACTATTTTCCAAATGTTTGTGTTTTTTTTATTTCTTAAAAGCTTGCATCCTACATAAGAGCATATGTGGAAAATTAATACAAAAAAATGTATTTACATCCATTGGGATAAACTCGATTTTTAAAAAATCCTGCACAATATTTAAAAAACAAAACAATATATGAAAATGCTTCTTAAATGTCCAACCATGAGCCGTAGAGATATACAATGCAGTAAATTGCACTATTATGTATCTAATTGTTTTTAGTTTTGTTTTCTCAAATGCTTACATTCACACATATCTATCTACATAAGAGAATATGTGGAAAATTCAAAATATAATATATATATATATATATATATATATATATATATATATATATATATATATATATATATATATATATATATATATATTATAATATTAATGCTCTATCCAGTATATTGAGCTTCAGTTTTTATCCGGGTGTTTCACTAATTATAAGATATTAGTTGACACTTATATCTTTTGTTGGATTGCTTCATATATATATATATATATATATATATATATATATATATATATATATATGATTATTTTTATTTACACAGACATGTACAAAATCTGCGACACTGTCATGTCGATGTTATCGATCAACAGTTATTATAAACTGAGATCTCATCAGGAAGAGTTAGAATCCGATCTTAACCTTAGATCCAAATATATAATCATATATAAAGCTGTATTTGATATTGAGCACTTTTTATAAACCCGGTTGAAATTCTTTGGATTACTACCCTGTGGATGTTTTTACCTGGATTATTATCATTATTATATATATATATATATATATATATATATATATATATATATATATATATATATATATATATATATATATAGTGTGTGTGTGTGTGTGTATCAAGAAAAAGGATGATGAAAATAAAAGTTGAAAGAATTAAAAATTTTATTGAATCATCCAAAGTTCGAAAACAAAGAGAAATCTCAAATCCTTAATCTATAGATTTTCAAAGATAAATTCTTTTCATTAGAGGATAAAGACCGCTAATGTACGTATTACCGGTAACATAGAAGCTTTGAACATATGAAAATATATTCATATAAATAAATACTTTTTGCCTAAAAAGATCCTAATTAGGGCAATTAACCCAAATAAATGATGTTAAATGAAAAAATGGAAATATGGAAATACACAACATACTCAAAATAAATGTTTAAATGCATAAAGTTCGGGGATTCCGAACAATAGCACTCAGAAATATCCATGCAATCTGAATGTGTAGAGATCCGTGGAAAAAGCGAAAAACAGCGAAAAACAAAAAATCCAGTCCGGAGAATCCAAAATGCAAATTAATAGGCCCAAATTCGAGCCAGTTCCTTCTTCCAGGCAGAACAGTTCAAAAGAGTAAAAAGATGTAAACATAAAGAGTTCAAAAGTTGTCGTCAATAGTCAAAACTGCAAAACATAAATGAGAGCAGAAATATCGTTTGAAAAATGAAAGAATGAAAAGTGAAAAGTAGAAAAGAAAAAGACAGAAAAAATAACGATGAAGAAAAACAAGAAAAATATACATTTACAATTTAAAATATTAAATATTTATGATAAATTATAACATTATCATTATGATGTTAAATAGGGAGGAAGGCGAAAAGGGAGAAAAAGGGGGAAAAGAAAGGGGGGGAGATAAAAACGAGAAAGAAGAATATATAAGAGAGAAAAGGTTAGGAGGTTGGTAAGAATGAGAGTAGAAAATAGAGGGAGTAAAAAGAGAGGAAAGAAAAAGAGGAAGAAAGAATGGATTCTAAACTATCAAATGCATTAATATCTTATTATCTTATATCTAATCAAAAGAAGTACGCCAAAATATATTAGGTGACCGGAGAGAAGGGGGTCATGTGGATAGAGAAAGTCAGCTGGAGGTGAGTTAAATTAAATTGAGAGAGGGTGGATACGATTGAAGACTGCAAAAATGTGAAAACGAATAACGGAAAATAAATTATATTAAAAAAACATACTGGTAAAAATTCGCTAATTAATATGTCTAGTGAAATAAAAAAACTAGACTAAATTTATTAAAAATATTAAAAGGTATACACACATATATATATATATATATATATATATATATATATATATATATATATATAATCTGAATGAACGAGATAACAATTGCATTTGTGAAGCCAACAAATTTTCTTTTTTATTTCAAAACTTATATTATTATATAGCTAAACAAAAATTATATATATATATATATATATATATATATATATATATAGAGAGAGAGAGAGATAGAGAGAGAGAGAGCGATATATATATATATATGTGTGTATGTGTGTATATATATATATATATATATATATATATATATATATATATATATTAATTGACGTCTACGAGCCAGAAACACGTGTCCATGGATTACTGTCATGTACGTATAAAATTAATAAATATATGTATATATTAACGAACAATACGTCCTATAAAGTTAAGAGCGACTAATAATGCAATTTTCTGCATCTTAATCACTCAGGGAGTTAAACAATCGAAATAGTAAGCAAAAACAACAAACGCTGCAATCACCAATAAAAACAATTACATAAAAATACATAATATATACATAAATATATATATATATTTATATATATATGTATATATATATATATATATATATATATATATATATATATATATATATATATATATATATATATATATATGATTCTCCCTGGAATTCAGCAACCAGGTTGGATCAAAAAATAATTCTCTGCCTGATGAGACCTCAGCTCTTGAGAGCTGTAGATCGATAACATCGACATGCCAGTGTAGCAGACCTTGTACATGTTTGAATAAAAGCATTCACTATATATATATATATATATATATATATATATATATATATATATATATATATATATATGAGAACCAATCGTACACCAAATATTCGTTGTGTTTGAATTCTTGGAAATTATATAAATAATGTTCTAATTTTGTTTACCTCAACTTACTTAACTAACCATCAGTTGTCATTTATACAACAAAGTCGAGAATCCCACAACACTGACGGGTTTCTCAGGCTTTTCTTGTAGATCGGAGTTTACTTTTCCTAGTGCACTGGCTTTTCAAAGCCTTACTTGACCTTGTGTCTAACTTTTTGGCGAGAAGGTACATAATAAATTACAAGTCTGACTGTTTTGAATATGTTGTTTTGTTTAATACTGTGAAATGGTTTATTTAAATATCAGATATTTATGCTTTGTCTGAAGTTAGTTTTCCACTACCATTATCGATGACTTTGGAAAGTAACTTTCGAGATCGTTGATTCTTCGTTAAGTTTACTTTCGGTAGCTTCGTAACTCTTGCTACCCTTATTTTGTCCTTTAGTCCTCACATTCTATGCACGATGTTTCTGACAAAGGGGGAAGAGTTGCTGTTTTGGGGTCAGAATCCATCCATCTAGTACTTATCGTTGGTTAGTTTTTGACTTGAAGTAGTATTTTTTTTTTTAGTTCCTAACATCAAGTGGCTTCATGCCTTGTCTGGAGCGGCTTCCATAAAAAAGTGTGAAAATGAAAATGGTGGAATAATAACGTTTTCTAGAAACGTCAGAATGAAACTAAGTATACTCTAAAGAGGCAGCCATGAAATTCATATGAGGAGGTTAGATTTACGTATGTTACGTTTGCAAGATGGAGATAAATATAAAGGGTGATATATACAAATGTGTAGGCGTTTAAAGAATATCTATGTATATGTGTATATAAAATGTGTGTACATCTATATCATGCAATAGACAAGGGGGTCTGTGTGAGCATGCACATGTGTTGTTTCACATGTTTTTAACATATGTGAATAGTGATATGTCATTAAGGAAATCGTAAATTTAGAAGTGGTGTTATTCAACATATGTCTACTAACTCCTTTACCGTTAAGTTTCTTAAAGTTTGGCTGAGGCCGAAGAAAGAAAAACAGAAAAGAAACATTAAAAATAACACTCAATATAAATTGAATCTGTCATGAGGATAAAATGACTGGAACAGCTTTAGCAGCGCCCCCCCACAACCCCCCTCCCCATACAAAACCTTGATTCCCTTATAGTTTGGGTTTAGTTCTTTCAAATGCAAATGAGATTCCTAGAAAGCATTTGAGGTTATTTAACTGATGTCGCTTGGTCATTTTGATTACTTCAATAGAATTAATGCAACAAACACAATGCGGACATTTAACAATTATACATTTTTTTAAATCAATGTTTTCAGTTAAAATGTGTCACTATCACCTTTAGAATCTTGAACAACGTATATTGCCTATGCCAGGTTTCGGGAATTGTTACTTGAAGAAAGGTGTAAACTTAAAATGTCTGCCAAAATATCCTCAAAAGATGAAGGGTTGATATTTCATTTATGTATACTAATGAGACATCATTTAGCCAGGCCGAAACGCTACTCAATGTTTAGAGTTAATGAGATTGTCAATTGGATTGATGAACAATACTATGAAAGGATTGGAAAGGACAGGATTTCATTACTAGTACCTAGACGAGTTCTTGCTATTCCTACTACTCCAACCAACTACTATCATTGTACAAATGCACCATTACACACACAAACAAACACACAAACAAACACACGCACATTGCCATAAACTTATCTGCCATTGACTGATGTTTCCAACTGTAATCTTTTAAATGACAATAGCTTGATATTTCATTTACTCTGTATTAGATTTTTTTTTAAAATAGTTCACTCCAAACAAGGCCGGTCACCACTGTAGACATAAGGGACTACTGAAAAATAGGGTGTAAGTTTTGAGTGGAATTCTAAGTTGGGAGCTGTGCAGCAAGTTTTAAATTTCTGCATGTCGGTACAGTCGGGAAATAGGGAACAAGGAGGGAGTTCCATGACAGAAGAAGCTATTGGAGTAGAAGGCTCTTCGGCATCTGGGGACCTCCACAGTGAATGGATGGGATTTGGCTAATTGTCGAGTTAGTCTAGTGAATTTAGATCGGTGAGACAATAGTGCAGCAAGTTCATCAGAGCACAATCCATTGAAGTACTTATAAAACAGGAACAAGGATGCAACATTGCGGCTTGGTGGATAGTGAGTGAGTTATTAAGTTGGCGAGAGAGACTAGTGGATGATGTACCAGCCCAGATGTGGCAACAATACTCCATGCATGGGTGGATGGTGGCTTTGTAGAGATATAGGATAATATCAGGTGTGAGGAGTTTACTAGTATAGTAGAGGGAGCTAGCCTAGATTATGTGCATGCCCGTTTTGCCCACATGCCGAGAGTAGAGTGTGGTGTCGTCAACAAATATACCTATCTCTCAATGACATCAGAGAGGTCGTTTATGAAAATCAGGAACAATAGAGATCCAAGGATAGATTCCTGGAGTACACCAGCATTTATATCAGGTTGCTTAGATGAATGGCCATCGAGGAAAACCTGGATCTTTCTTTTGGTTAGGAAGGATCTAATTATATTAAATGTTTGTCCAGTAATACTATATGAGTGAATTTTTAGGAGAAGCCCTTCATGCCAGACCTTATCAAAGGCTTTGGATATATCAAGCGCTACCGCTCTAGTTTCATATATGCATTCAGAGATGACCATTAGGATATCCGCAATAGACTGTGTTTGTTTAAATCCATAAAGAAAGTTTAGCAATAACGAGGTGCTTGACTATTGCTAGATTGATTAAGGATTCAAAGATTTTAGCAAAGATCGAGAGTTGACTGATTGGGCGGTAGTTCTCAGGATCAGTTCTATCTCCAGAATTCTTGAAGACCGGTACCACAGAGGCAATTTTCCAGCTATCAGGGAAATAAGATTAAGCAAGGCATTTGTTGTAGAGTTTGGAGAGGACAGGGGCCAGTTCAGAAGAGCATTTTTTTATTACTATTACTGGTATAAGATCAGGCCCACAAGCTTTTGAGGTGTCAAGGTTTTTTATGATGTCCCTGACCTGAGATGGGGTGATGACCAGGTTTTGAAATGTGGCTTCAGTCTGCAATGGGAATTTAAGGAGGGGAGTGGTTTGCTGAGTCTAAAGTGGAGTTTAAGACGAAATGCTGAGCAAGTAGTTCAGCCTTATCAGTTGTCGTGCAAACAACATCGTTGTGGTTTGATAGCGAGGTAATTGTTGATTGTTCATTGTTCACCATACTATTGTAGATTTTTCAGAAATCGCGAGTACATACCTTCTGTGACTGAATGCGTTTTTGGTTATCTCTGTATACCTTCTCGTTGCTTCACTACTTTAGAATCATTTCTTGACACTATAAATTTATGTCTATTCACAGTTAACTTATGGCGGCCGAATTTTCGGAATGCTTGCTGCCTCTTAGCAATAGCAGCTGCACATTCCAAGATGAACCATTGAGGAGAGTAGAGTTTGCTGAAGAATTTTCGCATGGGGACATCAGCTTCAATGCCTGCTTTGACCAATTCGGTTAACTCATATGCACACTGATCAGCAGGGAGTGAGGTTTCAATCCATGTTGTGTTGCTGATGTGATCTCTGAGGGATTCAAAATTAGCCTGCTCATAGTTTCCTGTCGTTTTGAGCAATGGCTCATCAGCTTTTGGACGAGTTTTTAAGGTGATATCAATCATTACCACAATGTGATCAGCGTTTCCGAGCGGGCTATGGGCATTCACCACACAAGATTCGTGTAGTGAGGTCAAGAACAGGTCGAGAATTAAGGCTTGCTGGTCCGCACAAGCATGGAGGCGGATCAGAAAAGTGACGTGACAGTCTGTGAAAGGGAGTGAGCTAAAGATAAATTAAACGTAGAGTTGCCAGCTGCATCAGTAAAGCATTAAAATCTCCAAATACATGTATTTGGGCATTCGAGTCGAGTGAGACAGAGTAAAGCAGGGTACAGTCCTGCATCGAAGAAGAATGGTATGAGAAATAAAAGTAACTAACGCTGTGATGTAAGGTCAATCTAACCTATGTTCTCTAGTCAAGGGGAGGGTGTGCCGAACATAAACTCCTAGCCAGTGCATCTGTTTGGCAGAGTCTTTACAGTATAGTGGGAGGTAATTAATCATGTCAAAGTGGTGAGAGGAGATTGAGGATTGAAGGTTTGTTTCACTTAGTGATAGGAGTTTGTCAGGAGAAAGGTTTCTAAGTCGTTAATGTTGGTTCTAAGTCTCCGGATATTTGTGAATGCGAGGCTCAAGGGCGGAGGCGAAAATGTTTTTTGTTGGGTGTCTGGTTTAGGTTTGGTACTAAAAGAATCAAACCTAAACTTTGTAAGTTCCTGTTTGTTTTGAGATAGAGTGGGGTGAGCAATGTGTGTGCTTGTTCGGTGTCAATAAGCTCACACAACCAGTCCATTAGTCGTGACTATGTCCATGAGGGTTGTGGCCTCGGGAAATCCCTCTAGGGATAACTATAAGGTCCCTTTCCATGTGAGAAGGCGTGCAAAGGCCGTCTACTCCTTAAGCAATTATAGTTTTGCAAACCGGATACTTTGTTTGAGATTCCAGCTCTAAGAAGGTTGTCCATCAGGACTAAGGAGGCCTCCCTCCCCAACGGTTTGCTGCTAAGACGTAAGTGGTTAGTAGCAATGTTTTATTATCAGAGTTTTCCTTCTCTTAGATCGATGAGCTAACAAGGTCTACGGGTCCAACACACCGAGATATTGCATGTATTACTTATTTTCTCACTTTCTACAATTTTTCACACAAATATACTATAAGTTATCTCAACTGCAAATGGTCTGCCAATTTGCCATATGATATGGCCATTTTTTTCTTAATACATTAACTTAGAATTTTAATATATAAACTCTTTAATAAAGACAAATGAATATTTATGACCATTTCTGGTTCATTTGCAAGCATGTCAGTATGTCAGTAGATCACATTCTGGAAAAAGAAAATTAAAAACGCTTAATAGTTCATTTAGTTATATAAAGAAATGAAAGAAATGTAAATTGTAACAAAGTAGTCATTATCTCTCAGCCAATGTAGATATGATTTTTAGCTTTTAACTAGTAATATATAATATATATAAGAAGAATTATTCACACTGGTCGTCGGACTCGAAACCCAGAACAAATTCTAATAGAATCGATACTTAGGGCTCAACGGTACGACCAGTTGAGCAGCAAAATAAGTAAAGACTCAAGTAACCAAAAAGTCAGTTTATATGGAAGCTGGACTTCTCCACTATGCCAAGTTGGGCAAGTCCATTATATGAATTCTGATTGGCTTCCAGTCTAGGAGTGAATAATTATATATATAAATACTGCTTCATTCAAGCAATATTTGCCTTGTTTATTTGATTCTATAGTCTTTACCATGTATATATATATATATATATATATATATATATATATATATATATATATATATATATATATGTGTGTGTGTGTGTGTGTGTGTGTGTGAAAAAAGACAAATGGAACAAACAAATGTTATATACAGGAAAAAATTATCAAAGAAAACGAGAGATTTTACCGGTTTCGTTCGGATCAACGAACGTCTTCAGAAAAAGTAAAGATTTTAAATTTATTTGATAACGGTAAAAACATAAGAAATAGAATAATAAAACATGCGTGCGAGAAGATGTTAAAAAATAAAATAGGTAAATAAATAAATAATAGGGGAAAGAAATCTATCTATTTTATTTTTTTACGTCTATCGGTACGTGTGTTTTATTATTACAAACTTTAATTTGAAAATGGCTTGTTGGAATGTGAGAACCTTACTTGATCGTTATGGCTTTGACCGTCCAGAGAGACAAACAGCACTTGTTGGACTAGAACTTTTACGCTTCAACATTCATATAGTAGCCTTGTCAGAGACAAGATTGTTGGAGGAGGATAGTCTTGTAGAGGTTAGGGTTCTGAATATGTATTTTACTGGATCGGGAAACAGGAAGGCAAACGACACGACCATGGAGTAGGATTTGCTCTTAAGAAATGTGTTGTTTCTAAACTCGAGAATCTTCCTTGTGGTCTAAATGAGCACATTATGACCTTACGTTTACCTCTATCTGGTCAGCGATATGCAACTCTGATTTCTGTTTATGCTCCTACGTTAGACAGCCAACCTGAGCTAGTAGGATCCTTTTATAAAGATCTTAAAAGAGTTATCCTCACTGCTCCGTGAGATGATAGGTTAGGTGGAGGAAAGCGCTTTTTGAAGGCAGCTTTTTAAATAGAATAGGATGAAACACCAGCAGCAGAAGAGAGCAGTGAGGAAGAGACGGACGTGACACCTCCAGGACATGGAGGAAACATGGAACACCTATGATGTGCAACTTGGCAATTATGTCATGTGCAGGTTTGTTAAATCACCAACGAGTGTATGTTTTGCAAAATCAAGCATGGACAAGATGTGGCTTCATTTATGGCATACCATCAGATCATTACAACACCTGTCCCATCTGTAGTAGGGTCTGTAAAGGTTTGGAAGTCTTGAAGAGCCACATCCGCACCTCTCACTGGGAACCTTGACACTAATATCACATTGATGCACCAAAAGTGGTCATATTCGAAATCGAATAGACAGCCACCATATATATATATATATATATATATATATATATATATATATATATATATATATATATATATATACGATACCGTTATGGACTGCCTATGGAAATAATAAAAGATGTTGTTATTCGTTCCCGACCTCCATGTTGAATCTCAGAGAAGATATCAACAAACACAACACACTGAAGAAAGAACAATGACGCAGAAGATTCTATTAAATGTACAATTTATTAAAATGAATATTAATAAAAAAAACATGCACGACAAAAAGAGAGGAGAATAAACAAGAAAATGGTGGGAATGTATGTAATGTGGGTGTCATTTTTCATTAATACATCCCTCTCTTGCAATACTTATTAAGCTATGTACATCAAATATTTTAGATACTTCTCTTGCCTTAGGTTTTCGCTGATTTTATTCAGTTGTCCAGTTAATAACTATTTTAATTAGAGTATGATGTAAACTGAAAAGTGCGCAAAACATGTTCGATTAAATAAATGCAACTCTGATTTCTGTTTATGCTTCTACATTGGACAGCCCGCCTGGGCTAGTAGGATCCTTTTATGAAGATCTTAAAAGAGTTATCCTTACTGCTCCGATATTTTAAAGACACATCATTAGATTATTAAAGGATTGCTTCCTTCCCGTGTCTTCCAAAGCTTTGAGACTCCTTTCATGTAATTGCCAAATCTTATGGAAACAGCATACAACATTATCTAGGATTTTTTTGTACAGTTTCGGTAAGCAATTTTGTCAAGGCTTCAACTTATGCAAAATCATACAAAAGTAATTTGGCAGTTTTTTGAGAGATTTAATAACTATTTCTGGATATACTAAAGTATAAGAAATGTTTAGAAATCTTATAAGTCACAAACAATATTTAAAAGAAATAATAGTAAAGAAATAATAGTAAGGAAATAATAGTAAAGAAATAATAGGATAAGAAAACACTACTGATAATTTCCTGAATATCTTTTAACTTATAAAAAATTCATAGACAAAGGTTGCAGACTGCCAGCCAGAAAATTTGCTGATAAGGATTTTCAAGATAACTCTCTCTGCCAATATTTCCAGCAGTCAAACTTTGTCATTCCACATTGCTGAAACAGCTTCTCAAAGGAATAAAAAACTTAAATAATATAGTAAGAAATTTCAAAACACTCTGCAAACCATCCTCAATTTTACTTCACTCTTTTTTTAAAATTGGTATTATTATTGCTTCATTGGCATTGATTCATTGTTATTGCTTCTACATAACAATGAAGAATCGGATAAGGTTTTATTTGTCCACTTTTACTCATGCAAAATAAATCCCACCCCCAAATCTCAGTTGTTTCAGTTTTGATTCTACTGATATTTAGTGAAAGTTTAAATAATTACATGAAAATTCTAATTTAATCTAATTTTTAATAAGACTCTATTAACTTTAATTCCTTCAATAAAAACATTTAAAATACATTTTACAATTTAATTATTGTAAATGCAATATTCACATCAATTTATTCATTGAAATATTTACAATAGAATCAAAATTTAATGAAATGTTTGTAATTTTTCAATGAAATTAAAAATTGCTACCAAAGAAGGTCAGAAGGGAGTAACTTACCAAGAATTGATAAAACTGCTTCAAACTCTTTTAAATTAATGTCGATATTTTCTCTTTTCCTTGCCAGAACCAAATAACACCTTTTTCTAAAGAAGTGTTTTTGCAAGTAGAACAATATTCTTAAGGAGGATTTCAAGATTGTTTTTGAACTTCTCAAGAAATTTCTCCTTTATATATTTTCTTTGTTTCCTTTTTTTTCTAAATCAAAAGTTGTAGTTCTCCTAAAATTCTTGAGGAATTCAGGACATTCTATAATTATAGAGTTTTCTTTTGTTGGAATTCTTTTTGGTGGAAAGTGGAGAAATGGTTTGGCATTTTGAAAAATTGTTATTAATATATTTGGGAAAAAATGTCTGCTTTGTTTGAATTTTACTAGGAACAAATTTGCTGTTAAATGAAAGGCTTGCTATGAAGCTCTCAAAGGTTACTTTTAGGCTTGTGGAAGTTTCAAGTATACAAAAAAGGAATTCCTAAGGATATGTAATTGAGAACATAAATGTACAGATACATGAATGTGCACACATACACACACACAAAGAGAGAAGTATGTTCTGAAATATATTCAAGATATATTCCAATATTAAAACTGCTTGAAAATCAATAGATATTTGAATTAAAAATGGCCGTAGCTTTCATAAATGATGTGTGTGCAGAAGGAAAAACTCAGAATGAAAAGACAAACTTATACAGTACCTATTTTTAAAGGTATATAAAAGTGTATATATATATATATATATATATATATATATATATATTAATCTTATTTATTTATTATTCTTAACTAGTGTATACTTTCTATCAAAAATGACGAAAAAAATGCTTTGCCAATGTACGCACTATATATCTAGAAATGTTACTGAAATATTCATATAAAATCATAGGATTACGTCAGTAATTTAATTTTTCATATATAGATTATCATTATAATTTTGGTCATCCTAAGAAAAAAAAATCCTCACTATTGATTTTTTATTATAGCGTGAAGGATATCTTTGCTAATTTATTTAGGGTGGAGTAAGTCTGACTTGCTATTTGCTTTCTTGCTTCTTCTCATGAATTAAAATTGATTATGTCTGGCTAGAAAAAAGACATATATAAAAGACGTACATATACTTTTATATATATCAAGGAAGTACATATACTTTTATATATATAAAGGAGGTGCATATACTTTTATATATATAAAGGAAGTGCATATACTTTTATGTATACAAAGGAAGTGCATATACTGTTATATATATAAAAGAAGTTCATATACTTTTATATATATAAAGGAAGTACATATACTTTTATATATATAAAAGAAGTACATATACTTTTATATATATAAACCAAGACATATACTTTTATATATATATATAAAGGAAGTGCATATGTTTTATATATATATAAACCAAGTGCATATACTTTTATATATATAAAGGAAGTGCATATACTTTTATATATATATTTATATATATTTTATATATTTATATATATATATATATATATATATATATATAAAGGAAGAGCATATACTTTTATATATATAAAGGAAGTGCATATACTTTTTATATATATAAAGGAAGTGCATATACTTTGATGTATATAAAGGAAGGGCATATACTTTTATATATATATAAAGGAAGAGCATATACTTTTATATATATAAAGGAAGTGCATATACTTTTATATATATATATAAAGGAAGTACATATACTTTTATATATATAAAGGAAGTGTATATACTTTTATATATATAAAGGAAGTACATATACTTTTATATATATAAAAGAAGTACATATGCTTTTATATATATAACGGAAGTACATATACTTTTATATATATAAAGGAAGTACATATACTTTTATATATATAAAGGAAGTACATATACTTTTATATATATAAAAGAAGTACATATACTTTTATATATATAAAAGAAGTACATATACTTTTATATATATAAATATACAAATAAACACACATTGGTCTTTATTATAGAATGGAGGATGTGAGGTAATCAACGTTTATTTCTCCTAAGGCTTTTGTGTTATATACTTTAAAACATAAAATACATACTAAAATATACTTTAGTTCTGGGACTGACAATTGTTGGACTGAAAGAATTCTGTTTTAGTTGTTCGATTTAGCTATAATTTTTATTAACTGATCTAGTCACGATGCTCACTATCTCTGTCTTTCTTTTTAGCCATATATGTATTTAAAACCACCTTCTCACTTTATGTTCATTCAAACCCCTCTAATATTTATTAATGTCTCTGTGAACATTTGGACATTTCTTTCACATTGAAGCCACTTTCTTAGACATGTTGAATGCTGGTAGTGATTTCGAGTATGTTATCACTGATCATTGTTGTGTTGCATGGGGACAGTTCAGGAAGCTGCTGTCAATCCTTACATCTAGGCACATTTCCTTCAAGATTCAGGGCAAAGTCTTTTCAGCCTGTGTTAGCTCTGTCCTCCTGCATGGCAGTGAGACTTGGGCCTCAAACACTTCTGATCTGCAATGAGTTCAGCGTAATCATTGGATTATCGTCAAATGTATTCATTTGGCTGCAAACTGGAAGAAAGGGGCTGATCAATTGCTCTTCATCAGAAATTTGATATTGGCAGTATTACGCACTTGTCATCTCAGATGGTTCGGCCATGTACAATATTCCACTTCTTGCTTCAACTCGATAATGCATCTGAATATCATGAGCAATAGGAGGCATTATAGACCTAGCAAGACCAAACTCGAGTGCATAAGAAACGATATGACTGCATGCAACCAAACAAGGGGGCATATGAGTGCCACTGAGACGTAAGGGGCTACTTTGATTAGGGCCAGATTTATAGAAGGCATCCTTAGTATGGAGTTGTGTAGCAAAGTGTTTGTCCACATTACATTTAAAATTCGATAAGTGAGAACGTAACAGTACTGTCGTCGTACTCACGAGACTAGCTGCGTCGTTTATATGCTACCCGGGATAGTTGATTACAGCTTTGAATTCGACCGCACGGAAAGCAGGTGTGAGACGTTGTCTGGTGTTAGCCACCCTAGAGTCCGGAACACTTGCAGCACTCTAACTACCAAAACGAAGAAGAAGAAGAAGAAGAAGAAGAAGAAGGATTGAAATTCACAGGTAAACAACAGTTGATAGTATCTAGAGTGGCACTTTTCACTTCATCATTTTGTGTGTATATCATAGGAATTCACCACAAATAATTACAAGGTTATTCAATGCAAGAACAAGAATCGTTTTTAAAAAAAGACATGTAATTAACCCATTTACTTTTTATCTTATATTCATTTGATTTTAACATTCTCTCTCTTATTAACTTACCACACGCTCAATCTTTCAAGATGCAATTGATAGTGAGGTACAGGTTTTGAAAGAATTGCCATAATATTTTCGAAAACTGATGATATCATTATGTAAAAATTACATATAAATCTCAGAACATAGGAAATTTAACATATCCAAGCACATATTTTAAGGAATTTTAAAAATTATCCAATTTACAAAACTAATGATTACAGTTACAATTAAGAGTGCATTATTTCAGAGAAAAATGCAAACTGACATTTAACAAAAATGAGTTATTTTTATAAGTATGGAAATAATACAGGCAAGGTAATACCCACTTATTACGCTTTAGATAATTACTAATTATTGTTGTCATTCACACTAGATTTTTCTAACTACTTTATTTATATAATACGATTGCAATGTCCTGTGAAAATGTTTTTTTAAAAATAAGATTTTATTATTTGTTAAATTTTTATGGGAATGTAGTGTAAATATTTTTAAAACAATTTTTTTCTAAACAAAATTAGAATTTTTACAGATGTTTCAATATTTAAAAAACTGATATTATTTTTTTATTTTAAATAATTTCTTACGATATCTCTTAAAGTGAAGAAAATTAATCACATGTTTAATACACGATTTTGTTTATATTTTTCATGGAACCCATTGTAATTTTGTTTATATTTTTATGGTACTCCTTCTAATTTTGCTTATAATTTTTATGGTACTCTTTGTAATTTTGTCAATACTTTTTATGGTACTCCTTGAAATATTGTTTATATTTTTTATGGTACTCCTTGTAATTGTGTTTATATTTGTTATGGTACCCTTTGTAATTTTATTTATATTTTATGGTACTCCTTGTAATTTTGTTTATATTTTCCATGGTATTCCTTGTAATTTTGTTTATATTTTTATGGAAGCCATTATAATTTTGTTTATATTTTTATGGTACTCCTTGTAATTTTATTTATATTTTATGGTACTCCTTGTAATTTTGTTTATATTTTGCATGGTACTCCTTGTAATTTTGTTTATATTTTGCATGGTACTCCTACAGAATAAACTTAAAAGTAAGCTTTATTTTATTTTGTTCATACTTGGAGTTACCCATGGTATAATAATTAATTGCTTTTATATCAGACGGATGTTGTCTATTCCATACGTAAGAAAAGGTGAAGTTGGTATCAATTACTTTTGATACTACATTCTCCCCGACCGACTACTTATCCATAAGGAATAAAGTCCTTCCATTCAACTAGCCTCTTGTAGGTTCTGTGCGGAAATCTTGATGGTTCACACTCGACATTCATCAGCAATCTAAGCTAATCTGGACCTGACAAATTTCAGAACTGTTTGGTTTAGGCTAAAAGAATTTTGCTATGAGATGCTGCTGTTATTTCTGGTTGCTTGGTGTCCAAAGATTGCCTATCTGTCATGGTATCAATCAGATGTCAAAACTAGAATCAGATTGGACTTTGTAGCAATATTCATCTGTTTCTTGTAGGGACTCTGGTATATGACTCAAGATCACCTAGGTCGACCAGATTGGTTCTGTGAACCTGGAGTTCCTTTGAGTCAGTTATACGTTCAGATACATTCCTTGCCGAGGCTATTGTCGGGATTTTAGGGGAAATCCCGGTTACATGTTCATAATACAAGCAATGTCACATGCAAGGCAAAATAATAATTCACAGGCAATAGGTTGTTTAAATAAAGCGTTTATTGAACGTGTGTAACCACAATGAAACAGAGTACATTAATACATATACAGTGTGTATGTGGAATGATGAATGCTGTGTGTATATATGTATGTATGTATGTATGTATGTATAATGTGTGTGGATTTGAAATAGTTTATATGATTGAAATGCACATGGGAAAATATGTTCAATAAAGACATTGTGTATGTGAAAATAAAATGTTCTGGAGAAGAAATTGTCTCTGTAGGAATATAACTGTGAGAAAAACGTGTTTATGAATTTAGACACGTGTTATTTTGTGGGTCAGACAAGGAGACGAGCAGCGTCTCCGATGACTACCGCCTGCCGTGGCCGGGACTGAAAAGAAGCCTGTCTGGTGTTGTGCACCGGTTTATATAATCAAGAAGGGCAGATAACTCTGTGTTCGTCCTCCAGTGCCACCTGACGGTGAAAAGCGACGACTACTGGCAAACCGGTGCAATTATGTTTGAGAGGGGAGATAACTGCTACACTATATTCATTAAGGAGACAGTATATGCTTTCCTTCGAAATTTTGGACAAATTCAAGCTGAGGTTTCGCTTTGATTAGTTCTACCTTGCTCACTAATTGGTCATGATGTGTGTATTAGTAAAACTGTTCCAGGTTGTGTGAACCACGAGGGGAATGAGGTACCTGTTGAGCTTCGTTGTGGAGACTAGAAGAAACTCTCATGTTGAGTAGTGTTTGTTGCTGTATATAATAATCCTAATAGCATACAATGCCATTGAGATTAAACTTTCCCAATCAGGGATCAGATTTTTGCAATTTATGGCTTCCAACTGTATTGTTTTCCATTGTATCTTTTGCACTGTCTGTAAGGAGTTGTTCAATTTACAGCAACTCTTCATTCATGCTAAAAACAGATCCTCGATCTGCGTGGATATGCAGGAACTCCAAAAAGGCAGAAAAACGGGAGTAGACTGAGATTTTCAAAACCCGCTAGATTGAGAAAGCAAAGTCGCCAGAAAATCACTAGATTTTTAACTTTTCGTCATTATTGGCAACTGAGATTTTCAAAACCCGCTAGATCGAAAACAATAAAATCGCTAAAAAAAAAAACACTGGATTTTAACTTCGTACCCTATATATATATATATATATATATATATATATATATATATATATATATATATAATATTTTATATAAATATTAATTATTTATTACCTATATATATATATATATATACCTATCAAAATGACTGCCAAATTTTATCGACTACTTTTGTCTGTTTTTCAAAGCTATGACAGCGAAAATATATCCACTGTACAAATATTAATTTGTCTGTTTTTGTCTATTACTTTAAAAAATTATTTTGCAAATATTAATTTGTTGTCTGACTTTTGCGGATTATTTTGCAAATAAAAGTTAATTTGTTTTCATAAATATTAATGTGTTGCCACCTGGACCTAGGGTTAGTGGGAGGTTTAATGGAGTGTATATTTTGTTTTGTAAGAAACAAATCATAAAATCAAACAGTGTTTATTAAATATTGAAATATATTACAAATTTAACATCACAATAATGACGTATCTAAATATAGAATATTGCCGAAGAAATTGTCCACAAAAATGAAATTAATATTTGCAAAATAATCCGCAAAAATCGGAAAATTAATTAATATTTTCAAAATAAAAGCTATAAAAAATATTCACAAAAATGAGAAAATAAATTAATATTTGCAAAATGATTATTTTGTAATCCACAAAAATCGGAAAATAAATTATTATTTAGAAAATAAAAGTTAAAAAAAGAAATCCGCAAAAATCGGGCAACAAATTAATAAGTGGATTAATTTGCTCTGTTACCGCTGAAAAAAAGACAAAAGTCGGCCATTTTAATATTTTGTTAATGATTGGAATAAATATCGAAGTAATTCATACTTACCTAATTTTCTAATTTTCCTACCTTGCAAAAATTACATAAAATTACAAAAAAAATATGCACCCTTCCTACTTCTAACCCTAAGTCCGGGTGGTAATACGAAAAATAAATAAATTTAACAAAAGTCGAAAAAGGGCGTGCGACGTGGGTGTAACGGGCGGTTAATAGTCAATTTATTGACTATTAAAGTTAGTTTTTTTGTTGTGTTATTTATTTATATTAAATAAACCGTTGTATTGTATCACTTATCTTTCACGGAAAGAAAACAACAACAATTATTTCAGAATGCATCAGTTTTGCATATACTTGTAACATAAAATGATCTCCCATTTCTGGACCATTCTAACTTAGTAGGTAAAAGAATTTAGTTAACATTGGTTCTCAGAGTGTAAGTCGAATATTTTTATTGGTAAATTATGGGGAAGCAAAGTAAACATTTCAAAGTTCACTGCCTCCTATCTACCTTATCAAACCTTTTGTAATGTCAAAAATCGAAAATTAAACAAAATGCTGGAAGAACATTACATTTTCGCACGATTGGTGACATTTATTGGATGTGTTTCTACCAGTATTTTGTTTAATTTTCGATTTTTAACGATTATCCGAGTGATCATCGTCGACATCTTATCGACGCCATTTTCTTTTTGAGTATGAACTGAACAGTCGACACCATGTGTGTTTTTAACAAAAATATGCTTTAAAATAAGTTAAAACACAAATAAACTTATCCCGGTAGGTAGAATAGTAACTTATCTTGTCTTTGGTAACATTTATTTGTTGCACATTTATTTGTTTTTTGTTTTTTTTACCCATTTTTCGTTCTGTTCGCTCTCGTTATAAATGCCCTAGAATTGTTTTTTTTTTATTAATTTATTTTTACGTTCGTGGGCTTTTGTCCATGGTTGAATTATTTTGGTGGCCTTTTGTCCGGTGAGCTTTTGTCCGATTGTGATCACCATTTTATTTTTAGAACATTAACATTTTTATTGACATGTAAAACTACTGCAGATTTGCATATATCATGTATGGAAGGTAGCTTGAGAAATAATCTCATGATGACTAAAGAGAAAATGAATACGGAAAATAGTTTTACTGAAATTGCGTGTGTGTATGTGGCAAACGAAATCGCTAGATTTTAAAGAAAAAAATCGCTAGCCGCTAGATCCAAATTTTACTAGCCAGATTCAAATCAAAACCGCCAGATCTAGCGGGAAACCCGCTAAATTGGCAACACTGGTAGAGACCTTGAATTACTGTTGCAGCTATTGCGTCTCCAACTGATGCTTCAAAATCTTTTGTCTACACAGGCTAGGTCGAGAGTTGTTAATGACTAACGCCTCAATAATATTGAGATGGTAGTTCGACCTGGCACTGTGTAAAACAGAAAACCACCCATCGGAATACTTGTCAGAACAACTATTTGTACTAACAAGGTGATTGCCGATGGCTGATTCTTGTGCCTGGAAGTTCCCGGATGATCTCGAAACTTTGTGTAGGCGAATATCACGTGGTATGTGTTGGGATATTCTAAATTCTAATCTTTGGGATGTCTTGCCAACGTAGTCAGCTCCACACTGACACATGAATTTATAAACTACAGAATTCTTTTGAATTGCTGGCAAAACATCCTTACGAAAAGAAGAGAAAAAGGTTTGAGTCGTGTAAACTACCCTCAACATGGTTGCCGGAAAACAACGTTGAGTAGAAGATCTTAGTGGAGATCTTTAATGATTCAAAGCCACCATAACGTTGAGAGATTTACCCTTTTTTTTTTCTTTTTTTCCTCTCAATCGTTTCCTCCAACTGAAATAAGTTTTTTCCCCTCATATCTCATTCGACTTTTAGTTTTTAATTTACCATTCTGACGTTTCCTCTCTGAGGGTCAGACGATAAGGCCTTAAGGTAATTTTAACAATTTTCCTTTTTTTTCCACTCGTCTGTTTCATTGATTATAATAATGCTTCCTCTAAAATTAATCCTACGATTCTGTTGTACACGAAATTTACTTATATATATATATATATATATATATATATATATATATATATATATATATATATATATATATATATATATATATATATATTATAATATAAAATGAAGTAATAAAATATTATTAGAATTCAAAGTTCAAGCAAAGTATCCTTAAGTCCTTAGCTCATGAGTTTTCAAAGATAATTTTTCTCTTCAGAGGACCATTACCGCAGTTATACTACTACAGGTAATAACATTAAGCTTTGAAAATATATAAAATTATATACACAAATACATAAAAATACATAACATCAAATATATCAACCCAAAAACATACTTTTTGTTGAATCTATACAATCCATCCAAGTCATACAAATTGAAAAACATAATGAGGAAAGACATTCAGAGGGTTAACCGAGGATTACTCCAAGTTATAAATAGCAGTCCATATACGTGAAATTGAAGGAAATTGTAAGCTAGATTTTAAGTAATAATTTTGGACTTATACGTGATTACACGATCTGACCTATATTTCCTAAATCCCTTTTCTTTTTCTTTTAACTTCTTAACCCCTTCCCCTTTGACATAGAATATTTTTACTTGACCCAGACAGGTAGTATCCAATCTTGGCGGGGTGGATGGCGGGGTTGTATGTTGCTTTCTTCGTTAAGTGTATCAAGCGGGCCTAAACAGGATGTTTTGCTTGCCGCCTTTAATAAAAACACAGACATAATTTTCGATATATTAAAGTCATTCAGAGATGTAGACAATTTAATATCGCCTTCCGTTCGTTATGGATTTGTCATGTCTGGTTGAATCGCTGTGGAGTGAAGATTACTTATTTTTTCGCTCTGCTTGCAAGATACGACCGGGATTCAGTCTTATTTTTGCTCAATTCGGATTTAACGGGCTTTCTAATTGAACAACGAACTTTGACTTGATTTGGGTTGCCCATATCAGGATTTTGGAATTTTAAGTGAGTTTATTGAACTTTCTATATTATTTAATTTATTTATCATTAACATTGAATACTTTTCACTTCATCGATTATTGACACATTTCGCGACTGGATAACTTTGTCAGCTCCTTCAATTTCACGTATATGAACTGCTATTTATAACTTGGAGTAATCCTCAGTTACACCTCTGAATGTCTTTCCTCATTATGTTTTTCAATTTGTATGACTTTATTTCATATTATAATATTAATGCTCTATCCAGTATATTGAGCTTCAGTTTTTTATCCGGATGTTTCACTAATTATAAGATATTAGTTGACGCTTATATCTTTTGTTGGATTGCTTCATATATATATATATATATTTAAATTCCCGAAACAGTTTTTCATGGTAAACAACTGATGATCCCTTAAAATAGTGTTAGAAATAAACTAATATAATAACTGTAAAAAATAAATTGACCTACAAGAGTGATTTTCCACTGGAAGACTTGGGACTATAATTTTTTTTTTTTTTAATATAGTTTTAATGGTTTAGAAACTTCCGAGACTATATATATATATATATATATATATATATATATATATATATATATATATATATATATATAAAGATAAATGAAAGAAGAAAGATAAATATGTACGAATGACAAACCTATTTCAACTTCGATTGTTCAATGCAAGGTGTACTCGGTAAAACATGTTTATTTTTCTTTCCTTAAGCCAAGGCTTTTCAAAGATTATAATCTTATGATCAGAGGAATTACATAGATGGATAAGTTGGCAGTGGAAAAGCCAAAATTAAAAATTTGAAAAAATATAAAGTAATGGAGAGTAAGAGTGTGCCTGTAAAAATATGGACTCTGTCCAGTTGGTTAATGTCCGTACATAAGGTGTCCGGTGAAAGGAGATTTGAAGATGGACAAAAGGGGTTTCGTCAAGGCAGCGTTGAAAATGTTCAAAAATTAAGTAAATCCAATAGAAAGATGTTTAGTTCAATCGTAGATGGAACGCACTTATTCGGATGTAATTTTGAGAATTAGGGCCATTTTAAAATACTTCCGTGAACCGAGAATGAAAGTAGTTTTTCAGAAGTTAAGATTGAGCTGTGTATATTAAACGCAGGCAGTCGGGAATTTAAGTAATTACTTCGATTGAGTCTAAGAAAAGCGTCAGCTCTGGTTGGAGACAAAGCCAAGTGAAGAAGTAGGGAAAAGGGATAAAGATAAAAAGATAAAGAAGGTGGGTGATAGGGTTAGCTAAATCAACCATGACTGATGCTGGGAGAAGAGAAGGGGAAGGGTGTATTTGGTTACTGCTCATTCTAGTAAGCAATAAACCAGGTGCGAGTTGGGGTGGGGTTATCATAAACTAAAAACAGAAATGAATTCAGGTCAGTAAGTAAATAATTCTGAAAGGGAGGTCTCGTAATTAAAACGGAATTCAAACTTATATATAATTCAGAAAATTTAAACGTGTTCCAATTGCACTAGTGTGTTGAAATTATAAATAGATTTTAATTTCAACAAACTAGTGCATCACTTAGGTTACAAAATTCAACCAATCCTACCCCATAATCCTTATACTAGAACTCAATTGTTTAAAGCAGACTAATGCTGTTCCCAATCCTAACTTCAGTTATACATTAAAGTTTCTTATTTAGTCATGCATTTATATTTAACTAACTGGGGATTCTTTAAAGTCTTTATAAATTAAACTCTGAAATACTAGTTTTTGTCCGAATTATTACATATTAAACACGTAAATTTCAGATTTCCATTCATCTGAACCCTAATTTCCCAATGTGAACCCTTTTAAATTTTCTAATGTAGATACATAGAAATATAGATTTTAAATGAAATATCTTTGAAAAAATCATATCTATACATTGGTTAATTAGTAGCCTGGATTTTAATTTGGGACTCGTTTTTAATTTTTCAAACTTAATGACATATGGAATAATTTTAACATGATTTTTGTATTACACTTAGTATACTATGATAACAAAAGTGAAATCCACAAAGCAATAATGATTTTT
>OY744523.1:77958444-78145944 GCA_963556195.1 Sepiola atlantica
GATGATGATGATGATGATGATGATGATGATGATGATGATGATGATGATGACATTTGCCATGAAATAGAAAAAAAAGTCTTCTGAAATTAAAAATTGATCTTTTTTTTAAATCTTCACAAATGTTTTCTTTTTAATTTTAATTTTTCTGTCTTCTAATTGAATAAATGTGAAAGTTTTGTTCCATTTATCCGAACTATATTTATATCAAAACATCTTAGACTTATTTAATTCAATGATACAACAGGTATCTAATCTCTCTCCTACTGCGGGAAACAGTGGTACAAGGCTTGAAGGTGGGGAGACTAGGTCAGCACACATAAGGTGGTGCACTCTGGCGCCACAAAACATGCCTCGATGGCTCCGTTGGAATTCTCCGGTAAGGGCGCTTCAGGTAGTTTACAATAAACTAACCTGTTCTCTAAGAGAGAAGGTAAAGCCTGGGAGGATGAACCTCCTAGGACTACCCCAAAAAATACCTCGGCCCGACAGAGCAGGGTCAGCTGATGCCACAACGGCCCACTTTCTGTTGAACTGATCGTCGAGGACGTATCGTTGTCTGGTATGGAGTACCAAAAAGAATTCAAAGAATTCAATTATACAACAGAATATTTTAAATAGGCGATATATACTGATTGCAAAACTTACAAAACACAGCCAATGACGACGACGACGACGATGATGACATTTGCCATGAAAAAGGAAAAAAAAACTCCCTCCATCCTTCCACTTTTCTAAAAAAAATAAAATTAATAATTTTTTTAATTTTATTTTTTATTTTTCTGTCTTTATTAAGGTGAAAAACACAAACAATTTTAAATTACTCAGTAATATGTAATTGTTTTATTTGACCAATCGATATTCCGATTTTTCGTTTAATCATTTCATTATTTAACCAGTTTTTTCATGCAGAATCTATTTTCAGTTTTATGCTTATATACAAAATGAAATTCCTCAAACTTTAAGTATCGAAAAGACCATATAACAGAACGTTTTTGCTTTGCTCCTAATTAATAAAATATGACTATGTTCATACACAGTAACTTTCCTCAACATTGGAATATATCAAATAATACCATGCCAATCACCTTTTGTTGTTTTTCTCTAAATATTTTGAATTCATCTTTTTCTCAATCAGCTAGTTAAAATTTGCCTTGTCGAGCTATATATATTTTGAGCCGAATTTTTGCTAATTGTCCAAAATAAGGTCCCAATTTTTGTTCTGAAAAACAAAGTAGATAGCTTAATTTGTACCGGATGATTGGTTAATTTAATAACCATCATTTTAACAAATGTCAATACATCGCTGGCTTCCATCAATCCTCGAATTAGTTGGCCTCGACAGAAGAGGGATGGAAAACGACCTGATGGCCAGACAGTGTTTCCCTTTGTAAACGTCAATATATGGGATGCGACTTGTGTCAACACTTTTGCGCCCTCGTCAGTGATAGAATCGGCAACAAGCCCTCGACATGCAGCAGCGTCAGTAGAGAGCTGCAAACAGTCAAAATATGTCGGTCGTCTCGACAGATTTGTGTTTAAACTGATTGCCATGGAGACGAGTGAAATGATAGGTCCCGCCACGTGCGACTTCCTCAGCAGCCTTGGTCTGTTAATGATGCGCCACACCGGAGACAATCATGAATTGTCTTGGCTTTATGAGCGCCCCTCCATCGCTATTATCCGTGGAAACGCGTTGAGCCTGCTCTCGGCCTGCCAAGCCAGCAGAACATGCGATTAAACTTCCTGATGCATGCATGTTGGTTTCGAAAACGGAATATTTTATTTGACTATCATTGTTTGTATTTCACAAATTGTTTTTTTGTTTAATGTATTAATAAACAATTGGTTTTATAGAAAAAAGGAATTTAATAACAAAACAATTTATCTATTATATTTAGTTAATATTTTATTCATTTCTCAATACGACCCGTATAATCTAACTGTCTTGTCCGCAGTCAGTGAAGGAGAAATTCTTCTAGGCTGAGACAATTTTAATTTTTGTTCCAATCCAGAGTGACCTTTTTTGAGGAGCTGGATTTTCCCTACATTAAAAACCGACCTTGTGTCTAACTCTACCCTCGTATGAAGGCAAATAACTAGGGACCCAAAGCACAAACAAGTAAACCATTACTATTTTGCTGTGAAGAATCTGAAGGATGTCTGCTTTTAAGAATCATCGAATTGAGTTTGTGTCGAGGAAGCACACGAGTAACACTTCTCTGTATGCATTCAGGTAAAATATTAATTTGCTTGCTTTTGTATCTCCCCATCTCAACAACAACAACAACAACAACAACAACCACCATCACCACCACGACGTTCTAAAAAATAAATGTGAAGTTTGATGTTATCACCCTTATAAACAAATGGACCCTTTTCTGGTGAGTTTTTACCTATTACATCTGTTTTTCTTAGTTTCAACAATTAATGTGAACAAAAATATTGCCCTTTTAACATTGACAGAAACAACCCCCCACCCCGAAATATTCTGAAATCGATCAAAACAAGTTACATATTTATCATCTGGGGTAGAACTTGAAAGCAAACAGAAAAGTAGATTACGTTAAAAAACTGAGTCAAATCTTTCTAATCCGACTGAACAGTAGCGATACGATCATCAAGTAAATTATGTTCTAAAAAATCTCGTCTGTCTTTACAAGAAAACTTCATCTTATTCTTACGTTTTAGTATTTATTCTTAATATTTATTTTCATTGAGTCTTTTCTTATTGGATCGTCTGCTATATTTTAAGAGGAATTTTCTTGCTGGTTTTTAACTATTTTTTTCTTTTTTTACTGATATTCATTTTTTTTTTATTTGTTTCTCAAAGGTCAACTCTGAAACCAAAATGGATGAATACTTTTCGATAACATATGTTGTTTGTGAACATCTCTTTTTATTTGGCCATAACTGATAGTCTGCTATCTTTCCTCGCTGACACATTTCTTGCTTTTTTTTTTCTATGGCAAAATTTTATTATATCTAACACAAACATCAATTTTTGCTTGAATTGTATCATTATTCCCCTCATTATTACTATGTAGTAATTGTTTACTACATTTCGGCCGATTAACTTTCTAGCCTTCTTCAGGGGTATTGTTCGTCTACAGAATTGTCGAAACAGAAGTATTACTTTGAAATTGAACTCCCAAATAGTAGTGTCGTTGTCATCGTCGTCATCGTCGTCGTCATCGTCGTCATCGTCGTCGTCATCGTCATCGTCATCATCATCGTCATCGTCGTCGCCATCATCATCATGATATTTGTTTTAACATCCGTTTTACATGCTGTCATGTGTTGGACGTTTTTTTCAAATTGACTTCAAGGTCATGTCTTTATTTTTCCCTCTTTCTGTTAAATCCATCTTTATCAGTTCTTCCAATATTTTCCTTGGTTTTCCTGTACGAACTGACTACCTCAACTGTTTTACATCTACTAACCCAAGAACTCTCATTCATTCTTTCAACATGACCATACCATCGAAGTCTCCTGTTCTATACACATCTCATTATACTGTCCAGATGTAATCTTCCTCTGAGTCATCAGATCTAGCATGTTGTATCCTCATATCATCTTTCTTCCAAGTAACGCATGTCCTCAAGCTTTGATTTCCATACATCATCACACTGCGTACACATGCTTGATAGACTCTTCCCTTGGTCGACAATGGTAATTCTCTGCTGGATTCACATGCCTGATAAACTCTTCTCTTGGTCGACAGTGGTAACACTCTGCTGGTTAGTAATGGCAAAAGTTTCCTGAACTTACTCCATCCACTCCTAACTCTTGCAATCACACTAACACCTGCTCCTCCCTGTGCTCCAATGGTATCACCAAAGTAAAAAACTTCTGAACCACCCCAATAGTGTAAACTTAACAAATCAAAAATAGTTCAAACCGATTAATACAGGATATCTCAGCTGTTCGATCGTTAAACTATTTTGCTATGGAGATCAGTACACGTTTTTCAATTCTTAATAAACAACTTATTTTCTATCATTAAAGGTTCGCTCAAGGTAGGTATCTTTCGTTCAAAGGATATAACTTTATCTACCTGAACACACGATGTGTACAAATGTTATTTTTTAATCCCTTCTTTTTGTTCAATTAAGGTTACATAAGAAAGTTTCTTTGAGTTTGAGCTTGGATAAAATTCATCTATCAACTTATGCGATTCAACCAAGGTATGTAACTCTGAGTCAGGGAATGTAACTTCATCTACTGAATAATAAAATGGCATCTTTTATATTATTATATTTACAGAAATTATTATACAGATAAGCTGAGCAAAAACATAAAACTAATGACAACACTGAGCTTGATGGGATTTTAATAATTTATCAGGTTCAATATTTGACAGTTTTAAAGCTTCCATTTTACTGATTTGGTGCTTGCACAATTGTACATGACAGCACTGAATCCTTTTTTAAACAAATATCATGTTGGAAAAGCTGTTGTTTTTCTTTCATCATATTTCTTGCAAATGTTGAGGATATTTTTCCTTTATCCAGAATGCTTCATCGCCATCTTGTCAAAAACATACTTTGTCATTGTGCAAGTAAATTAGTTCTTCTCGTAGATATGTATCAGATTGATAACCCATCTGAGTATTTTCAGTTCAAGGTTTTTATGCATCACACATAGATAAATCCCCAATATTTTTCCGTCAATGCTTGTAACCTGAAAAAAATAGAACCCGCTTGGCTGTTTTTATAGAAGCTATATTGCTAGTTATATTTAATAAGGCATGCCTTGCTTTCCTGTGTTGTCATCTTTATCCCAGATATAAGATACGCTATATCAGTCGGCATCATTACACATGATTTTATGAACTAATAGAACAGAATAGAACAAAACAGATCATTAAAATTAGACAATTTGATGTATAATAAAAGCAACTCATTTTTTTAATTTTGTGGTTGGCTTTGGTCTGTCTATTTCATGGCATATCATGTTATATAATGCCAAAGCAGGAAATCAAAAGATTCATTGTAGGTAGCCAGCCGTTTTCTCAGTTGTATTACTATATACATGAAAACAATGGACACAGCTAGATTTGAACTCAGTTCAGCTTATTCCATAGCCTGTGCTGATGAGCTTTACACCATCCATGCCTCCATGTTCTTAACTTTAATTTTGTGGCAAAGCTTCCAGAATAATAAACATGTATTTAAAAGATCTGCTTTTATTTGATTACCACTTGCAAAGTTTCATACGATCTACTAGTGAGATGTTCTTTTGTCCAATGATATAAAATCATAAAAATGTTGGGACGCCCTTTTTTCACCAAAGAACTCCATCAGTTGCACAATGTAAGGAGGAATATCTAAAAAAAACTCTGCTCAATTGTCTTGAAAAACATTGCAAATTTCGTATCAATTTTCAGTACTCAGCAAACAAGAACTCCTTAGTTTCCTGATTGTTATTTTAATAGTGAACAAGAGGCCAATAATTGTGCTTATAATTGTCATCTGTCATCTCATCAAGTGGTAAATAATATGCAATGTTTTCATGTCATTTCGGAATCTCAATATCATTTGCGATTTCAATCCTAGCTGATAGTGAACTGCTCCACTAAAAATAATTAATGAAGATATATCTGGTATATTCATCATAGTATGAAACATTTATTTTACAGCTGAATAAGAATTGTTCAAACATGCTTTGAAATTTAGTATGATGCAATTCTCAAGTTGATTCCTTTGGGTTTTTTAACATTCCTTTGATGTAGATTAATTTTGACATTTGAGCTTAAATCCCAGAAGCAGTTTCTTTACTTAATATGCATATTTCTAAGGAATCAATCATTCTTGAAGGTTCTATTCCTTCATTTGAGAAAGTTTTTTTTTAGATATTAAGCACATTTGTAACTATTTATAATTCATAGATAAAATAACACCATATTTGAAGTATTCATTTCAGTATTGAGAACACTTACGTTTTTGGTTTCTCCTTCTCATGGGCTAAAATCGAGATAGTTTTTGGCTTCTGATTCATATTCTTCAGCCCAATAATGAAGAATTTAAAAACAAAGTATACATTTAAAATCCTTCATGGTCATTGCCATTTGACAATGTAGATTGGTTATTTCTTTTACCCTTGCCATCTTTACCTACTAATGTAATAGTTTTGCTTTACCTCGATGTGGGAATAAATAAAATAAATGTTTATGCAGACATATTAGACACTTTCATTCTTTAACTAGTTATATTCATCCGGCATTGCACGGGTTGACACACATTACCGAGTGGAGGAATTAAAGAAAAATAATTCAAAATATAGTCATGTTTACATGACTATATTTTAAATAGGACTTTTAATACTTCGCCTATTTTAATTTTTTGATTTCAATAAATATTCGATTAATAGTAATAATCTCTATCTTACATCTTTGACCTATAATACCCTTTAGTATTCATTAGGTGCTGCCATAGTTGGAATTTTGAACTATGCCCTTCATTTAGCCTATACACACACCACCACCATCAGCATCATCATCAGCAGCAGAATCATCATCAGCAGCAGCAGCAGCATCTTTGGTTTAACATCTGTTTTACATGCTGGCATGTGTTAGCCGGCTTTAAGAAATTGACTTCCAAACTAACCTATCTCTAGCTATGTCTTTATTTATCCCTCTTTCTCGCAAGTCTATCTTTGTCACTTCCTTCCATGTTTTCCTGGGCATTCCACTGCCAACTGTTCTACATCTATTATCCCAAGAACTCTCATCCATTATTTCAATATGACCAAACCAATAAAGTCCCCTGTTCTGTGCACACATCTCCCAATACTGTCCAGATTTAATCTTCCTCTGGGCTCATCAGATAAAAGCTAGTCTTTAAGACTCACATCACACATCCATCGTATCATTCTCATGTCATTTCTCTCCATGCAACGCATGTCCTCAACCGTCACCGACAAGGTTTCACTTTCATACATCACCACACAACGCACGCACACCTGATATACTCTTCCCTTGATTGTCAGTGATGAAGCTGTGTTGGTTAGTAATGACACTTACTCTGTCCACTCTTGCAATCACACCAATTTCTCCCAGTGCTGCAAAGAGTATTCAATTCATTCGATTTCAAGGGGATATTAACTCCTATTAGTTAATTGTTTATCACATAATCTTTTTTATTTGTAATATCCCTACAATCATTTATTTATGTAAAACAGACTTTTATAGTTATAGATGGGCCAAATAACTGAGATAATTTATCCATCTCTCCTAAATACTAGCCCAGTCTAATAATACGAAACCAGCAGTGGAAACTTTGGGAAGAATGGTTGAATATAAAATACAGATTGAAATAAGTGAGGCTAAGAGACCAATGGCATGCAGAGGGGAGTATGGGGCAGTAGGCGTGGACATCCAAATTGGGGGAAGGCATCCAATCATATTCAAACTATTTTTCTTTCTCATAATATTTCTCAGTACTAGGACTTATACTTGAGGTTTTCGGGCATACAATCGAAGAGATGGCCCTGCAAGTATCTGATTCTAACCACCAATGCTGGGATCCTCGCTTTACCTCAATTGAATGAACAACTCTTTTCTTGAGAGAGCTATTTGCTTTGATCGGTTAATTAGTTTGTGAATCCTGTAAATACAAATATATAAGCATGTGTAAATAGAGATAAGTACATATTGATGTTAAAAAAAACTTCCACAAAAAGTTTTGTCTTTTGATTCTATTATCCCTCTAACCAACACAAGCCAAAAAATTGTGTTCGAAATGTCCATTGATTAAACATCACAAGAAAATATATGTGATGTACAATCTAGTGATAACAAATTTAAATAATTTCTATTTATCATTTTTCTCTTGATTGTAAATCTTTTCAGATATGTGAAGTATGCATAACTATTCCTCAATAATATTAAATCTTCTCTGTATATGAAAATTTTAATGAAATAAAACAAAATGTTAATTTTATAAGTCGTACACACCTTTGACTGATTTCTATACAAAATATCCATTTGTGTTTCGTGTAAATTTCATTATCTTTCACAAGAATCTCTTTTTATTAATCTGATTTTCATGAGAATTCAAAAGACATAGATAACAATTAAAACAATTTCAATCTGTTCATAAACAGCAAATATCTAAAACTGATTCTTTCGATGAGTTGTTTTATTTTTAATCTTTTATTCTGTTAAAGTGTACAAGGTCGATGTGTTGATCTTTGATGATTTTATAGTTTTAAAATTACCGTTTTTGGAAATTCTCTTTCATTTCAAGATTAAATGTTATCACAATCGCAACTCTGTCAAATTATTCTTGTTATAATTGTTTCGCTGGGTTTATCTCTCACATACCTCATCACACAAAAAGGTTTATATATTTTCAATTAAGTGTTGTCTTAGATTTATAAAGGTTTATTATATAAATAAACCTTTATAAATCTAAGACAAAACACAAATATTAACTTGTATCGCCATTGCTATCATTGACATCTAAAATGGCTGCAAAAAGAAGTTATCTCACTTCATATTTTTAGAATCTATATTTTGATTATTTGCATAACTATTCCATAATTTACCAAAATCCAACTACATTTAGTATTTACTAGACTACTCATGACCCCTTGGGTCACGACCACTACCATTATTTAGTCTACTTGGATTTGATTTCTAAAATTTGTAAATTGTGATATATGTGTTCAAACAATCCTTACATAACTAAAAATAACAAGTCTTGACTTCTATACTCTCCTTGCGGATAGTATAGAAGTAGAAATTCCTGTTATTTTGCTATCTAATTTACATATCTGTTTACAGTGTGTACTAACATCCTGGTACTTTGTTAGATTGGGACCTGCGCTAAAAATCCTTCGGCATCGGTGCTTTTGGGCGTTTTACGTAAAACACCGGAAAGCTCCAAAGCGGTTAGTGAATGAACCTGCGAGAAAATGAATAAAGTATTGAAATGAATAAGCAGACGACATCTAAACTTGATAATTGAATTTTTGACATCTGGCAAACGAGCCTGCACAAACCCTAACCCTAATTCCTAACCCTGTCCAAACCCTAACCCTGCTGTAACCCTAATTCCTAACCATGCCGTAACCTCAACCGTGTCCTAACTCTAATTCCTAACTCTAACGAAAGCAACAATAATAATCAGTAAAAAAAGTAAAAAATAAAGTAATAATTTTCGTAAAAATTTCAAAAACAACACTTACTTGATTAACTTTTTTAATTTAAACACTTAAGTGAATCGCTGTTATTTCTTCGTTAAAATGTTTCAATTTAAACACTTATTTGAATCACTTATTTCTTTGTTAAAAAAATAGATATTTATTTCATACAAAATTTTTTGCTATAATTTTTTGCGTGTTTTTTCCCGTTTGTAAATATGAAATATTTTAGCAAGTATTTTGATCATAGAATTATATAGGAAACAAGGCCTTCGAGAAAACAAACGTTGTGTAATGACAAACGAGAACAGACGTAACTTGAGAAAGCTTTATTCGGCAGGAGTGTTCGCCAAAGGGGAGATAATTCAAAATAGGGAAAGTTATTTGTAATTGCTCATTACACATTGATTAACTCAGCTTTTGTATGATAATAGATAATAAAAGTTATTTGTACAAATCCATAATCAACCTGTGTTTTAATTAATGTGAAGTGAATTTTGAACATGTATACTTATACTTTGTCATAAAACGATGTGTGAAATGGCAATGCATTAATTCTGTAGTATAAGTCCAATTTATGCCAGCATGTCAATTGAATGTTAAACTAAAGAAGAAGAAGAAGAAGAAGAAGAAGAAGAAGAAGAAGAAATTCTTTCTTTTTTAATAAAATATGTTTTGGGAGTTTTTGAGATGCAAATTGATAATTTGTATTATTTTTTTTTTTAAACATATTTCACCCCAAAAGAGACAGGTCGCCACTGTAGATGTAAGAGGCTACTGAGAATTAGGGTGTAGATTTTGGGTGTCATCCTAAGTTGGGAGCTTTGTAGCAAAATGTCTGTTTACATTAGTTTTAAACCTCTGCATGTCGGTACAGTCGGGGAAATAGGGAGCATGGAGGGAGTTCCAAAGGCCGGCAGCATGAGGAAAGAAGCTATTGAAGTAGAAGGCTCTCCGGCATCTGGGGACCTCCACAGTGAATAGATGGAATTTAGCTGATTGTAGAGTTGGTCTAGTGTATTTACATCGATGGGGCACTAGAGCAGCAAGTTCATTGGAGCACATTCCATTGAAGTACTTGTAAAACAAGCACAAGTATGCAACATTGCGGCGATGGGACAGGGGCTGAAGCTTGGTAGATAGTGAATTGTTCGGACTGTTATTTGGACGAAACGTTGTGTATATAACAACAAAGATGAGAAACGTAGTCCAAATAATGAAAATAATCCAAAGGAAATAATAGTCTAAGTTGCTGCAATTATAATCTTTTCATTTCCTTTTCTCTTTTAATGTCTTTTTTATCCATCCAGATTTTTCTCAGACGTTTCTGAATCCTTTTAATAGACATTTTAATGTAATTTCAATAATGTAAATCCAAATGATGCTTACACAGACATTTCATTTATTGAGATGACTCCATCTGTTTCGGATGAATTAAGCCATATTGTTCGACCGTTTAACAATTAATTCATTACTAATATGTCACCTCGAAATTTCTTCTCCATTAATAATTCTTCTTGTGTTAAAAATCTGTCTGACTTTTTTTACTATTGTTCATATTGTCACTGAAGTATGAGGGGCTACTCTGATAGGGACAAGATTTATAGGAGTTAACTGGGGTGGGGAGTTCAACAGCAAGATGTTTGTTCACATTACATTTAAATGTCTGCATGTTGGTATGGTTGGGGAAACAGAGAGCTGGGAGAGAATTCGAAAGACAAGCGATCCGAGGAAAAAAAATATCAGAGTAGAAAATTTTCCGGCATCTAAGGACCTTTACAGTGAAGGGGTGGGATTTTGCTGCTAGTCGGGTAGGTCGATGGTATTTACATTGAGGGAGTACAAGTGCAGTAAGTTTATGAGAACACATTCTATGGAAGTATTCGTAAAACAAGTACAGGGATGCAACACTACGGTGCTGTAGCTTGGCAGACCATGCGGGACATATTATGTTAGAATTTTTTTTTACACTCTGTTCAAGAGGGAGGGGTTAATGGCTGCTGCACTAGCCCAGATGTGGCAACAATACTCCAACATTTCTGTTATTAAAAAAATGACATTTATTTACATTGGAGAGAAGATATGCCGATATGGACAGTGAAAACAGAGCATAAATTAGGTCAGGTGATTGTTCGGCATGAAGATGGAAAACTTGACTGTTTGGTAAGCAACAGTCATGACTTCTTACCCCTATGCTATTATCCTTGCTACGGAAGTAAAAGAAATGTTAATGCTTTATATATGTTTACATCCACATTAAAGACTACCAGAGTGCTCAACTACTAGGAGTTATGCTTTATGCTAAGTAGCAAACAATTATTCCCTTACAAGAGAACTCACCTCATGAGTGTGAAGCAAATGTAATTATTAACAGAGCTGTGTTGTCATATCAAGGTTCTTCAGTGGGGGTACACTAGACCTGATGAGTGTTTCAAGCTGGGATACAAAGAAACATATATATATATATATATATATATATATATATATATATATATATATATATATATATATATATATATATATATATAAGAAGGTTGAAGGTAATGCAAAGAGCTGGATTGATTAGAAGCTGGAAAGAACATAAATAATGGTATGTCCCCAAATGATGCTGCTAGGGAGGTTTGTTGTTTTGTTCTTTTCAGGTTCTCATCAATCCGGATCTCTGCATTGCATTCATCCTTTTATTACCTTATTACAATTCCCGGCAATGCTTTTAGCAAACTACCATTCTCTCTCTCTCTCTCTCTCTCTCTCTCTCTCTATATATATATATATATATATATATTTAATTAAATATTAAAGCGTTTTATACCTACAGACGACGTCGTTTCGGGCTTTTCCTGCACTGATGAGGGTATCATCAGTGCAGGAGTGGTGGTTGCAGGCAGTCGTATGGGCTCCAACGTAGTTTGTAGATTCAGCCTAGCATTATGAGCCTTATATATGCGAGGCCTGTCTAAAAAGTATCCGACCTTAAATCAGAAAAAATATCTCAAATACGTGACGGGGTTGGGACCCTAATCCCCTTCAAAGTATGCCCTTAGTGCTTGCACACGCTTAGCCCACCGATCCATCTACTGCCGGAAACACCTCTGGAAGTCTACTTTTGGATTCAGCAGGTGTTTGGAGAAGATGCGATGTGTAACACAAATTAAGGAGTGGTTAAATCGATTCAAAAATGGCCGCACATCTGTGGAGAGTGACCAACGTTCTGGCAGACCCCAAACTGCTCGGAGTTCAGCTGTTGTTGAGAGGGTGCGAAAAAAGAGATAATGTGGAACGCAACAGCAAAGATGAACACCATTCCAAAAGAAGAATTCCACAGGTGTTTCCAGCAGTGGATGGATCGGTGGGCTGAGTGTGTTCAAGCACAAGGGGCCTACTTTGAACGGAATTAGGGTCCCAACCCCGTCACGTATTTGAAATATTTTTTCTGGCCTAAGGTCGGATACTTTTTAGATAGGCCCCGTATATTGTGTGTATTTCGGTAGCATTTCTTCATTAAGCAAAATTCTTTTTAATGATACCTTTTTATATTTTTTCAAATTTTCTAATGATCATTTTGTGTTAAAATAAAAAAAAAACTGAATGTATGTTCCATATGTATCACGAACGTTTTCTATTCTTTATCGAATCATCATCAGTTGAAAAAAGCAAATGAACGAAAAAGCTGGAGAAAAGAAGATAATTTCAAAAGATAACCAAGGAGTTAGGGTTAGATGCCAAGAAAACGTGTTTATGCTGTTGCAGGAAAGATGTTAACAATTTAAACTCCGGGACGTCACAGAATAAAATTGTATTACGTTAAGCATTTTAAAATGTTGTTACTGTTTTCATATATAATGTCATCTAATTGTAGGTTGTTAGGTTTTAATGAAGATAGCTTCGAGAATTTTGAATGAAAAAATAGTATAATTCTGTTATTCTTAACAATGTTTGCTTATATATATATAGTAACTCAGGTCAAGTAAACATCCACAGGATAGAAATCCAAAGAATTTCAACCGGTCTTATAAAGAGTGCTCAATATCAGATAGAGCTTTTATATATAAGTATTTTTATGTACATAATCCGCGACACTTGCATGTCGATGTAATCGATCAACAGCTATTAGAAACTGATATCTCATCAGGAAGAAAGAAAATCTAGTCCTTCCTTCAGATCATATTTGGAAAGAATGAAGTGGAAAATGAAGAAAAAAGAAATGAAATTCAAAATTTAAGATTGGAGCTGTCCAATATAATGTATTTCGTCTACCATCTCGACTCAGGGTCTATAGATAATGCATAGAGGAAGACATATTGTTAGTCAATTGATTGTAATCATATCAAATAAAAAAAGCAAAACTTATCAGTTCCTTACTTGAATGTTTCTATCTTTGATGATGAATATCAATTTTAAGATGTTAACTTATTTAGTAGGGCAGCAGCAATAAAATCGGGGGGGGGGGGTTCAAACATAACAAAGAAAGTGTAACAAACAAGTAACGTTTAAGAAACGATTGAGAAAAAAATTTCTTTCGATTTCTAAAGATTGGAATAATAGATTTTCATTTTAAGGGCGATTCAAAAAAGATGAAGAAAAAATTGGAAGATAAAACGAATAATCAATAGATGAAAATGGAAGAGAAAAACAAAATGTTTCAAATGAAATAAAAATTAAAAATCAGAAGTTGAGAGTAAAATGTTTTTACTTAAAAAAAATCAATTTCTACGTAAGTGATAAAAGAAAATACAGACTGCATTTAATTTCTTTAGTATCAACATTTTGGTATTTTGTTTTTTGTCAATATTTTCCTCAGAACTGGAAACTACACTTCATTCTGAATTGAATCTACACATAAACAAAAGGTTTAGCAGTAGAAATGGCGTTTTACTTATTATATACGAACTGTACCTACCTGACGGTGCTTGGCAATCTATATTTTCACACACACACATACACACACACACACACACACACACACACACACACACACACACACACACACACACACACACACACACACACACACACACACACACACGATATTTGATCAGATAACTTTATTAAAAGAAGAAGAACAACAAGAACAAGTGGCATCAGTGGTGACATCAGATACAGGATATAAAACAGTTTTTTTATTTTTTATTTACGTTATTAAAATAAAATTCAAATTACGGTGAAGTAGTGTTTAAATTTGCATATTAGGAATTTTTTTAATGTGAACTAATTTAATCATCATATTTTTTAATTAACTATTTTAATTTAAATTACTAATTAATTAATCGATTTTAATGTTTAAAATTTGACAAATAACGTTTATTTGTATTGACACACACATGATATTTGATCAGATAATTTTATCAATAGAAAAAGACTACAAAAAAATGCTATTTAAGCTACAAGTTTTCTTTTATTGTTTAATTTTTAAACTTTAATATGTTTATGTTTTATGTATTGATAATGCAAACAAGTCCGGGTTACATTTATCCCCTTTTGCTAATAACTCATTCTTCTATGTAGGAACTAGTTTATACACGTTCCTTGAGAGATGTTGGTACATGGATATGTCAATTTCTATCTTTACCTAGCTTCTACTAATTTATAATTAGTATGAAGAAAAATATTTGTAACATTTATGTAAGTGTTTTATTGGAACAAAACATTAGAAATTATGTTTTTAAGCAAAAATAATTCGCTTCGAACTAATGCCGAATACCCTTTATGTCTATATTTTTGCGGATTATCAAATAAATAAGGTAATTTTTTTTTAAATATTTAGGTAATGTTTTTATGTTATCTATATTAATTTCTTTAAATTGTTAGAAATCGCACCGTTAATCTTCACACTCGCCCCCTCCTCCTACCGGAAGGAGGAGGTGACATTTAGGAGTTGACCTTTGGCTGTTGACCTTAGGGATATATTTTGCGCCTTTTTTGAACACATACGGTGCCAGACAACCATCTGTTTTCTTCAGTTGAGATTTCGCTGAGGAAGGGTCAACCTCGTCTCAACTCAATGGATTTAATATTGAATTTTCTCTATGAACTTTAAAAGCATCTTTTCATTCAGTTGACGCATTCGAGCAATGCAATAACCTCATTGCAACTGAATGTAATTAACATCAATTTTCTAAGAACTTCCAACTATGTGATAACCAAGTTAAAAACTTTGGGTTACATGGAACGCATCGTTCTGCAAGACAATCACAGAACCTGAGTTTCAACTAATAAGGTAGGTGTGTTTTTTAACGGTTGCGTTCGGTCTCCCATAGCCCTCAACTGTGTGAGAAGGAATTCTCACATAGTTGATTTTGCCGAACGGTAGTTATTTTTTTTCTATGTTTGAGAGACATAATTAATCGTTCTTCTGTCTGGTTGCTGTAATAGTGAGAATTATGAACATTTTAATTATTAAAAAAAAAAAATTATTGTTGGAAAAAACAAATTCTTATTAAAAAAATATTTCTTGTTAGGAAAAGAAGTTTTTCTTGGATAAAAAAAATTTGAATTGAAGAGGGTTTAAAAAAAAGGTTTATATATTAAAAAAAACATTTTATTATTAGGAAAGATTTCTGAATTAAAAAAAAAATGGTTTTGTTGATTTAAAATTCAAAAGTTTTTTTTTTAATTGAAAAGTTTCTATATCAAAAAAATAAAAATAAACTACCCATTTATGTCTCCCTCTAAAAAGGAGCTTGAGAGTAAGTTGAAGTCGAAAAAATTCATATTTCTTTAACTCTCGAATGGGTAAAGAATGGATCGATGTCTTCGTCTGTAACAAATTCCCACCTAGAAAATATTAAAAAGTGGATAACAGACTGTGATCATATTGTTGACCAGATTTTGACGAAATGTGGATCCAAAGCAGGGCGTCCTTTAGTCTGTGAAGAGGCTAACATATTTTCGGATACAGTTCGGGAGGGATCGATTAGTTTTGAGGGGGTTGTCTCAGACAGGGTAATGTGGGTTCGGGAACATAGCAGGAAAATTCCTCTCATGAAACTGAATCTGGAAGTCCTTCCACAAACACATTTGAATACAGGACCTTCCTGAAATGTTTTGAGTTCTGCACGGCTGCGATGGATAATGAAGCAGATAAATTGCTTTATTTGAAATCGAAACTTCAGGGCAGAGCGTTTGAGTTGATTGCGGATTTCGACATTACGTCGGACAACTATAGCAGAGCTCTGAACCTATTAAAAGAAAGGTTCATGAGTCCTGATAATATAAGGAATAAAATATTTGAGGAAATTCTTCCCCAGCCCGACCCAATTATAAACATTGAAAGATTAAGAATCTTCATCAAGGAAGTAAAAACAGACTTAATTGAATTAGATAAATCATTTAATAGTGATTTTTTTTTGCTGAAAGTTCTACTAAGGAGCTCAGCTTTGTAGGAAATGTTTAGGTGCCAACAAAGAGGAACATTGCTGTGGTTTAAAGGGGTTTCCCTTTCCTTGCGTTTCATGTGGTTCGAAATCACATTTTTCTGTGATGTGTCCCAAGTCACCCCAGGCCTTCGTGGGCAAGACTTCCCTGCTCTCGGGACATGACGAATGCATTTGTCCTGTTCTTACTGTCTCTATTAAGAGAGATGGCCCTCCTATTCTTTTAAAATGTCTTCTTGACACTGGTAGTCAAAGTTCCTTTTCCTCCGCTGCCGTTTTAAAAAAAGTGTGTGCACGCAAAGAAATCTCTACTCGTTCGGTCGTTATGCCTATCAACACTTTTATAGGTACTAAAAATGTCAATCTTTCCCAACTTGGGGTATCAGTTAAATTGGAGTCTCAAATTCCCTTCGTTTTTCCTGCTTTATTCACAGATGGTTTGAATCTGAAGTTTAAAGTATCTCGTTTTGTCGAGATTGCGTCTAATATTAAAGAGGCTGGATTTCGCCTCAACCCAGTATATGAAAAAATTGAATAATACTACCTTAAACGGTCTCATTGGTTTAAATATTATTTAACGTCTAGATAACTTTCGTCCGGTTAGCTGCCTCAACGGATCTGCTAAGCAAACTCCAAATGGTATTATAACCTGGAGATATCAGTTGTTTCTTAGGGGAAGGTTCGAAATCTGACCGCAATCATTTCAAACCCCCTGCCTTTGCGGAGACAGTCAGTGTTTTACCCACTTGTTCGAATTACCTCATTGAAGGAGTTTTAAATCCAATTACTTCATTCCCGGATCTGTGGGGTCCCTTTTTTAAAGATTTTTCTGTTGAACGTAGAGTAGCGATTTTTTTCTTTCGACTTTCGAGGCATTGAAAACAATTCTGATTTGTCGTCATATGATGAAGACAAAATCAATGATTTCAAAAATATATTGTCCTGAAAAATGGGAAGTATTATGTGTACTTGCCATGGGATGAAGAGAAAATATCTCTTGTTGAATCAAATTATGTGCCATTATTAAAAATTATGCAAAGAGTTGCAGACTCCTTTGATAAGAAGGGTCTATATAATGAATGCCTACAAGTCTTCCGAGAATACGAGGAAATGGGAATTATTGAACCTGTTCACGTTGCTCCGGGAAAGTTTGAAAAATGTTGATGGATTCCCCATCGCCCAGTTATTATGATAGAGAGGCTAGCTATAACAGTGAAATTATTAAAAAGAAATGGTTTTATTTAATTAGCTGGTGTTCTTATATAATAACTATTATATTACTCTTTGAAAAATCAAGATTATGGTCTGAAAAAATAGTATTGTTACTTCAGAAAATTAATTGAATTTATTACTCTAGGGGAATATGAGGTTAGGGTTAGGGTTAGGGTTATATACAAAAAATAAAAAAACAATATTGTAATTACAAATTACGTCATACCAGACAGAAGAACATATTCCATATATATATAATTACTTGAAAAAGTAATAATTATCCATTACTTTTTTTCTCTCCTTTTGGGAGTGCGTTAGAAATCACACTGTTTATCTTCATACTCGCCCCTTCTTCTACCGGAATGGGGGAGGTGACATTTAGGAGTTGACCTTTGGCAGTTGACCTTAGGGATATATTTGTTGTCTTTTTTAACACAATTTTCCAAGAACTTCCAACTATATGATAACAAAGCTAAAAGCTTTCGGGTTACACAGAACGCGTTGTTCTGCAAGACAATCACAGAACCTGACTTTCAACTAATAAGGTAGGTGTGTTTTAACCGTTGTGATCGGTGCCCCATACCCCTCATCTGTGTGAGAAGGAATTCTCACAACATTTATAAAACACCTATTCAGTTAAAAAAAATCGTTTAGATTTACATAAGATTTTAACTCGGGTATTGACATCGTAAAAACTACTGCTTTAGTAATGTGCACTCTGCCTATTCCTTTTTTGTCAACCAATGTCATGTTTCTATTTGTATGGACAAACTCCAAAAACGCCAAATACTCTTTAATAGTATATAGATCTGCCTGAACACATAAAACGTGATTATCTTTAAAATATTTCACATTTGCTGAAACTTTGGCAGCTGCAGAGAAGTTCCTTTTTGAATCTTAGTTTATTTATGCAAGACATAGTTTAGGTTTTATTATCCAAACTTTATTTAATGACCTCTTTTTGTCTATTAGCTCAGGGACACCCCAAAAACACCAAGTGCTTGGCCTTGTGTCCTACACTAGGACAATGAACGCCGTCTCTCTTTCTCTCTATCAAGGAAACCTTGAGAAAGTTTTTTGTCACTAAGTCTCACATGACTAGTCTGGGTCGCTCTTGTTCCGATAGGTTGAGGGTACAGGTTAGACAGCTTGTCTGGCTGCTGTTTCCGACTGGTAGTGCACTAAGTACGGCTGCTCTATCAACAGCTGTGTAGTATCATGGGTAGCTGTATGTGCTATGTCGGGCATGGAAAGGGACCCTACACTTATCCCTAATGAGCTTTCCCGAGGCCACAATCCCCATGAATCAAGTATCGACTAATAGTCCGGTTGTGTGAGCTTATTAGCACCAAACTAGCACACACTTTGCCCTCCTCATTCTATCTAAAACCAAAATGACAATACAAAGAAAAAGAAACAAACCTAAACCAGACACCCATATCTTCACCTCCGTCTTTGAAGCTACCATTTACAAGTATCCGGGGGCTTAGAACCAACATCAATGATGTAGAAACCTTTCTCCTAGTAAACTTCCCGGATATCCAAGCACTAAGTGAAACAAACCTACAATCCTTAATATCCTCACACCATTTTGACGTGCCTGAATACCTCTCACTCTACCGTAAAGATTCTGACAAACATATGCACTGGCTAGGAGTTTATATTCGGAACACCCTCCCATTGACTAGAGAACATAGGCTAGCATCAGATGATCAAGCATACATGTGCTTTAGATTAATCTTACAGCACAGTGTTAGTTACTTGTATTTTTTATACCGTTCTCCTTCTGACCAAGGACTGTACCTTGCTTAACTTTGTCTCTAAAAGCAGAGATACAACACTCTCACCTGACTCGAGTGCCTAAATATATGTATTTGGAGATTTTAATGCATATCACCGTGACTGGCTTGAATTCTCCAGCTATACACTCTGCTCGTAATGCCACATATAGTATATTCATAGCGCACTCCATCTCACAGACTGTAACTTTCCCGACCTGCCTCCCTGATTGTGTGGACAAGCAAGCTTCAATTATCTACCTGTTCTTGAACTCACTGCCCAAGGCTTGTGTGATGAATGCCTAAAGCCCTCTCGGGAACGCTGATCACCTTGTGGTAATGATTGATATCACTCTAAAATCTCGTCCTAAAGCTGATGAGCCGTTGCTCAAAACGACGAGATACTACAAGCAGGCTGATTTTGATTCCATCGGAGATCACATCAGAGACTCTCCATGGCGTGAAACTTTTTCTCTCCCTGCTGATCAGTGCGCAAATTAGGAAAACAAATGGGTCAAAGCAGGTATTGAAGCACATGTCCCCATGCGAAAATTCTACAGTTAACTCCACTCTCCACAAGTGTTCACCTCGAACTGTGCAGCTGCTATTGCTCAGAGGCAGCAAGCATTCCGACAATCTGACCACCATAAGTCAATTATGAATAAACAGAAATTTATAATGTCAAGAAAAAATTGTAAGACTGTGATAGTTGAAGAAAAGAGAAGGTATACAGAAAACGCATTCAGTCGCAGAAACTAGGTACTCGCTTGTGATTTCTGGAAAATCTTAAATAATGTGGTGAACAATGGACAATCAACAATTCCCCCGCTATCCAACCACACTGATGTCGTTTGCACGGCAACTGACAAGGCTGAACTACTTGCCCAGCATTTCGCCTAAACTCTACTTTAAACTCCGTAGACAACTCCCTTCCAAATTTCCCATTGCGAACTAAAGCTACACTTGATGACCTGGTCATCACCCCATCTCATGTCCGGGACATCATAAAAAACCTTGACACCTCTAGATCATGTGGGCCTGATATTATACTAGTAATAGCAATAAAGACATTCTCTACTGAACGGGCCCCTGTCCTTTCAAAACTCTACAACAAATGTCTTGCCGAATCTTGCTTCACTGATAGCTGGAAAAAGATTTCATGAGATAGAACTGACCCTCAGAATTATCGCCCCATCCCACTTTTCACTAAAATCTTTGAATCTTGAATCAATCTAGCGATAGTTCGGCACCTTGTTAATGCGAAACCTCTTTCTGACCATCAGTATGGATTTAGGCAAGCACAGTCTACTGCGGATATCCTAACAGTCATCTCTGAACGCATATACCATACAGTGGACAAGGCATGTGAAGCTAGGGTGGTAGTGCTTGACATATCCAAAACCTTTGACTAGGTCTGGCATAAAGGTCTTCTACTAAAAATTAATTCATATGATATTACTGGACGAATATTTAATATAATTAGATCCTCCCTAACCAAAAGAAACATCCAGGTTGTCCGTAATGACCGTTCATCCAAACAACATGACATAAATACAGGTCTACCCCAGAGATAGATCCTTGAACCTTTATTGTTCCTGATTTTCATAAACGACCTCCCTGATGACATTGTGTCTAAGATGGGTATATTTGCTGATGACACCACGCTCTACTCCTGTAATGTGGGTAAACGGATGCACATATATCAGAGGCAATCCTGAATCCTTAGAAAGTGACCTCCAGTCTGTAATTAAATAGGGTTATAAATGGATGGTAACATTTAATGCTGCTAAAACAAAGCTCCTTGCCTTCAACAATTACAAGAAACCTCTTCAACCAACGATTGCTATGGCAAAAAACACCGTACCCGAGAGTTCAACGTTCAAACTCTTCAGCCTAACCTTCATAGGTAACATAAATTGGAACAAATACATAGGAGACATTGCCAAGGCTGCTGCAAAGAAAGTGGGCTCCCTCTACTATGCTAGAAAACTTCTCACATCTAACAGTATCCTATATTTCTACAAAGCCACCATCTGCCCATGCATGGAGTATTGTTGTCACATCTGGTCTGCTGCACCATCCACCAGTCTCTCCCTCTTAGACAAAGTCCAAAAAAGAGTCGCTAACTTAATAGGACCCTCACTATCCACCAAGCTCCATCCCCTGTCCCATCGCTGCAATATTGCATACTTGTGTTTGTTTTACAAGTACTTCAATGGAATGTGCTCTGATGAACTTGTGCTTAGGTGCTCCTTGATGTAAATACACTTGACCAACCTGACAATCAGCTAAATCCCCTTCATTTACTGTGGAGGTCCCCAAATGCCAAAGAGCCTTCTACTCCAATAGCTTCTTTTCTCATGCTGCCGGCCTTTGGAACTTCCTCCCTGCTCCCTGTTTCCCCGACTGTACCGATATGCTGAAATTTGAAACTAATGTGAACAAGCATCTTGCTGCACAACTCCTAATTTAGGATGACTTCCCAAACTTTCAAAAAAATAAAAAAGTATTTACACCATTTACATGTTTTGGATTGTTATCCCATTGTGGTTGTTATATTGGGAACATATCAGCCGTTGTATTCTCTGGACGTTTACCGGTTCCTTTTGTCATAGTTGGTAAGCGTGTTTCACTTTCAAACTGAACATGTAGATTCCCTTAGGTTCCCTGCCTTCTGAATACCATTCTTATGTCATATAAACTACAGATAGTTTTTATCTTTTCAAATAGACGTCTAAGTGGGTAGGCACACATGGCAGTTTTCTGTTTATTATTCTCTACCCTTTTATTTGTTTTGTTGAAGTAGATGTTCATCTCAGCAGGTATTTATTAGATTGGAGAGTATTTCTGAAACCAGCCATTTCTTCGTAGATGTACAACCACTGTAAATAATTAGCTTTCTTCATAAACCTACCTATAACTAAATGGAACTGTCATGAAGAAAATTTATTTCCAAGAACTTCCTGTCTGTGGAACATAATACCACGGGGATGCTTCCCTGTTGACTACAACATGTCGTTTTCTAATCCTATATTAACAAATTCTTGTCGGGTCGTCCTCTTAAATAATCAAATTTTGTCCGTTTCACCCATTATCTCCAATCCTTTCAGAATGTTGTTTCATTGTCCAACTGACAAACTCATTAACTCTTATCTTAGAATAACCTTTGGGCCTTGATAAAGGATGACATATTAGTGTGAAAAAGATTTGTTTTACTGTCTGTGTTGCCACATCACTTGTGCATGATGTCATAGACAGTGGATGATCGATCCCTTTCTTTACATTGTATGAATAGTGCAAACTGAAGTTACAGTAGTGTTCGATGATAACCCTAACCCTACCTCTAACCCTAACCTGTATATGGATATCTTAAATCGTTGCTCTGTGTGAGTTATTAACACATTGAAGTAGACGAGCTGATTTATTATCTTTCTCCTTTTCCATCGTGAACTGAAAATCTTATTGGGTTCATATGGTTTAGTCATATGAAATCAGGTCATTAAATAAAGTCTTTTTCCTTGTGTAGCCAGTGTATGAATTCTTGATTTACTTAGCCACATAATCGGTTTTGTCGGGTGTTGTTTCTTTTGCAAATGCTTCAAAGTATTTCATGTGTATATTTGCCATCTCCGAAGGTAATAGTGAGCATATCGCTTTTCCAATTTATGTCAGAATGCACCCCAACATATGTTCTTTCTATACAGAAATTCATCATCCCTATCAGATTATTTATTGTTATACTGGTATGTTCTACCAGAAAGGGGTCTGCACTAGTTAATTTGTCTCAAACGTTTGATGGTACTTTGTTCTTCTGAGCATTGGTAAACAAAATCATCACATTTAAGCCCATCATTTGGTTGGAATGAACGGGAGTGTCTCTGATGGTTTCCACAAATTGGGTAGAGTTGACATCAGAACAATATTCAAAAATAGTTTGACTTTAAAGTTATTTCTTCTGAATCTGGAATCCTGTGGAAAAGTACATGACCAATTATTGCATATTCCGTTGTGTCAGGAGATATACAGGTGAATACCTAATGTCCTCTGAAGGAACATCAAAAAGACATATTCCAAAAAGAGACATTAAAATCAGGCCTGTAAGAAAATGAAGGGGAACATGTCTGTGAAATAAGTTTAGGGTTGGGGGTAATAAAACACTAGACATTATAAATGTGAGATAGTACAGTTATTCTTTCAGCCAGACTTTTAAAAGGTCAAAATTATAAATGATAAAATTCAAAGTATTTGAGTCATTGGTATTATATGCAAAATAGGATAATATTTAGAAGGAAGACGAGTGGAGACGAGTGAAGTGATTGACTCGGCAGCCTTGGTCTATTAATGACACGCAACACCAGAGACAATCGCGAATGTCTTGGCTTTATGAGCGCCTCTCTATCACTTCGTAGAAACGCCTTGAGTCTGCTCTTGGCCTGCCAAGCCAGCTGGACATTCGAAGAAAACTATTGACTTTGATACGATAAGGAATCGGGATTTTTTGATATTGAACTAAACAATGTCCAAGTGACAAATAAGGGATTTATTAATTATTTATTGAATTATTAATCTTATAGTTTACTTTTTCACCGAATGGATCAGTGTAATATATTTGTTTCTCATTCTTTATTTGTGATTGAATAAATGTAATGCTTAAAAAAGAAATTAGAAGGAATATCTCTTTATATTGATGTCATTGTCACTATAATCTTAAGTACATGACCAATTATGATACTTTGACTCATTGGATACAGTTGTTGTTGTTATTGTTTTTGTTGCTGTTATTATTATTATTATTATTATTATTATTATTATTATTATGCTAATACTACTATTTTTAATAGTATTAGTGATGATGAAGAAGAAGAATGAGGGGAGGAGAAGGAGAAGAAGGAAACAGAAAAACGAAGCAAATACATGGAACTTGCAAGAGAACTGAAAGAAATATGGAAAATAAAGAAAATCAATAATCAATAATCGTAGGAGCTCTAGGAACAGTTCAGAAAAAACCCTGAAAAAGGACTAGGAGAAATTGGAATCAAAGGGAAGACTGAGACTATACAATGGATGGCAATGATGAAACCAGATGAAATCTTTAAGAAAATCCTTGAATGAGAGAACCAACCTACAAAAACTACAAATGCTAACCAACGATTTGGAGGTTGCAATAGAAATAGAAGAAAAACATAGAAAGAATACGAACCAAAGAAACTGCAAGAAATCCCCCAAAACTCAATGTGATGGCACTAGTCTCGGCTGATACCACACAAATGGTTGTGAAGGGTCAAGGAGTATCAAAAGACCGATGAGGGAAAGCACTAACCAGACCTCCACTGGAAAGGTGCAGACAATACTGGGACTTCGGGGAGGCAACTCCCAGAGACGGCCAATGGTCATTGCCAGCAAGAAATCAATGGTATGCGACTGTTGGGATAACGCAAAATCATTTGCAATGGTTATCGAAAAAGGTGGAGAGTACTGGAAATCTGGGGAGACTATGTTGTCACTCAGATTCCACTTGTTATTTTCAGTGAGCAATCACTAATGATGACTTGTGTAAAAACTCCTAGTGAGTAAATAATAATTATAATAATAATAATAATAATAATAATAATAATAATAATAATAATAATAATAATAATAGTTAATACAAAGTTACTCAGTTTAATAAAACATCATAAAGTAACGTAAGAGATGTAAATAAAAGAAATGATATGTTTTATCTCATCCCAGTTTAGATGGGTGTCTCAGCTAGAAAGATTTGCAGCATATTTACAGACCAAGATTACTGCAATCATATGGAAATTGTTTTTTCTTTTAACTTTTTTCTTTCTTAATAAAAAACTTTCTTAAAAAAATGTAGATATCGAATTCAACTATTCGTTTACAGAAATGAGAGAGAATGGAATTTCTTTTTGTGGAAAAACGTAATAATGAATCTAATTTGTTTAAGATAATGATCAAAATATTGCATTGAGTAAAGAAATATCAGTAAACATTAAATTCACATATAAATTGAAAAATGTTGTTTCAAGTCTTTCAAAAGAAGGTTATTCCTTAGTAATGATTTTAGTCTTTAATTTGTTCAGCTCAAATGCATACCTTTTTCTAATAAATTAATGGTAAGCATATTGTCATAAAATATCATTAGATGAAAAGAATAGATGACCATAAAGTTTCTCCCTCTCTCTCTCTCTCTCTCTTTCTCTCTCTCTCTCTCACACACACACCCACACTAATATTTATTTAGAAAATGCAAACACACAAACTGCTGCAATCGTTAAAGGCGGTAAGTGTATCCACATGCATGCTATATTTCTCTGCCTCTTTCACTGTTTATTCTAAAGTTCTGCCGGGTAGCAAGCTAAACTAATCTCCTATTCGGTTTATTTGTAACTCAATATTCCACTTATTGTGAATAGCAAATATTTAAGACAACCTAAAACACAAGAAACTCCAAACTATATGCACATAGTTAATTTATGTAAATGCTCTTAAAACCCTGTTTTCGTTTTATCATGCAGCTTGCGTAATGTCATGGAAATGTCATGGATAGAAGTTACTTATAATAGTAGATAGGGGATTGTGTGAGTAGAAAGGGGACAGCATTTAGGGATTTACAAATAGAATCCTTAAGACTTTACTTAGCAGGAAATGGCAGGCTATAGACACGGTAGCCATAGAATCAATAGCTGCACTGTAGTAGCAACCAAAAGTATTAAGGTGCCCATTGCAAGAAAAGAAAACAGGAAAAACGCTTTCAATTTTTATTTTTATATCTCAGAAAAAGAAACTTTAGAAGTATACACTAAAATATAGTTGTGAAATGAAATTAATAATATTTATTTCTATGCATAAAAACCAAATTTCAACTAAAATCCCCCTCTCATTCTTCTGTTGTATTCAATTCTGCTGCCATCTTTAATTCAAATTGATTTGAGTATTTGCTAAAAGATCTCATAAATCATTGAAATCTGAAAAAGCATCATCCTGTATCAAACTGATATTACTTATTTGTTTTATGTCAGTATTTGTCCCTATTAAACTAGAGTGGCACAATTGGTATATGGCTAGGGAGACCCGGGTTCAATCCTCAGTCAAGTTATACCAAAGACTTGAAAAATGGTATTAGATTCCTCCTTGCATTATAAGGTGAGGATCATGGGTAAGTCAAGCAATCCATGGAAAGGAGTTACGCCCTCCCCTATATCTTAGTATGGTAGCCAATGAAAAGAGAACCTTCGGGTCGCTCTTAACTACGATCGATCCATTTACGTTTTTATCTATGAAACTATATAAAAGGTTTCATACGCCTCTAGTTTTCTTTTCTCCTGCCTCTTTTTATTCTTTGTTTTTGATGCTCGCCAGTAAAAGAAAAAGATCAAAAAAGCAGAAAAATCAATTAAAATCACTTGATGTGCAAGACATTTTACAAATCTGAGAAACGAATAGAAGAATCAAAGATTTCACATCAACCAATGAATCACTACCTTTCATCATTTTCTTTCTCGCTCTCCTCCCTCCTCCTCTTCCTCCTCCTCCTCCTCTCTGCATCTCTCTCTTGAAAGTTTCCTTTTCAAGGTACTTTGAATTACAACTCAGTCTTTCAATTTGGTCAATATTACTTGCAGCATCGCAAAGATTTTCTCCACCATTTAATTGTTACCCTTAAACTTGAAATGCATTTCATACGATCGCTTCGATGCTGAATGATAATTATAGATGAAAATCATGATCTACAATCCTAAGAAAGTTATTTTCCCAACTTTAAGATTGACTTCCATTTTACTTTTTTGTCATGAAATCCATTTTTAAATCAGCATTTGTAGTTTTATATTCAACTAGCAGGGTTACTCGACGTTGCCCAGGGCGATAAAAAAACAAAGTAGTAGAAATTAAATAGTGTGTGTAACATCTAGATATAAAAACTTCAATCTTTCTTCCTCTGTCTAGCCGTCTCTCTATCCTTCTCTCTTTCCCTCGTCTCCATTATTTCTCTCACTCCCCCAACCGTCTCTTTCCCCTCTTCCCATCTGATTCCTCTCTTGTTTTAATGTGTTAAAAACTAATAATAATGTAATTCATTTCCCCGGAGCCATCTGTTTTAAATGTAATAGTGTAATCTTACATTTATTGCCCCGGGACATAAAAAAAAAAAAAACTTAAATAGCATGTGTAGCATTTTTATGTTAAAACTTCTATCTCTCTCCTTCTTTCTCTCTCTCTCTCTCTCTCTATCCGTCTCTTTATCTTTCTGCCTTTCTCTTTTAATACTGTAATATTAGTAAGGAGACCTTCACAGAACTGTCAAAAGTACCGTTAAAATCAAAGTATGAAGAAAAATAATGTTGATAATGATTATTGATCATGGACAATGCCTAGAAGAACAAATAGTCCCGGTCTATACTTAATTTCTTGCTCCCCCATTTCAAAATAATATAAAGATAAATGATGTTGATAAAGACAATAGTCCAAAGAGATGTAATATATACCAGTTACCAAAAGAAATACTGTAATCTTACAATTTTTGATCCCGGACAACACCAAGTAGATCAAATGGTACCGTTAATACCTAATGTCTTACCCCACTCGATTGTAACATATTAAGAAAATATGTAATGTTGATGAAGTCTCTAGTCCTAAAAGCGTTTTTCATAGGTAATGTAAATTGCAGAAGCACCTGAAAAGCGTTTTCCATAGGTGCCCTAAACTGCACAAGCCCCCGAAAAGCGTTTTCCATAGGGGGGCTAAACGGTACAAGCCCCGAAAAACGTTTTCTATCGGGTGACTAAACTGCACAAGCGCCCGAAAAGCGTTTTTTATAAGTGACTTAAACTGTACAAGTCCCTGAAAAGCATTTTCCATAGGGGGACTAAACTGCACAAGCCCCCGAAAAGCGTTTACCATAGGGGGAACTAAACTGCACAAGCCCCCGAAAAGAATCAAAAGTTTACGGCCGCGCCTCTGTTGTACAAAAGAATCAAAAGTTTACAGTCGCGCCTCTGTTGTACAAAAGAATCAAGTTTAGAAACGAGCTTCTGGTATACAAAAGAATCAAAAGTTCAGAGCCACGCCTCTGTTGTAAAAAAGAATCAAAAGTTCAGAGCAGCGCCTCTGTTGTACAAAAGAAGTGAAAGGTTAGAGACTGTAGAATTACCCTGTATATCAATCAGATTTTGAATTTATTCCTGCCCCCCCCTCCATCTCCCATTGACGTCATTTCTGGATTAGTCGTAGGAATGACACGGTTATCAAGGTAAAGCCTGGGAGAGTGGACCTCTTCCTTCTTAGAACTCGACTCAGACCAACAGAATCAAAGACGGTTAAGATAACATTAAAAATTGCTATCACATTAAACGAAAAAATGGCCATTTGACCCCCAATAAATGAATCTTTTCTTTGTAATTTTTCGATATTATTTACCTAGGGCTATGCCGGTTAAAATAATACCTACTTTTTGGGTGTTTGGTGTGTATTTTCCAAGTTTTAGCTAGACATATATACACAGAGATTTTTGTCATATGTATTGAGATTGAGATGAGATTGATATATATATATATATATATATATATATATATATATATATATATATATATGTGTGTGTGTGTGTGTGTGTGTATGTGTGAAAAAAGACAAAAGAAAAATATATGCAATGATATAATTATAGAAAAATGTTCTTTGAAATCAAGATTGAACTCTTTTTCCACAACCGATTTTAATATATTTGGAGTATACAAAAAATAAAAGTAAAATATAGAGGAGGAAGTATTATGATTTTTGTCGCTTCTCTTCCAATTGTACAGTGTTACTTTATGTGATTGAAGGAACCATGTCTCAGAGTATTTTGAAAGTGAATTTGTTCTATTACGTTCAACAGTTGAGGTTGATGAGAGTTTATCTTCAACAAGATAATGGGAAATGGTTAGCTCTAAACAGCATAGCCGTATTTTAGTGCTCTCATCAATTCCCTGACCTGAATCCAATTCAAAATAAATGCAAAGAGCTGAGAGATTAAACGTTATGATAAGAATCCCTGAAAATGAACAATAAAGAGTGGGTTAAAATCAAAAAAAAAGAATGCTTCAAAAGATTTGTTAAGGTTTACAGGAAACCCTCTTTAAACAAAGCATTAAAATATCTTTTTCCAACTTTTAATTTTATGTATAAAAATATATACTTTTTTAGCATTTCACTGATGATGATAGGTCCCTGGGATCTGGTGATGCCCTGGTGATGCCCGGGGTCAACTCCTTGAATGTATGCCAAAACACAAACAAGTATAAGTCCTAGTACTGAGATATTTATCATGAGAAAGGTGGATTGAATGGTTTCTCCCCCAGTTTGTATTCTAGGGGTCACTGCCTGCACGCCACTGCCTGGGATGCTGGGGTATTGATTGATTGGATTCCTGGGATATTCAATGACTTCCAATTAAACGACAGGACCCTGAAACTAAGTTTAGTCATTTTCCCTTAACACAATTGTAATTGAATTAATTATTTAACTTTTTAATTGACAGAACACAATTAATTTTTCTGTTTTTTAAATTAAATAAATTCAAAAGAAAACCAATGTTTATACATAACGACAATTCAATAAAGAAACTTATTTTTTTTAAGTGATAGAACAGTTTTCTTTCTTAAATTGATACTTGACAATATGTTCAAACCCAATCATTCAAAAATATTTCATCAGAGCTTAATTTAAAACTTTCAGTTAAATAAAGTGATTTTTTTTTCAACTCTTTATAAAACAAAAATATTTGACTTAAGGAAAGTAAAATAAAATACAAAAAAGGATTTCTCTTTCATTTTTCTATCCCTGACGACGTCTCTTCTCCTCCTCTCTCTCTCTCTCTCTCTCTCTTCCTTTCTCAAACATTTAAGTAACGGGAAAGATCACAAGAATTCTAATTAGAATTAACTAACAGGTTCAAAGCACTTGAAGCAACAATACCATTTTATCACCTCCACTATCTTAGAAACGGCACTGAACGGCACTGAAGTGACAAACCACCAAGACCGGACAAACTCTCAGCAGAGACCACACTACTAAGAGATAAAGGAGACAGATGAATAGAGGAGGTACGAATATACAGAACATTGAATATTTGCCGAATGAATGAAGAAATAATGGATTACAATGAGGAAACACAGCTAAAAGCAATCAAACAACTAAAGAGAGATAAATGTCCAGGAGAAGATGGAATTACGGCAAGCATTCTTCAAGATGAGGCTGAACCAATCGCAGAGATTCTCACCAGCTTATACAACCAATGCTTTAACAAAAGAAAAATGCCTAGCAACTGGAAGAATGTATCAGTTACCATTCTCTACAAGAAAAAAGACTTGAAAGATATTAAGAACTACAAGCTACTTTTGGTTGTTTACAAAATATTCTCTCATGTTCTCCTCAAAATGACGCAAAACACACTTGGCAGAAACCTACCTAGAAAACAAGCTGGTTTCCGACCTGGATTTTCCACCATGGACCACATTCAAGTTGTAAGCCAACTCCAAGAGAAAGCTAATTAGCACCGTATCCCACTTTGTTTTGGCTTTGTAGACTATGTAAAAGCATGTTCAAATTGTGCTTGGATGGACAGCCTTTTCCAAAGTAGACAACATCATGGAAAATAGAAAGTCCACTATGAACATTAAACAAAAAATGTTTAATGAATACATCATGCCTGTTATGACATATGGTAGTGAAACATGTGCACTTAATAATGCAGAAAAAGACAGGCTAAGGGTGACCCAATGCAAAAGGGAACGCATTGTGATCAGCATCAGTCTACGAGAAAGAAAAAGAAACACTTGGATCAGACAGCAAACTGGCATAAGTGACATCATACCAACGGCTAAACATTTTGAGATCCACCGCCAACAGATGGACATCTAAAGCAACAGAATAGACTTTGAGGCAATGGAAAAGACCAAGAGGAATGCCAAAATTCCATTGGAGAGACGACCTCGACAGCCAAATGACCACACTTAGCTCAGGACAAAACAAGACGGAAGGAAACCTGGGAGGGGTTCTTCTTTCAGGTGTGATCAAAAACCTTAATGATGATGATGATGATGAAGATTACTGACACAGGAAATATGAAAGGAAGAGGATGTATTGATAATGAGACAAAATTTCACACAACCAAACTATTACAGCTTGTTACAGGTTGGTTGTATTACAGGTTGGTTGTGTCACAACTTGGTTGTGTTTCTACTGGGGAATTTACTCTTCTTAGAGTAAATATATGTGTGGCGTACATCATGAGCATGAACCCGAATCAAGTAATAGACATGATAATATTAACTTACCTTAACATGCAGGAATTAGATGTGAGAAATCACAAGTTCAAGCCGGAACAAGAGCATTTATGTGCATCCAGCATACTTTTTTATCTATAAAAGACAAGTGTAATAGAAGTTGTCAGTTACATTTTAGCATTCGAAAGACTAAGATTATTGAACGATAGAAATTAGTATTGAAGACAGTGTTATTGAAGAAGACTATACCGCATAAAGAAGTTCCAGTAGCGAGCATATTGTTTGTGAGTTTAGTATTGAAAACGGTGTTATTGGATAAGAGCATTTATCTTTCATTTTTTTTTTATTCCTTAAATCTGAGAAAAAAGAATTTAAACTTTAATAGATTTTATCTGGTTTTAACATTTTTCTTTCATTTTAACTGAGAAGCAAAAATTGAAAGTATTCGGAGTGTAAATCATGTTGGTTCTTTATTTGAAAATTTTAACTCTGATATTAAAAGACATTTGAGAAGAATTGACAGCTTGAATAAAAGGATTAACATGCAAAATATGGTTAATTATACAAAAGAAATTGATTGTGTGTTGGCCGCATGCATATGTGATTCTAGAATATTAAATAACACTGCACTTTCCCAACAAATCTGTCAATGGCAAGGAATGCAGACTTTGGTTAAAAGCCAAAGAAGATTAACTGAGATTGTAACTGTTGTCATTTTGGTTAAATTTCAAATGAAATTTTGGTTCTCTGATGCACAACCAGCATCTCCGCTTCTGTTTGACCTCTATTAGTTTACATAAATTCACTGTCCAAGATTTGTGTTGTGCATATGTGTTAGATAGCAGCGACAGCACCACCACATGATGAAGCTGCCTGAGGAAGTCGGTGGCCCGCATACCAGAATGCCTCATTTTTGTATGCATTTAAATGAGACATTGCTTGCCAGAGTTATTTAAGACAGACACATGGGGTTCTAAGCAGTCTGAAGCGGCTAATTGACAGTACAATCCATTGTCTGAAGGTCTCATCCAGTGTTTGTTTGACCTGTTCGAGTGAAAGTCGATACCTTTTCGTCTACAAGCTATTTCGGCTTCATGGCTTTTGACCCCAAATTGAAATAGGGGGTTGAAGCGAATCAAGTGCATGATCCTGATGCAGTAAATGGATGGCACATATGTGCTTCTGTTGCCAGTTTATTAGAAAATATAGTACCTATCCCCCAGGCCTCCGTCTGAATAGAAAACATGTATATCTTGCAGGTACTGGCTTGTCCCAGAGTGATATTATGGAACTAATTGCAGCAGCTGTATGGTCATCATATGGTTGAGAAGAAAAATGGGATGATGAACCTAAACATATGACTCTGGATTACCTCACATAGTATGAAAGACCAAAAGATGTAAATATAACATGGCAAAGACTTTTCACATGTCACAAATGCAAAAAGAAGCGTCTCCATCCAGAAACTGTCTAGGAAATGAGTCAGGGGAAAGACAGTGTCAGTTGAGAATCTATATGGGGCGCTGCCAACAATTATCATGCAAATCGATGGAATTAATGTGTTGCCCTAGTGTATTCTGGTTGCTCACGATCGCTTGTGCAGAGAATTTGTTGTTACTATTACAAGAAAAAAGAGGTGCACATCTTCACAATAAGCAAGAAGATTTATAAGTGGCATAAGGTTGGATTTGTTCAGATTGGTATGAGCAAGAGGCTCCTAATTGATGTTCAAATGTGGGTCGTGAATAGAGGGGGTGGCTACTAGGATTTGTCCTATAGTTTGGGTTGAGCATAATCAAGAAGCTGGGTGTAGCGTCATATCAGCACTAGTGATGTGAGGTTTCCCTCTATATGAAGAATCACACGGTGATATCATCAGAATCAGCAAGCCGCACTTTCATGCAGAATATAACATGAAACGGAAGATCTGGGTCGCATAATTGAAGCAATCTGGCGATCAGATATTAGCTACGTTTTGAGTATCAGAACATGCAACATCTCAGATAATACACTTGCAGCTGCAGACTTGGATAGATACCGATTACCAGCGATTATTAGTGATCTTGAACCTTCAATAGTCATGTTTATCCTGAATTCAATGAGCATGTATGGCCATACAGAGGTTTTCTGGGCCTGCATTGGTGCTATCTGCAAGTCAACATTGACAAGTCCCTGTGGCCATTCCAGTGTGAAAATTAAAGGGCAGAGATATTGTCTTAGCCATTTGGGATTTGAACTTAATGTGGTACCACAAATGATGCTATTTATTATGAACGATATGGTCAGACAAGATGCAACCATCAACAAAGTCACTTCTTTTTACATCGATTACATTCATTAATGTGTATGCCCTGTGGGTCGCATAAAAGCACATCTTCAGATGTTCAGACTAACGAAAAAGGATCAAGAACAAATACAAAGTGGCTAGGATTGACCGTTTTTGGAGGAGGACAGTAAACTTTGATGGAAACAAAGAGATAAATAATTACTGATACCGTATCTTGGAGTATCTTTTGCATTTGTGGCAAATTGATTGAATGCCCACCAGTGTGCAGCTGGATCCACATTCCAAATGCATTTGTGAAACAACAGGTGAATATGGTAATTAAGTGTGAGACCACCTCCTGATTTAAATTCTGAAAAACATCATCACTAGGGTCTGGCATTTTGCAACTGGTGCTCGTTGGCTATTTACATTATTGTCGAAAGCAGTGAATCCATGGTTAAAGATGCTAGCTGGTAGTTCGATGTGGTTCTGAAAGACATAAACCTGGCACTATAGTGACAGGTGACAGTGATTTACATGCAAATAGATGCAGCACATGTGCATCATTCGATTTCTGACACATTGTCTTGGAAGGTTCTGTGGAGAAATGTTCATGGAGTTAGGAGAGGTCCAAATGAGGTTTCGATGCACCTGTGCGTCATGAGAGAACCGATATCAAGCATCTCCAATGATGGAGCTAAAAAATAATTATATCCATAACTTCTGGCTAATTACAGCACATGTAATTTTAGGCCTTAAAAGCCGTTTGAGAAAATGTAAATAGCAAGGAAATGTTTGAACCTTCCGGTTTGTGGTGGACATTTTCCACTATATATTACTTGTACTCATCAGGTTTGGGGTTAAGAACTATTTATTATAATTTCTTTATGGGAACCATTGCAAGAATATTTTAAAGAACTTGTCTGATACAAATTTCCAATGAAGAATTATTAATCAATATATATTATAAAGTAATGGAAAGGAATGTCAATATTCAATAATGTCCATGTAGTAAATAATCAATAATGGGAACAAAATGGCATCTCAAATGATAAACTCCATCGAAAATAGCTGAATAAATGTAGTTATAAAGCCATGCTGGTCACTTTATTGACAGCTCACACATCTGAAATTATTAAAAGGGTGACAGTATTGACCCAAGGAGTTGCTAGTCTTAAAACGGACATCTACAATCATCAGATTGTAGCTTTCTTTGTATTTCTTGAATAAGAATGTTTATCATCGCATGAAAATATAATTCTGCACTCTTTTTAATGGCAGTCGACTGACAAAATATAAAAAAATAAACCACTGTTAAGTAAAGTCGTTATTCTCTGACGAAAACTACTTGTCATGAGTTAAAAGTCTTGGATGTCATTAGAAAGCATCATCATCGAATGTTGAAAGGTTTTTTTTTCCAATAGCTTATGAACTCTGCTTTCCTTTATATGTTTATTACCTTTGTTTTATTATTATTATCAGATAAATGGCATTTTCAATATGTAACTTACTGTATTCTATGAGAAAAGTTCATAAAAAACACTTTTAGAGAAGAGAATTCTGATGATTGAATAACTTTAGTCAAGAAATTCAATTTTATTTTGTTCTGATTTTATTAAATCTTAACGGTTTCCATAAATAAATGGTAACAAAATTGGAATTATCGAATCATTTTTCGTTTTTTTTCTTTTAATCGACTCAAGACATTTGACTGTTTCAACTTTTTAAGATTATTTAAAAAGAAAACAAAAACCATCAAACGGTTTGGCTAACAATTAAATGCAAGTTGTAGTTTTTAAAACTAGTTTATTTGTGCTGTCAAAATGACAGAATATTTAAGATTTTATCAAGTTTCTATGCAGTTGTTAAATTACCATCCATTTATCTTAAAGTTAAAAATAATTTGAAAGCTGAAAGTAATCAGATTAATAAATTGTAGTTATTTTCTGATTTGTTTTATTTGGCTTTGTACTCTTGAACAGAAAATGTTATTTCGAACATGTCACTAGGAAAAATGTGTTCAGCATTCAATAATATAGAGTCACATTAAATATACAAATACATCTTTATATATATATATATATATATATATATATATATATATTGTGTGTGTGTATTTAGGCAGCATTTTCTCATTTATGCAAACATTTTAAAAATAACAGAATTCCTCTGTTTAATTATACCTTTTTTATTTTTTCAATTTTTCTGATGGTCTTTTTTCTATTAAAATCAACAAAATAAATAAATGTTTCACAGGTTTCACGAACGTTTTCGGTTCTTCGTCGAATCATCAAAAGCAAATGAACAAAAAAGCTGAATAAAAAAGAGAATCTTTAAAAAGACGGCGGAGAAACTAATTTCAAAAAATTAAAAGTACTGGAAGCTATCTACATAAAAATAACAACCTAAAATTAATAACATCACATATGAAACCAGTGGCAACATTTTAAAATGCTTAACGTAATGCAATTTTATTCTGTGATGTCACTCCAATTTTATTTGTCAACAACTTTCCTGGAACAATGCAAAAAACCTTCTCTGTACGTTTCTCCTACAATCCACCAACTATTTGTGTTTAATTAATTGTATACAATGAATCAATTACAATAGGCATTGTGTTTTGACAGTAAATAACACACAAAGGCTTGATATGTCGTAAAACAGGCAAACATAACCAAACCTATTTTATAATAATGGGAAGGTAGAAATATTTAAAGCACTATATAATTATACATATAACAGTATAAATATTTTTATGATGCATTTAGAGAATTCACATAATTATTTCCTTGCTTTTCTCGTAAATATTGTTATCAAGCATAAAATGTTATTACCTTGTTTTTAGAAGTAAAATAATCGCTAGATAAGTTTCTAATGTTCTCCTGCTGTTCATGGAAAGGTGGGATCGAGTGGTGGCGAAAGTCACTAGCTTGTTTAGATGGAGGTCATCAAACAAGCGCATAAAATCAGGGCAGATTTCACGTGTTCAATTTATACATCTATTTGCCTTTGGGATGATAAGTTACGGAGAGACGAACAAAGAGACAAACAGAAAAAATGTCACCCTGTCCATTATCTAGAGCAGCTATCACCTTCCACCTGTTCCAGGTGTTCCTAATTTGTGGTGAATGAAGCAAGGAGACCTTCCATAGCAACACACCGAAAGAAGAAGAAGATACGTCTTGAGTAAACAAACAACCCTAGTTTTCACTTAACTCGGTCACCAGATATTCAGGTTTCTGGCCTTTTTTGTAATGAACTTTTCATTCTAAGGAAATTCACTAAAATGATATATTTATAGTTGTGACATAAGATTTGCAAAGATGGTTTTATTTTAAAATGTATACAATTATCTGTAGAAAGTTGATATGTTAAGAATTCACACAACATTTATTTACTTACTTACTAAGCAAAAAATTAATTCTGTATAATACTTTATAGTCTTAGCATATTAAGTACAGCTGTTGTATAAGTCTTTATGAAGTTTATTAAAAATCAAAAACAAAATGGCTACTCATCTGGCTTGAATTATCTAAAGTTTATAATAATAATAATAATAATAATAATAATAATAATAATAATAATAATAATAATCTACATAAAATCAATTTGACTTCTTAATATAATAATAAAATATCTTTGTCAAAAAATTCTTCTACATGGCAACATTTATGAGATGATGTATTCTTTGTATTATTCAGACTGTATTGTTCTCATCTTGGAACTTATTCTCCCAGCATTTCGACTGGTGCAACCTCCGACCTTCTTCAGTTTCGTTTTGTCGAACTCTGGAATCTTTATGTCAAACTCGGGAATCTATATGGAATTTTGAATGGAACCCTTCATTTAATCCAACCTTCAGAAGACTGTTACTCAGAACTGATTATACTTAGCACTTTTATCCGTTGTGCTAAGAGTCCATGTGTTTAATTCTAGAACAAATTTTAGGAGCCTTAAACCTATTCTTGTTTTAGATGTGTAGTCTTATTACATATTATTACTTATTACTATATAGATATATTCCGAAATATGCTATTTCCAGATTTTGAACTACGGTAGGCCATTCTCATTCCATGTCTCATGCGTTTTTAGATGTCCAGTTGTACATTTTGGGGAGTGTAGAGAGTGGCTTACTCAATGTGGATTAAATAAAGAGCTCAGTTCGAAATTTCCAGAAGTTTATCAACTCCTGAAAAGAGTGTCTGAAGGAGACCAGGGAAAACGACGGCCGAAACGTTGTAAATATAACAGCAACCAAGACGAGACGAGTCTGAAATATGTAAACTATACTTTTAATGGCGATTTCTTTGTTCTTTTATTTTTATTTTGCATTATTTATATTTTAGCTTGTTTTCAGTTTATCAGCATTCAACGATATTTTTAAGATGAGATGCGGTTGTAATTTACATCTTCTGGTCATTTGTCCTCATTTTGGTTGTTGTTATGGTCACAAAGTTTCGACCGTTGTACTCTCCAGCCTTCTTCAGATGCCTTTGTTATAATTGGTAACCTTCCAGTAATTTCGAACTGAACTCTTTGTTTAATCGGTTGGGTGTGCCTAGAAATAGACGGAACTTCCATAGAGCTTCTTCACGAGGGCTTCCCGTTTGTGGAAAACGTTACCACAGGAATGCTTCCATGCGGATTGCAACATGGTCGTCTTCAAATCCAATGTCAATAGATTCCTGTTATGAACCGTCCCTACTAGTAATTCGAATTTAGTCCATTCCATCAATCTCTTCCAATCCTCTCATAAAGTTCTTCATCTCTCAACTGACAATCATTCCATATTATTAACCCTTATCCTCGAATGGCTTTAGCCTTGATAAGTGGTGATCTTTTTAGTAAAAAAAAAACTGCTATCATTCCGCATTCCATGTCTCTTTCAGATCTTTTGTATCAGTTAAATTTTCTTAAGTTTCTGAAATTTAACTCCCAGCTGGTAGGTAGAATTCACTTGAAAAGACATGGCATTTGGAACGAAAGCAGTCTACTGAAGGATTCAGTGGAAACAGTGTCACAACACTCAAAATGAGGAGAATATGCCGAAACATATAGAGGTTAGGGTTAGGGTTAGGGTACTCATTGACAACAATATTCACGTCTCCATACACCCTGCTAATACATTCACTGATAGCCATATTCTACTAAAGATTTAGCCAAACACTTTTCATTTATCTGAATTTCTATTGAAATACTCTTTGCAAAGATGAATATTGTTTTCATATTTCTATTATAAATATAGTAAGATTTTATTTCATAAAATATATTTCTTATTTAAAAAAAAATCTAATTTTTGTTTTCAAACTATTTTTTTGAATGATGAAATTTAAATCGAGAATATTTCTATTTTAGAGCATGAGCATGAATGTAAATGTTATCAATTTGTAAATAATTAACATTTTAAATTAATTCTATTTTTTGCTTCACTTTCTTTTTAATTTCAATACTTATTTCTTACTTCTTAATTTGACTATTTTGTGTTCGAGTATGCAGTAATATCATTGGAAAGGGTAGAACTCAGAATTTCCTTTCAGATATAGATAAAATAGTGACATGTGTTCAACTAATCGTATGCAATTAATCGTTAACAATATGTATTGTGTTTCTATGCAAAAGACTACACTTTGAACAGACAGGCAAATGGTACAGGCACAAAACCGGAGCCATGATTATAAAAAATCTTCTGGGCATTGAACTACAAATAGACAATTCATTCAAGGGAGAAGATGATGATAATAGCCAACAGGAAGAAATAATATGCCAAATAGTAGATTTCAATGATCATAGGGTGAAACTAAATCAAATATATGGAACTTGCTAGAGAGCTGAACATTAAGAAAACTATCATAATGTGTATAATTGTAGGAGCACTAGGAACAGTTCTGAAAACTTGGAAAAAAACTAGGAGAAAATTAAATCAAAATGAGGATTAGCACCATATATAACGATGGCCTATTAAGAAAAAATACCCTGAGTGTGGAAACCAACCCACATAACCAAGTGGCACTAACAAACAACAGGTAAGTTGAAATAAAATGGCACTAGGGTCAAATGGAACTAGAAGGCACATAGATGGAGCATATTAAGATGAACCCAAAGAAGTTGAAATTACTTGAGTAAATATATAAGAAAAATATTATAATTCACCCACCCCTCCAGACGTAGTGGTACCATCATTGGTTATTATCACAGAAAGTGGCCTTGATGGGTCTGAGAGGATGAAAAAACAGATGAAGGATTGCACTAGCCAGACTTAAACTGGAAGGGTATGGAGAGTACTGGCATTTTGAGGCAACTTATTGTCACTCAGATTCCAGAGAAAACCACTAGTCGTTATCAGGAAGACATCACTGATAAACGGATTGTGCGAGAACACCAAGTGAGTTGCAATGGTGATGAAATGGAGTGGAGAGTTCTAGAAATCTGAGGAGACTTCCTGTCTTACAGACTTCAGGTAAAACCACTTGTTTATAGCAGAGACTGTGATTATAGTTATGACTTCTTACCAGGTTTAGATTGTTTTTAAGCTAATGTTGTTTTATTATTGTTCTTATTTGTATTGTTTGAAAAGAGAAATCTAATAAGCACTATTTTTCTGATAAGATAAAAAAAAGGCTTTGCTATCTTTGTTAATAAATGTTAACCGAGAAAAGGATTGACTGAGTTCAGTTTAAAAAAGAAATGAAAGAGAATCCTGAATCCTTCACAAAACCTTTTCAGCAGAACCTGAATGACTTGAAGAAATTGAATCAACTCATAGGAAGTTTAATGATGGCAGAAGAAAAATATTCATTTGAATCATTGAAGATCATTGAATTAGAAAAAAGGAAAATGTATAAAAAATGGAAAATTAATTGCAGCAATTGAAGTAGAGCCAAGGTCAATCACGAGGATGAAATCAAACAAAAAAGCATCATCACCCTAAAATGATCAAATAATTGTTTTTCATGTGAATTTGTTGCTCTTTAGCCAATGGTTTCTACCCTAAAACTAAGAAGAGTATAATAAAGAACCGATTCAAATTGTTTATTATTTATTTATTAAAAAATTCAAAGAGAAGTAAAATCAAAAATAAAACCTTATCAATGAAATTAATTGACTATGAAAAATCTCATATGTCCATGATGAAAAAAATATATATTTCCATAATTCTATATTTAATGCAAGAAAGAAAAATCTGTTTTGGCTTAAGTCAGCATAAATGGAGATATTTGTCGAAAACATTATATTCATACATTTTAGGAATAAATGAGATGACCTTGGGATGACTTATGATAATCAGTCATTATAATCACTCAGATATCACCTCACTGGATGGCTGATTTTAGTTTAAGAATTTATTGCTTTACAAATAATTAAATTTAAATAGAATGTATTGTCACTGTCTGATTTTGATAACAATAACCATTATATGTGATTATAATTGAATGTTGTAAGTTCTTAATTAAATCAGACAAACCCTAAACTGTTCATCTAAATCAGGCATAGGCTGACTTTATGAGACATGGTTCAACATCAGGATCGAACAGCGCGACTAAAAAAGGCTAAGTAATTCTTCGTTGAAGGTATTGCAACTATTTTTACTAGATTCGTCTATCGAATATAAAATTGAATATTTTCATAATCTTTGAATCAAAACTATAAAAACTATTTTCCGTTCATCACATATTTAGATATTTAGATAGTCGATGCGACTAAAATAAGTTTATTTGTCAATTTTAAATGTAAATTTAAAGTTGATATATAATATTTACATAAAAGATTGGTTTCTGATTTATTCATGTCATTATATAAAATATATTCGAAGAAAAAAAGAGAAAGAAACGAAACAGATAATAATATTGGCATGCCATTCATAAATTTGATGTTGTTTTCCTTTTCAAATTTGGCATGCCGTTCATAAATGCATTTTAGTGATGTAAAAAATTGTGAAATACCTGGATTAAAAAGTGGTGAAATATCTTGAAATACTTCAAAAGACTCTAATAAAGCAGAACAAAATAGTTATACAAAAAACAAAGCAAGAAATTTCATGAATCTTTTAATGAATAATCAGTGTCCATCATTTGATGTTCTGGCCCTGAACCAAAACTGGTCTACAGGGATGGTCATATGTAAAATTAGACCAAATCACAAAAGAGGTGAGAAGTATTGTACAGCTAGCAAAGATGTTCCAGCCTATTCCAAAGGGTGGATCACATCAGATTGATGCTCCTGTGACGGCCAATAACAAAAAAGGCAGAGACGTCACACCAACTGAAAGAATGACAGAAAAGTACCCGAGTTCAAAGAAAATGATTGCAGAAAAGAAAAACTCTTTTACATGTGTTGGGCTGTCGTTCCCATCTTTTGGTTGTTTTTGTGTTAACAATGTGTCGGTCATTGTATTTTCCCAATCTTCTTCAGGTGCCTTTTGTCTGTAACCAGTAACTTTTTGATAATTCAAAACCGAACCTTTTCTTTAATCAACTGGAGTAGATTGCTTTAATTTAGTGTTTAATGCTTTTAAGATATCTTGTATCAGTTATGTTTCTCTTAAGTTCCCTCACTCGAGATTGAACTCACGATGTTAAGATAGAATTCGCCCTACAATATCTCTTTAACCAATGCATTTTTTACTAGACTACAGATATGACAGAGTGCCAGATCCTTACGAAGGATTTAGGGCGATTAGAGGCGTTTGTATACATTTGGAAGGGTGTACCGAGAAAATTGAGAATTATTATTCACACGATTTGAAAAATAACTGCAACCTGAAGAAAGGAGTCAGCTAGGGTAAGTATGTTCATGAATGACGAAAATATCGATCAAGAAGAATTAAGTATGTAAGAAACGAAATTAAGGCTAAGTGATTGGCGTAGCTAGTAACTCCTCGAAGGTTGAGATGAGGTAGCTAGCGACCAGTCAGAATGTGTATTAGCTGTAACGAAAAAATTGGGTCCGGGCAATACTGAGTGACCAGTCTAACTATGTAAAGTGTTGCGTGAAGCGAATTTGACAGTGAAATTTAGTGAGTTCGACGCTCACTTGCTTTAAGACCAGAAAGATAGGTCGTTTCGCATCGGTCGCCCATTAAGTTGAGAAGTCACCAAGTGGAAGAAAAATCCATAAATAGCATCCAGAAGCAAAGATACTACCTCCTCTACCTACTAAAAAAATTCCTTGTATATACCAGTTTGAACGAGAATACATTTTATTGATTTAAACACAAATCTAAAGCTTTGCTGTGTTTTGGAACTGTTCAGCATTTTGTTATATTTTTTGTTTCTACATGTGCTTGTCTTCTATCAGTTGATGTGCTCCCAAGCAGCGGCGACTTATACTTCTTAACGAGACCAAATCACAAGGAGGGGAGAATTATTTTCCGGCTGGCAAAGATGCTTTGTTCCACTTGCGAAGCCTATTTCAAAGGGTGAATCACATCAAATTGATGCACCCCGCAATGGGCAATAACAAAAAGTTTGGAGACGTCACATCAACCGACTACAAAATTACCAGCCTGGAATGACAGAATAGTACCCGAGCACGAAGACGACGGTATCTGGTTGCTGAACTAGAGGCCAAGGTCACACAGAGATATAACTTAGCAAGATAATTGACAAAAAATAGTACTGGTGCAGGAAGAAACTGAAATAAAAAGATTTGTTAAGATATTAGAAATTCCAATGGTACAGAATTATAGTAATGGAAGATCAAATTACAGATGATGATAATGACAATTTTGTAGCGTCATATTTGCAACTTTATCTTTTGCAATTTTCGTTATTGCTATAAATATTTTTCTTGCTATGGTGTTTTACCTGTTGTCATGCTAAGATTATATAAAACAATGCAATCTTTTGTTTTATCATTTTTTAATACCAATCATAATTCATTTGTTTTTGCCATTATTTCTAGAAAAGGTGAAACATCGTCCAATTTCCTTTTTCCATTTTTGTTTTCTTTTTTAGAACACAAGAGTTGGTGGTGCATTCAAAAATGTTAAATATTCTTTGGTTTTCAAAATAATGTTTTTAAGAAAATTGTATATGGTTTATTCATAAAAACTGAAATGGTGCCATTAAATACTTTGAATAAACTGTCAGTTTTTCTCAACATACACTTATAGTAGGTTAAAACTTATTGTAGGTTAAAACTTATTGTAGGTTAAAACTTATTGTTGGTTAAAACTTATTGTAGGTTAAAACTTATTGTTGGTTAAAACTGGCACTAATTAAAAAAAAAACAGAAAATAGATAAAATGTAAACTGAATAGATAAAATTTTTTATCATTAGAGTGACACCTTAGAACTCGGAATCTGGACAATACTTTAAGAAGAGTTTGCTTCAGAATCCAACCATTTCTTGGAAATCGAATATAAACAAATGTGACCATGGGACATGATGAGGTACTTTGCGATATTATTTGATCAATTAAATTAAACTAATTATGAAATAATTCATAAAAAGAAATTCGGATCAAGGCTCTTTTGGGACGTGTTCAAATCATAATTTTGAAAGGTTATATTTCTCATGTCTGGATGACAACTGAAAAGAAAGCACTCTAACTGAATTTTATACTATTTTAAATCACAATTTGTCGAGTTAAATTGACAACAAGTGAAAAGCATTTTCATTTAACAGAACAATCAAGAAATAATTTTCAGGTTCAATTGATTATTAAAACAATATGTTTAGAGCTAAGAGTTGTATTGGCAGATTAAAAGCGCCACACTTGATTTGAAGGTGGGAAATTTAACAATAATATCAGAAACGATAGATTTCAGTTATGAATTAAAAAAGTAAAAAATGTCAACGACCAAACTGTGTTTAGGATTTGAAATATTATGATGGGTACCAACCGTATCTGATAAATATTCTTACCTGTCAACAAATAGTAAAACGTGCTATTCTTGAAATAAGATCAAACCCACATATTGTGTTTGGCTCGATGATCTACTTTTACTGCCTTTATATACAAAGGCTTTGATTGATTGAACAATCATAAGATAGCAGAAAAAACGGTCTGTAATTAATCAGCTAATCACAAAATTCGGCTCATGTGAAAGTTCCCTATAAAAGAACAGGTGCTTGGAAGATGTGGCAGGAGAGAGTTGGTTAGATTGAGAGACAGACAGACATAGAGAGGGGATGAAGTCTGCAAGGAATTAAACATAAGAATAAAAAAAGATCTCTAAAGAATTTTTTTTCAATTTGACCTTCTCTAAAAAAAAAATATATGAAGTAAATTTCAAAGTTCCCCAGCCAAAACTTAGCAAAACTCCTCAACTTGTCTTTTTTCCCCAACAAGAGCAACGTAACTTGTTATTCTTATTATTGTTACATACCGGTATTTCAATAAATATTTGTTATTGTTCATGGCAAATTCTTCTTATTTTGGGTTGGAACCGACCACTTACCAAAGTTTCCGACTAAGTTTGTCAACACTCAACGTTCGGTGCATCATTTAAACACAGTGTTGACCTGAGGTATGTCTCTGTTCAGTCCTTGGGGGTCCACTCTCCCAAGCTTTACCTTCTTTAGGTTAGTTTCTATCGCCTGAGACGCCTTTACCAGGAAATGCCGACTGGACCTTGTGTTTAACCCCCTGGAGAGGAGGTAAATAAATATATTAAAAAGTATCTAATTTTGTATCGAACATAGAAGATTGCACAAAAAGTGTACTTTATACGACGGGGAATCTGCAAAATTCAGAAACTAGTAAAGAAGGTGGATTTATTGCCCAAAGAAAATAGGAAATATTGAGATTGTAATCTCAATAATCCAAATAAGCAAAATTATTAAACCATTATCTAAAAGTGTGTGGCAATATTACTACTACTACGACTACTATTCTACTACTACTACTACTACTACTACTACTACTACTACTACTACTACTACTACTACTACTAATAATAATAATAATAATAATAATAATACTGGAAACACAGACTTCGGAAATATGCTAAAACAGTAAATAGGATGAAGAGAACAGGAAACGATGGAAGAGGGGAAATCTGACTCACAAGGAAAGACTAAATTAGAAACATGAAGAACTAAAACAAAAGATAGCAGCAAACGAAAGAAGGCTGAGACAATACTGATACAAATAGGAACAGTACAAAACAAAACAGGACCTGTGAAAACAATGAAAGCCAGTTTTGCAAAAACGTAAATGGAGAAAGAACAACAATAGAACAACTGCACCCAACAGAGACAAAACACTTCTGGAGCCAGATATGGGAACAGCCTCAAGACTGCAACAGAATAAAGTCAGACACAAAAGTTCACATTGCAGAACAAATAGAGAAAATGAAACTCGGGTTAAATCCACAAAAACGAAGCAACATCGCGGCAGAATTATAAAAAAAATATATACAGGTAAAAATCTTGAATAAAAATGTAAAATTAAAATTAGATTCTCGTTCAGACGTGTCGATAATCAACATGCATACACGAAAAAGGTTGGATAAACCGACCATGCTAAGAACCAACAAAATAGCCAGAACGGTGACTGGTGAAAAAATTAAATTCGAGGGTGAAATTATGACCGACATTACTTTAAACAGAACTACCAAAAAAGTAAAAATATTCGTACTAAAAAATACCAACAATTTATTTGGCACATACTTGATGCAGCGGTTCAACCTATGGGAGTTACCAACAAAACATTTTGGCCAGAAAATAAAAGATTTGATGACCAAGTCAGAAAAACAAAAGAAGGAATTTGTTTCAACCATTAAAAATCGTATGAAATGGACTCAAAATAAATTGGCGGCAGAAATTAAAGCACATAAGGACACAAAATTCACGCTGAAAATAGTTAACACTAAACTGAAAGAAATCAAGTAAAATTTTGTGGATAACCATTTGAGGGTTAAAGAGAATGAACTCATGGTTTCAGAGCTGTAATCGCTAAAGATGCAACACAAAGAGGTTTTAGAAGAGCTAACGAATATGAAAGATAAGGTGACTTGTCTTGAAGATGAATGTCGAAGCAAAGAAGACATCTTTTCAAATGTAAAAGATGGGCTCTAAAATCAGATGTATAGAATTAAAAAACTGGACGAGATCAGGTCTTATGTTGGCAGAGGCATGTATGTCTCATAAGAGAAACCTAAATCAAATTAGGGAACGACTTTTGGAAGACACCGACAGCACTCCACAGGAAGAAGTTTATGGTCACCGGATACGAAATTTTGGCAAACGGACACCCCATCAAGCTAAAAAGGAAATGATACTGTGACTCCTGAGGAGGTAAGGCTTGGAAGGGGGTGTTATGGTACATTACCTATACGGAATACTTGAACTTTTTCACTCACCATAAATACTGGGAGCACCTGCCTCTCAGTGTTGGACTTGGAACCATACTAGTCTATACTGGCACTCTTGTTCTCTTTTGTATTATACTTTATTCAATATACTTGTTTTCTCTAAACTCCGAGTTAGTGTTTTCCTTCTGTACACTTTACAGGTCAACAGCAGAACCCAAGGGAACTGAAACTGCAAGAAATCTTATAAACTGTGCATTCCACCCCTAAAAATGCATCAGCTTCGCGTATGAGTTTAAATTCCCATTGGGATACTGTGTCTCTGACAATGAAAAACATATACAGTGACTTGACTACTACAATTTTTGGAGGAGATTAACAATGCATTTATCCCCTACAAGCGCCATAGCTCAGACCCTTACTAACCAGCATTCCTGCCCCCCCCCCCGCTCCCAATTTCGAAAACTCTTAGTTAAAACACAACAATATTAGAACATACCAATAATAAACAAAAATTCTATACATTAGAAGCGTTATACATCGAAACCAAAAAAACAGCCATTAACAGAATTAATTTTAACAATAGTGATAACATTCTAAAATGTTTATAGTTCTAACTTTAGTTCCGTATTAATAATATAATTCTCGCCAAAACTACCTGTTAATATTAGCATTAACACCATGGTATTTACCTGATTCCCCTGAAGATGGGCCTAAAAGTACTTGGGACACCTATAGTTATGGCCGATTCATCAGCCAATTCCCCATCGAAACAAAGACCTTGATGCAGCAAATGGAAAGGATCGACACAAGTATATCCAGACATAAGTTGTCTGTTATATTCAACAACACTTATAGATACAGTGTAACCCGGATATAAGAGCACCGGATATAAGAGAAACCCGAATATAAGAGACATTGTCTCTGGTCCCAAATTACAGCCTGTGTTAATGTCTATAAATTAGACCCGGATATAAGAGACCCGGGTATAAGAGAAACCCTGCTATCAGATACTTCTTCTCCGGTGCGTCCTCCCCAATATAAGAGAGTTCGTTTTGAGTGACAGTGTGATGTCGTAAATCAGTCAAAAGACGTTGCTAAATTTTCTCATTGGTGAGTCTTTCTATGACCTTCACTATAGCCATATCCATTAGCAGCTGTGTAGCCTCCATTATTGGAGAGGGGTAAGCTCCTGCCAGTAACATGGTAACTATATATGTAGACAACAGACCAAAAAAATCCATAGTAAAAAAAATGTGAAAAACATTGTTGTGGAAACACATTCTAAAAAGAAAAAACGATTTGGAAAACATGTGTTTTGAGAGTCAGTAAAGAATACATAATATATAGACGGCAACAAGAGAAAATGTGTGAGTGTATATTTGTTAGTGCAATGGGAAAAATTGTTTTACTCGCGTCTTTTTAGGAGCCTTTAAAAAAAAATATTCGCAAAAAAGGTTTCTTTTTTTGTTGTTGTTAGAAGGCGAAATAGTTCTTTGCATTCAAGAAAGGTGTTTCGTTCACAGTTGAATATGGTCTTTTTCCGAGGGGAAAAAAATATTCGTAAAAAAAAGGTTTCTTTTTTTTTTGTTGTTCGAGGGGGAAAAAGTGTTTTCTTTTTTTCATCAATTAAATTGACTTGTTGAAGTCTATTCCTTTGGCAAAAGGAAAATAAATTGGCGCCTCAAAATCTGATAGGCTAAAAATGGCTGAAAATAATTTAAATGTAAAAGTTGTTGCTTTCTTTTTCATATAATATAAAGTAGTGTTCTCCAGTTTTTCTCTTTCAGGAATTCCTTCCGTGAAAGAAATAAAAATATTTTTAAGAAGGAAAAATTTATGTCACTTTTTTTCTAAGTTTTTTTAAGTGCGAAAGGGAAAAAATGGGTTTCAGTAGTTTTCGTTTTCTTCTTTTTTTTCTTTTCGCGTTAAAAAGAAATGTCTTTCTTTTAATTTTGTTTTCTTTAGCTAAAAAGGAGAAACAAAATGTATTTGGAAAGTTCGAAAACCTGTTTTCTTTCTTTCGTTTTTTTTCTTTTCGAACGGCAGAGTGTTTACGGTCGTCGCTGTTTTCAGTTTTAAAACGTGTTTTCTTTCTTTTCAAAAGTTGACGTTGTTTTCAGTTTTAAACTCTTTCGCTGTTGAAATACTTCGACGGTTTTTTGTTCAACTCAATTTCGTGCAATTTTGTTTTTTTAAAAGGTCTGTGTTCCTTTTACGTCTGGTCACCATTTGAAATAGTCCGTGAGGGTACAGCTTGAAATGCATACGCCCTGTAAGCTAATTGGCCACTTGACACTACCAGACACTCGCTCACCACCGGACCTGCCGCAGTAATCACAGCAACAACAACAACAATAGCAACGCTCGACTCATCAACCAACGACATCAACAACTATCGTCTGCTGCTACATACGCTTAGTGATGTCGACGTCTCAACAAAAAACTCTGAGCATTTCTGAACAGTTGGAGCTCATCGACGATGTCAAAGTGAAGAAGCTGAAACTGGCTGCTGCGGCCAAAAAGTACGGAATCGGTTATTCAACAGCAGCAAACATTCTCAAGAAAGAAGACGACCTCAGATCTTACATGCAAATGAACGGAAACACTAATCGCAAACGAAAGCGCCAATCCGTGCACAAGGACGTTAACGAAACGCTTACATAATGGTTTACGCAAACATGTGCTCATGGAGCTACTGTCACCGATCACGTCATTAGGCAGAAAGCATCACAACTGACCATAAATCTTGAAGTTGATTTTGAACCGAGCAATGGCTGGCTCATGCGCTGGAAGCAGACTAATAATGTTTCGTTCAAAAAATTTCACGGCGAATCAACGTCAGCAGATCCCGTTTCTGCCAATGAATGGGTGACAAACGTTTTGCCGCAACTTTTTCGTGGATATGATCAAAAAGATGTTTGGAACTGATGAAACGGGACTTTTCTACAAAGTCTTTCCGTCTGGATCTTTGCGATTTGCCGGCGACGAACATTCAAATGGGACAAAAGTTCCCAAAGACAGACTCACGATGCTTCAGTTCACAAACATGGATGGCAGTGAAAAGCAAGCTGTAGTTGTTGGTAAGTCGGCAAAACCATGCTGCTTTAAAAATGTCAAAACACTGCCGTTTCCTTACTTCGCTAATTGTAAAGCCTCGATGACTAGTCAGCTGTTTACTGACGTTATGAAAACGCTTGATCGAAAAATGATTGCTCAAAATCGAAAGATTATTCTTTTTTTGGACAATGCAACTTGCCATAACTTACTGCCGGGTACAAATCTGTCAAACATCAAATTGTCACTCATACCACCAAACACCACCAGTCTCATTCAACCTTTGGATCAAGGCATCATTCATTCATGCAAAGCGTATTATCGTCGGGAAATTGTTCAAATGCAAATATCAGTGATCGATGCTACACTGCCAGTGCCGCTGTCCGAAGTGGCCAAGCAGATCACTGTTTTGAAGGCCATGCACATGATGAAACGAGCACTTTTCATGGTCAAACCGTCAACAATTCAAAATTGTTTTAAAAAGGCCGGCTTTGTCATTGAATCACAGGCTGAAGTGGAAGAAATACTCAACGAAAATGATCAATTTTCTCCACCATCCGGCATGGAGCAAACAGATTTTGACGAATTTATTAGCTTCGATGACAGTACACAATGTTATGGAGAACTGAGTGACACGGACATCACACATGCTATAAAATCGGATGATCAAGATTTTGACGAAGATGATGCTGAAAGCGTAAGTTCTGAAGTTTCTGAAAGTGACAAACCAGTGCCAAATTGTCTGGCTGCATTGAATGTGCTTGAAACTCTGACAGCCTACATTGAAACAAAAAGCCGTAATCCTGATGGCGCATTGAAAATGATTTACGGACTGTATGAAAGTGCTCATGATATTAACAAAGAGATTTCTGTACAATCAAAAATGACTGCCTTTTTTAAGAAAAAGTAATTTTTGACTTAATTATTTGTGAAAACTGATTGAAAAGTATTTTTGTCTGTGTTTTTTATGTCTATAACTGTTAAATAAACTAGTGTTCTGTGCGTAAAAAGCGTTATATGTGGTGTTTCCATACTTACATAAACAAAATAGACCATACCCGGATATAAGAGGAACCCGGATATTAGAGACTTATTCTCCGGTCCCGACAGCTCTCTTATATCCGGGTTACACTGTATATATATATATATCGATTTGTTTCCATTTGCAGGTCTTATCAATTTTCATTGACTTACCATATATATATATATATATATATATATATATATATATATATATATATATATATATATATATATATATTAGTATTGAAACGATTCCAACATTTTTCCTGATTCCGATACAATTACCGATTCTGTTCTAAATTCCCAGTTCCAATACAATTACAAATTCCAATTCTAAAATCGCGAATCCTCATCTACTTTTTCACGTAGATATAATTTTCTTTTTAATTTGACAAACTTCTTAATGTTTTTCCCTAATATATTGTATCCAGGATTTTGATAAACTCATTGTGAGATTTTCATCTATATTTTTTACTTGTGCCATTTTTTCCTATTTATCCACTCGTCCCATTTTTATTTATGTCATTTCTACGGGCCATTTTTCCGGTGCCATTTTTACATAAATTCTTTATTATGATCTATGAATTTTTTTTACTGGTGGCTTCAAATCAATGAATATTTATCATTTTAATATCATTAGTAGCAGCAATTGACAATTAAGTTTTAAAATTTTTCCGATTCTAATACCGATTTCCATATCCCAAAAAGTTCCGATTTTTCCGATTCCGATTCATCGTCCCAACACTAATATATATATATATATATATATATATATATATATATATATATATATATATATATATATATATATATATACATTGGTCGATACAGCATGTGTTGAAACATTTTGAATGAGTTTCCATACTAAAAACTTGTATGACTAAAACTTGTCACTTGGTAAACATGTCAGCAGCAATTTATATTTGTGACAGAAAATTGTGGCAGTGATCTCTAACCATTCAGCAAGTTATGCCCCTATCTAAAGCCATTATGGTATGTGTCAAACGACAGCGATAATACTGTTAACATGTGCATAACAAAAAGAAGTTAAAAAGGTAAGTTATTCTCTGATTAACTGAACTTTTGGGATCGAGTTATTCTTCAATTTCTGGTTATCTAGAGATGTTTGTCTTTATGACTAATTCCATTGCACATGTTACATTGATTCAATTCGTAAATGGTTGCTAAAGTGACAGAAAACATACATTATGTATGAAATTGCAATTGGGTCAAATACATTTCATCGTCATTTTATTAATATTTAGTTTGAAGTGTTCATTTATAATTCAGTTTCTAAACGGTGGATTAAGTCAAGCTTTTGAATTCTGTCTTATAAAAATAAATATGTCTGTTTTCATTAATCCAAATTAGATTGTATAATAACTCACAGGTTCTTCTGGCTTTATTAACTAAAACCCGCATCAACACAATAACTACATTAAATAATTTTAAAATACTGTAGCCATATTGGATATTAGTGTTTGCAAGTCTTGCTGGAATGAAATGCAGAAAGGTTTGTTGTAAAGTTCGACTTTGGGCCCATTGCCTTGTGCTTTTAAATTGTTAGTTCTTGCAGATTAAATAAATAGAAGTAGATATCACATATATTCTGATGGTCTCCAATTGTATTATTCATCCAAAGTAAAAGACATTATTAAATAAATAGTGATCTTGAACGACTTGAAAATTATTTCATTCATATAAGGTCTGTCTAAAAAGTATCCGACCTTAGGCCAGAAAAAATATTTCAAATACTTGACAGGGTTTGGACCCGAATCCCCTTCAAAGTAGGCCCCTTGTGCTTGCACACACTTGCCCCACCGATCCATCCGTCACGTTCCACATTATCTCTTCTCTAGTCTCAAAACGGGAACCTTTAAGTGGCGTCTTCAATTTTGGAAACAACCAGAAGTCGTAAGGAGCCATGTCTGGAGAGTAAGGAGGTTGGCGAACGACTGGAATTCAATGTTTGACCAAGAAATGTTGGATCAATTGGGATGAATGGGGGCGTTGTCGTGATGCAGTTGCCAGTTTTTTGCTGTTCACATGTCTGGTCTTTTGTGCCGAACTGCGTCACAGAGACACCGGAGAATATCTTGATAGTACTTCTTTGTCACTGTTTGTCCTTCCGGTGCATATTCTGTGTTGTACAATTCCACGGATATCAAAGAGACAGTCAACATCACCTTGATTTTGCTTAGCACCTGTTTTGCTTTTTTTGACCTTGGAGACTCGAGACGCAATGACGACCGTCTTTTTGTTTCTGGGTCGTACCGTACACCCACAACTCATATCCAGTTATCACAGTGTTCAGAAACCCAAGATCAGTGTTGGCGGTTTCCAGAAGGTCCTGTGCAATTTGAAAACGGAGGTCCTGTTGTTCCTGCGACAACAACTTGGGCACAAATTTCGCTGCCAATCTGTGCATGTTCAAATCATCACGCAAAATTGCATGTGTGGAATCTTTACTCACTCTGACCACTTGGGCGATCTCCTACACAGTTGAACGACGATCTTCCATTACGAATTTTTTTGCTTTAGGAATCACCAAGCTTTTGACAAAATTTGATGCAGTACCTTTGCTCAACACGTTCAGTCATCTTGAGAGAATCGGTAATCTGACGAACGCGTTGTTAGCACCTCACTCAGCGACCGACAGACAGCAACTAACGCGCAGGAAGGCGGTGATAAAATTCATACATGCGCATGAAGGTGTCTTCCTTCACTGTATAGAGTAGCACCGCCCCATATTCTCTATTTAACACGTTTTTTTCCATGCCAAATAGAGACTATAGGTTGGATATAGAGACTATAGGTCGGATACTATTTATACAAGCTTTGTATATATATATATATATATATATATATATATATATATATATAGCACTAGATTAAGTGAAAGAATAAAATAAGGTGCTAATCAAATTTTATTACAATTCAAAGTTCAAGCAAAGTACTTTAAAGTCCTTAACTCATGAGTTTTCAAAGAAAATCTTCTCCTCAGAGGACCATAACCGCAATGACATTACTGCAGGTAATAAAATTAAACTTTGAAAATATATCAAAAAAATATATATAAAATACATAAAAGTATATAAAACATCAAATATATCGGTCCAAAATATACTTTATTGTTAAAACTTATACAGTTCATCCAAGTCATAAAGTTTAAAACATGAGCTGATAGAAACCCTCGGTAAGCCGGGTTTTTGGATTCGTTGCGCTGTCTACAGGGTTTGCAGGAGGTTGATTACATTCGAATATTATTTTTCACTCGAGTAACTTTATCGGACCCGGAAGAAAAAATGGCTGAAAACATCAGGTCAGCTTAATTTTATTCGAATTGGCATTAGCGGCACTTGCATCTAACCAGGAATTTATGGTTTGCACAACTCCTATCAGCTCATAAGAACCCTTAATTGGACATTATAATATTCAACACCAAGTGAGTTTTCTGAACTTTTCATATGATTTGGTTTTTTCTATCGTTTTAATTTGCATACACCTTGGATACACTTTTCACTGTCATATACTGCATCGATAGCAAACAAATTTCCCACCTGGATAACTTTTTCGTTTTTGGACTACCATTCAGCACCTGGATTGTTTTTAATCAACCTCTTTGACATCATTCTTGAAGCTGTTTTAAACTTTATGACTTGGATGAACTGTATAAGTCTAACAAAAATGTATGTTTTGGCCCGATATATTTGATGTTTTATATACTTTTATGTACTTTATATATATTTTTTATATATTTTCAAAGTTTAATTTTATTACTTGCAATAATGTCATTGCGGTTATGGTCCTCTGAGGAGAAGATTTTCTTTGAAAACTCATGAGTTAAGGACTTTAAAGTACTTTGCTTGAACTTTGAATTGTAATGAAATTTGATTAGCACCTTATTTTATTCTTTCACTTTATCTAGTGATATTAATGCTCTATCCAGTATATTGAGCTTCATTTTTATCCGGATGTTCACTAATTAAAGATATTAGTTGCCTCTTAGATCTTTTGTTGTATTAACCTCATATATATATATATATATATATATATATATATATATATATATATATATATATATATATATTCGTTTCGCTTTCAACAATAAAAATACAGACAAACCCAGTTTAAAAAAATAAATAACAATGTTCAAAGTACTGTAAATGTTTTTATCTGAATTTCGGACTATTAACTTCATAAAATATTTTACTTTTATACCGTAGACATTTTTTGCTGGAAAGTGTTTTGACTTTTCATGTCGAACCATTTTAAATCTCAGATCGTCTATGTGCCATTTTTTTTATTCCTCCGGATTGCCTTTATGTGTCTTTTTTTCAATTTTCTGATGAAAGGTGTGTTGAAGTAAACAACCGGGGTTACCTGTGTTTATTTCCAACTCCTCTAGAAACATGTGTAGAAATGTTTTTGTTCCGAAATTTCTATTAAATCATAGAATGATATAATCTTGAAGTTAATACTTTATTTACTTATCATAAACTCCATTGAATAGTTTAAATATTTTAAATATTAAATATTGAGCTTCATTTTTGCATTTGTGAATAGATTCTTATTCAAATCGATCTGAACTATATATATATATATATATATATATATATATATATATATATATATATATAAGTGTGTGTGTGTGTGTGTGTGTGTGTGTGTGTGTGTGTGTGTGTGAATAAATTGAAAAATCAACTTTATGGAGTCGGAACAGATCCGATTCAATACAGCAGAGATTGCATATACAAAGGGTTCGATATCCTTTCTGAATGGAACTTCATAACAATACTGATCTTGACACTTTACTGCTGTTTCTGGCTAGTTTGGTCTTGCATTAAAATGTATACAGACGGTTGATCGAATTTTACCATGAAACTGCAGTAAAGTTTTAAGATAAGTTCATATTAAATATTTATATTATTTTTTTTATTTTTCTCTTCTTTCCGTTTTTGCTGGAGATGGGGCATCCTACCGGATGCCAGATATTCACCGGCTATTTCAGACACTCCAGCCTAGATATCTTTTTTAAGATTCTAACCGTCCCTTTAAGTACAATTGTTTTTATTTCTCTTGCACTCGGTTCACCGGGTATACTCGCCAGATAGCTTTTGAAATTCTTGTTGCTCCTATAATTACTGGTATGATGGAGATTTTCCTAATATTCCAGTTTCTTTTCATATGTGTGTGTGTGTGTTGGTATATATATAAATAAAGTGACAAGTAAAGAAGAGACTAAATAGAACAGAAACAATAAACAAAAAAACAAGGCTTCTGTTGATTCTATATTTCATTTCAATTGCGAAACTTTGACATAGAATATTAATTTATTGAAAAGAAGTCAGATTAAATATACAAAAAATTGAAAGTGGTAGTTGGAGATAAATAAGGTTATTAGTAGGTATGCGTGTATTGGAAAATTATATATATATATATATATATATATATATATATATATATATATATATATAAAGTATAAATTTGATGCCTCTCTGCGTCTTCACTGTGAGACTGGTCTGATGAGACTTTGCCTTGAATAAAGCTATAGCCGAAATATGTATGTACATATGTAGCCAAAATATTTATACAAATAAAAATGTATACTAAAATATAGCACTACTTGTTATTGAGCACTATTACATAAACACAGTAGGTTTATTGGATTAACTCCTATGAAGAAATATGAACAAAGAACCCACAAGGAATATAGACGGTCAATGAAGATATATGTCTTAATTCATGGATTATTTAGGTCAATATTTAAGCTGAAGATGAATGATTAGAAAAACAAACTGCGAAAAGCATAGGATATGTATATGTTACCACCAGGATATAATGAGATGATAGTTCCATGTGAAAAAAAGGATATAATGTTGATAATGGGTAATGATTGTAATTTAGTCTCTGTTTGCCTAGTCTTTCATTGTTTTTCTTTTTTGCTTTGTTTCATATAATTAGCACTGAAGATAGTCACACCAAAGAATAAATGCATAGGAGCATTTTACAAATGTCTTTGTGTAGGCCGAAACAATTGTATGCTGAATAAATAACAAGTTTTATGAAATGACATGAATCTGTCCCTCATAACACTGATATGGTATAAAATTAGATAAAATATATTGAATATAACATAGCTCTGACCATACACTATTGAGCTATTATAATTACTTTATGTTATAAAATTTATATTGGAATATATATAAAAAATTATAAATATAAATAAAAATACACACACTCACACACACACACACACACACACACACACATATATATATACATATATATATATATATATATATATATATATATATATATATATATATATATATATATGCAACCACCACTCCTGCACTGATGAGGATATACAACCCGAAACGACGTCGTCTGTAGGTATAAAAAGCTTTAATATTTAAAAAGAATATATATATATATATATATATATATATATATATATATATGTATATATATATATATATATATAGTATATAACTTTTTATGTTACCTTAGTTTTTATGTTACCTTATTGTTTCTAATAGAAAGTTTAATAAGTCTGTTTTTCTTGTTATTGTTGTTATGTTTTATTTTACACAATCCCTGCTACAACATATCTATTTTCTAGGTTTCCTATCTTTGTTCTTTATGTGTATGTAGACATTTTTATTCTGTCCTGTTTCATTTTTTATTTTAAGTATTTACTTTTGGGTAAGTTCAGCGGAAGAAAACATTACAAGGACGTTTACGCTTCTCGTAGTGTTGATTTTAATGTACATTAGATTCATTTGTACATTTTCATTCTGTGATTTCAAAAGGTAATGAAAATTAATATATAAAAAGGTTAATTATTAGTTGTACGTGAATATTCATTAAATGAACCCAAACAAGTGAAGCTGATGAATAGGTTGTAAGCTTTTAGGTACTTGCATCACTGAAAAATAAACATTAATGTCATTAGTGACTTTATTTGCGTCAATTTTCAAACAATAGTTTATTATACTAGCTTACAAAAATGTGAGAATTAACCACTTAAAAATAGAATTCATAGTTTATAATCAAAAGCATGAAATAGTTTAATAATGTTACTTAATAGAGTAAAAATTGGTGAATATTTTCATCACAAATGTTATTTTGACATAGAATTTTTAACTCGTAAAAAACTAGAAATCAATAATAACCGTCAATTATTTATTTTAAACTCATAATGCAAATAGGCATTCTGTATAATCTGCTAATAGTCCAGTCAATCTAGCTGAATTTTTGGCTGAACCTCAACAAATGGCTTACAAAGGTTTTTAACTTGGATATTTGGCATGAATAACCTCTCTTTTCGATAAAAAAAAGTTTACCAAAATTAGCCTTGTGCTAAGGAGGTCAACGGGTGCCATCTTTAAGATTGCCACCGATTCTAGCCTCCCCTCTCTCAACTCAATTTCTGCAAATTCATCTTCAAAAATATTAAATGTAGCAATGTGAAATTGGATAAAACCAACATTTTTTATAAAGTTAAATATAATTATAATTTCTTATGCCTTATTTTTGTCTCTTTTGATGTATTACTACAGGAGTTTAATATTCTGTCATATACTAATTTCAGGTTGGCCAAAGTGAAGTACCGATAATTATGGATGCTGACAAGTGTGCTATTTGCAACAATGAACTGCCCGGTAATGAAGAAACATTCATCGTCAGCCAGAAGAGCATCGATTCCATTAAAAGAGCTTCTGAACAACGTGGAGAGAAGTCATAATTCAGATTGGTCAACGTCATCACAAGAAATGCAGACAGCGTTGGATCAACCCGAAATACATAGAAATTGACCGTAAAAACAGGTCCATCCATGATAAAATGCTATCCTGTGCAAGCCGCTCTTAGTGTGTTTTACTTTAAGGAACATGTTCTTTTTTGTGGTTCTGGAGCAAAATCTGATAGAAAGAAAAGAGGTGTTGATGTTTCCCATGTAGAAACTTTGAGTTTAAGGACAGAGTGTTAAAGGTTTGTGAGAAAGTCCGAAAAAATGATGGCTGGGCATCCACTGTTAAAGGTAGAATAGGTTATGTAGCTGACCTTGTTTCAGAAGAAGCACGTTATCACAGAATATGTTTTGCAAACTTTGATTCCAATAAAAACATTCCTAAGGCATTCTCTTCTGCTGATTCTTCTAAGAAACAAAACCTTGGTAGACCCGAGGATTCAGAGAGAAAGCAGGCATTTCTGGAAGTTGCTAAATATTTGCAGCAAAATGGCGAGGAGCAACTCACCATTGTCGATCTTGTTAAAAAAATGGAGGAAATTCTCGAGGACACTGGCTTTGAGCCATACAGTCTCTCATACATGAAATCTCGATTGTTAAAACATTTCAAAGACAAAATCATTGTGACTGAAATTAATGGGAAACATAATGTTGTTACATTCTTAAGTACAGCGAAATGTATTCTCCATGAAGTCTATGCACAGAGCCGCTCAACAGACAATTAAGAATCAGAGGCCATTAGAATCATAGCGACGGCAGCCAAGCTTATCAAGAATGACATTACAAGTATCCAGACAAGTTCAGAATATTGCCCGTCTAAGGATGATCTTGAACAGGATGCGATTCTTGAATATGTTCCTAAAACATTGTTGATCTTTCTCAGGAAGATATTTGCAGGCAAAGACAATGATTTGAAACTTCCATCAGTTGGTCAAGCAATAATGTAGGCTGCTAACCCCAGAGTTCTCCTTGCACCATTGCAGTTTGGTTTAGCAGTAGAAAGGCATGACCAATTTGGATCGAGGTCCTTAATCGACACTCTGAATAAGCATGGCTTCTCTTCATTTTACTCAGAAGTCCAGAAATTCAAAAGAAGTGCTTTTCTTTTTTATGGCGCTAAAACCCTCTCCCCTGTTGAAACTGAATTTGTGCAGTTTGTAGCTGATAATGTGAACCATAATGTAAGGAGTATTGATGGATTCAACACATTCCATGGTATGGGCATCATAGCATCTTTTACGTCCCGGAAAGTTAAAGCAAAACCAGTTCCAAGGATTCAGGTCCTTTCAGAAGATATAATAAGGGTTGGAAGGATCAACAGCAAGTACCTAGATTCACAGCACACCAACAAACCACCAGTGACATTTACAGAACTCCAGTCCAAGAAAGTTGTCGATTCCACTACTAATGTTGACATTCTTTGGGATGTTTCACTAATTTCACATCCGTCCAGACCTGCATGGTCAGGCCTTATGCAGTCAGTGCACAAAGGAACATATCCTGGAAAATCAACCACAGTTTTGTTTTTCCAATGATCGACATGGACCCTGGTAACCGAACCTGTGTGTACTCAACGTTATGTTACATTAGTGATTTAGCCAGGAAAAACAACATTGTACCAATTCTAACATTCGATCAACCACTTTGATACAAAGCAATGATGATAGTCGAATCACAGCCTAGTTCCTTTCCACTGAAATCATTTGTCTTGCGATTTGGTGGGCTTTATACATAGATGAGCTTTCTGGGGTCAATTGGTCATTTGATGATAGGTTCTGTATTTTTTGAACTTGTGCAAGCTGAAAACACAGTCAAGCACATGCTAAGTGGCAAAGCATTTGCAAGAGCCATCTGTGCTCACTTCTTAGTTGATGCTGCTCTGAATGCTATTTTGTTAGCAAAAGCCTATGTTTTTCCAGTTTCACATGTCACTGAAGATGATCAACCCAACACTGATGCAAGAAAGTAATTTCCTCAAAATGAATACCTGAAGGAAGCTCAGGGGCTATTGAAAGGTCTCCATCATGGGACTGAGACATTGAATAATGTTCTGTCATCAGAGTCTATTACCAGGATTGCCCATGCTTTCTAAAGAACCATGGAAAGAATTTCAGAGTTAGTATTAGGATATCACTACCATGCCTTCTTTGAATTCTGACTGGAACATGCTAGGTAACAAAGAGAATAGAAATAATTATTGATAGAAATCAAGCTCAGCTTAATAATGTAGAAAATGATAAAAGTATTACTATTTAGATAAATATGTTGTAATATCTTTGTAAATTGTGACGTGGACTTGGTTACAGACATGAACCAAATCTCCATTATAGATCTATTAGAAGCACAAGAAAAGATATGCATCCTCTAGATGCAAATATTTAATACTTAATTGAATGCATATAAAACATTAGGTATTTTATGCCTGTCTCTAAATCTATACACAAAGCTGTGCTGCTTTTAGACGTTAAAATAAAATGATGGCATTAGAAATCCATAATATACCCAGTATTTATTATCTTCTTTGTAAAATCATAAAATGAATTAGACATCTCATTTACTCTGGTAAGCAACATTTATTTCCCTCTATCTAATGAACATTGCATGTTCTTTGAATTAAACCTATCTCAGAATGTATGTAGATAGTAGCAGCAGTATCAATATTAAAATCGGACAATAGTTCTCAATGTTTCAAAATGTTGTTTAAATCTGTAGGAATATTATGCGATATAATCGAGAAATATGAGATAGTTTTACTTATTGACATATGCCAAAACTTCATTATAATGAGGTAAAATAAAGATTTCCATATGAAATGTAATAAGAAAAAAACCTACTTGTCTTCTGCCTGTTGTATAGTTGATATATATATATATATATATATATATATATGTGTGTGTGTGTGTGTGTGTGTGTGTGTGTGTGTGTGTGTGTGTGTGTGTGTGCGTGTAAAACTTCCCAGGGGTTACACCAACCCAGAATTAATGTGTAGAGCGAAAGAAAAACAAATTCAAGAACAACCCTTACTCTCTCACTATCATGGTAGAATGAATAATGTTTGCTTTTGGAAAAGTAGGTCATAGTAATGGTGGCAGGAATTGGTGGGGGTAAAATAAGGAATAACAATGATCAACTTTTAGACAGCGTTAGTTATGTGATGTTTATGTTAGAGGTTGATATTAATAGCACCACTGGTAGAGAAAAGGGATCTGGAGATTGATAGCGGCAATATCAGCAACAGTGACGAAGCATATTGGGTGAAATAGTTGAAGTGATGAATGCAGTCTTAGTCGAGGTTGGATTGCCCGTGACTCTTGGTTTGTAATGATTAGTAATGTCAATACCAAAAATCATGATGATCTTTTAAACAACCATTGAAAGAATTTCAGAGTTAGTATTAGGATATTACTACCATGCCTTCTTTGAATTCTGACTGGAACATGCTAGGTAACAAAGAGAATAGAAATAATTATTGAATTTCTTATTTGACCTTGTTTCCATTTTTAAAATATATTTCTTAAATAATAAAACTGAAAAACAACTGAGGAATTTTATTTAATCATTTATTGTCATTAATTTTTTATATAATTTATTAACATATTTTTAATCATATTATCATTTACTAATTTTATGTTTCCGGCATTTTTAAAAAAAGTTTTTTTACTTTCATTTTTCTTTTTCTTATTGAACGTAAAACGATCTCTCTTTTTGACTTTTCTCTTAATTTACATTTTTGAAAGGATAAATCAATGAATGACTATAATGCCATAAAAAGTCGGTTTTTCTATAAAATTGATAGGACGTCTTGCTAAAATATTGAAATTTAAATCCCATGAATACATTCGAGTTTATTTTTCTTTTAACGACGAAATAGGCATGATACGAAATAATATAAGTATAATAAAAGTACTTACGGTTAGTATAGTATGGTTAGTATATTAATTCAATAAAATCTCTTAAAATTATGATAATAAAAAAGTTATAAAAGTTCAATTAAAATATTATTATAACGTGAATTTCTACAGACAGACAATAACTTACCTGACAATTTTATTTATGTCGAAGAAACTAAAGGACAAGTACGTGCTGGTTCTACCAAATTATTTTGTTTTAATTAGGACTTTTGTTAAATTAAATTTATCAAGATATCCTTTGGTCATTAACTTAATTGTTTCCTGTTAAAATGTAATTTAAACAGTTACATTTATGCATCAACTCACATGGGCAGACGATATTGTGTCTGACAATTTTGTTATATAGATTATCAATTTTCTTTCTAATCATATCATTTATTATTATTTTTTTTATTATATAAAACATGCATCTCGGTTTAAACCTAGACAACTGATTTATAGAACTACATGTTACATTTGATACACATACATAGCTCAAATTTGTTGATGTTGTGACTGCATTCGAGATCTTATCAGTCTGACTACATGAACAAAAATGATGATGTGCATGTCCAAACAAAACACCTATGCAACAATTACACAAGAACGTTCAATGTACTCATCTATAAAAAGCTAAGACAATCGAACAACTAACTAAATTGCAACCAAATGTCACCAATGCGTTAGGACTCCACGTCAAAAGAATTCATTCACTTCTTGCCAACAGATTCTATTGAAGAAACACTACCTGCTATATTAGCCATGTGTGAAACTCTCAACAATACATTAAGCACACACATCAACTTGTCACATAGAAGGAACAACAAAAAACAGCATCATCTACTTGATTAAAAATCCATTGGCACGTATCGCACGCAAACAAGCAGACAAAAACATACAGCAGAACAGCTAAACTGCTACGTCTGATTAACTAACACATACATCTCACTATGTAACAAACCTTTCACTTAGACAAAGCGAGTGCAAGAGACATTTCACTCATATAGAAAGTCTCATACTAACGCAAACACAACTCGCATACATGTATTCAAACCTCCTCAAACATCTTTCTCTCAATATGTGTTGTTACATTTTAACCATTGTATTATCGTCATTTATTTGTTATTGTGATCACTTGTATTTTGAACTTTTATTCTATTTGCTTATCGTATAATTTACAAGGCCTTAGACATTGCCTATCCTAAATTTGGTAAAGCTATTCTACAAAAATGTAATAATAAATAAAATGTAATTCTTATCAATTCTTCCCATGTTTTCCTTAGTCTACCTCCACCAACTGATCCTGCTACCTCAACTTTTCTACATCTAATAACTCCACAATTCACATCCATTGTTTCAACGTGACCATACGATTGAAGGCTACTGTTCTACACACATATTCCTATACTGTCCAGATTTAATCTTTCTCTGAAGTCATCAGATCTAATGAGCAGTTCTGTTGAATCCTACAAGCAGTCGTCATTATTGATTTAAGAGGTGTATGTAAAAACTAAAGATCTTGAAGCCAGAAGTTTGCATAAAATACATGAATAAAAAGTGGAGCAGAACAGATTTTGATCGGAATAATTTATGTAATGCAGATGTTATTTACGCATTGATGCATTCCGCTATCATGGTAAAAACAATATGCAACAAAAATAGATGCATAATATGCAACAAAATAGATGCATAATCTGCTGTCAACAAAGACGAGAACACATTCATTTTAATTGTTTCATTATTTTTACTTTTATTAAATTTTTGGTTTGTTCTTTTCCTTTCTTTAACCTCGAGAAAGTTCAAATTCTTTGAAACATTTTATCTGAAAGTTCCCAATGCAATCAATTTTCTATACCATAATCACAAAATCTGTTAATATTATTCTAAAAACTACACCAGTTCTTGACATGTTCTGGCAACTTGTTCCAAGAATTAATTACTTTGTGGCGAACGAAAAATGCGATCCGAAAGAACACTAGAAAGCAAATGCTGTTAATTTCAACTCCCTTTCTTTCTTTGTGTCGTTTGGATACGTTTTCTTTATCACTCACTAGTGAAAAAAAGAAGTCTTGCAGAAAGGTGTTGACTGAAGACTCCAGCCAATCATAAACCTACACGTCGATAAGAAATGCGAACTTCGTGACCCCTATAAAAGGAACGAGGAGGGCTCGCATCTCTTGCTCTCATGCCCTCAATAATCTATATGAGCTCTTTTCTGTATCCATTCTTCTATATCCAGAATAATCTCCTAGTTTCAACAACATGATTTTGGTGCCCATAATTGATAAGAGTAATTGATAAACGAAGAGATACTTCTGATCTATTAATCAATAACTTCTAAAATATGTAATAGCTTAAATGTTGAATGTTGTATTAAATATAATCTTCCACCATTGTGACGGTTAAATATTCATCAAAGTCAGAGACGATGAGAAACACGGTGTTAATATATATTCCTTATGTAGTGTTCATCATCATCTAGTCGTAGTCACTGATCTTCTAGACTCTGTCACACAACTTCGCACTATCACACTCGGTAGATATGCATTGTGCATTGTGAGTTCTTTGTTAGTGGCTTGACGTAAATTCCGTATCCCTGTTTTTGGCATCTACTAAAGAACATTGCTGACGATTTCATCCTTATCCCTCCAGCAGTGGCTAGCAATTCTGATTCTTCTCTCTCTGATCAAGGCTGAGATCTGGGTAAGGTGCTGTTGAGTTGCTCCCTTATGGGGTACTGCCTTAAAGAGATGTTAAGAGTAGCTCTTAGCATTCTGATGTTCACACCGTCAAGTTTCTTCTACAATCTTTTGGTAAGCGTCAAGGTGCTACTTTTATATACGAGAGTTGATGATGTAACAATGTTACTTAATCATATTCATAACTTTTATGTTAGGAATTTGAAAACACTCAGCAATGATTTCATGCCTTCTTATAAGCAATTGTTGAACAATCACTTACATGAAATGTTTGGTAATGAATCAAGATACGGTTAATAAACAGAATAGGAATCAAAGATTGTACAAGTCGCAAAGGTTTAAAATATATGGGATTTGAAGAAATTACAAACCCAGTAAAAATTGTGTACCACTTAATTTCGGTTGTTATAATGTGTAATATAGTTATATTTTAAACTGCAAAGTTTAAAGTTAGCTGTGAAAAAAGCGAATCGCAAACAGAACAAACCTTTTTGAAGTTACCTAATATGTTGGGGTTGTCTACTTTACCTTCTGGTTGGGTCAATGAGTTCGGAGAGGAGACTTTTATTAAAGACATTGCTATTGTATGTGAATGGACACTATATATTTTTTAACATCGTTCACCCCCAAACAAGGCAAGTTACCACTGTAGACGTAAGGAGCTACTGAGAATTAGGGTGAAAGTTTTGGAGATCATCCTAAATTGGGAAATGTGCAGCAAGATGCTTGTTCACATTAGTTTTAAATGTCTGCATGTCGGTACAGTAGGGGAAACAGGGAGCAGGGAGGTAGTTTTAAAGGCCGGAAGCACAAGAAAAGAAGCTATGTGAGTAGAAGGTTCTCCGGCATTTTGAGACCTCCATAGTGAATGGATGGGATTTAGCTGATTGTCAGGTTGGTCGAGTGTATTTACCTCGAAGGGGCACCAGAGCAGCAAGTTCATTGGAGCAAATTCCATTGAAGTACTTGTAATACAAGCATAAGGATGCAACATTGCAGCGATGGGACAGGAGCTGGAGCTGTGTAAATAGTGAGGGATCTATAAGATTAGAGACTCTTTTTTGATACCTTGTCTAAGAGGGAGAGATTAGTGGTGCAGCAGTCCAGATGTGGCAACAATACTTCATGCATAGGATGGTTGCGTTGTAGAAATACAGGATACTGTCAGATGTGAGAAGTTTTCTAGCACAGTAGAGGGAGCCCCATTCTTTTGCAGCAGCCTTGGCAATGTCTTCTATGTATTTGTTCCAATTCATGTTAGCTGTGAATATTAAGCCAAGGAGTTTGAACGTTGGACTCTCAAGTAGGGTGTTATTTGCCATGGCAATCGGTGATTGCAGAGGTTTCTTGTAGTTGTTGAAGGAAAGGAGCTTTCTCTTAGCAGCATTAAATGTTACCATCCATTTATGACCCCATTCCACTACAGACTGGAGGTCAATTCATAAGGATTCAGCCATTGTCTTGGGTATGTGTGCGTTTGTTTTGCCCACATGACGAGAGTAAAGCATGGTGTCGTCAGCAAATTTACCCATCTCAGACACAATGTCATCAGGGAAGTCGTTTCTGAAAATCAGGAACAATAAATGTTTTAGGATCGATCCCTGGGGTAGACCTGCATTTATGTCATGTTGTTTGGATGAACGGCCATTGAGGACAACCTGAATCTTTCTTTTGGTTAGGAAGGATCTAATTATATTAAATATTCGTCCAGTAATACCATATGAATGAATTTTTAGTAGAAGACCTTTATGCCAGACCTTGCCTCACCTGCCTTGTCCAATGTATGGTATATGCGTTCGGATATGACCGTTAGGATATCCGTGCTTACCTAAATCCATACTGATTGTCAGAAAGAAGTTTAGCATTAACAAGGTGCCGGACTATCGCTAGATTGATTAAGAATTCAAAGATTTTAGCAAAGAGCGGGAATAGACTGATGGGACGATAATTTTCTGGCAATTTTCCAGCTATCAGGGAAGCAAGATTCAGCAAGGCATTTGTTGTAGAGTTTGGAGAGGACAGGGGCCAGTTCAGCAGAGCATTTCTTTATTACTATTACCGGTATAAGATCAGGTCCACATGCTTTGGAGGTATCAAAGTTTTTTATGATGTCCCGGACATGAGATGGGTAATGGTCAGGTCATCAAGTGTGGCTTCAGTCCGCAATGAAAAATTTAGGAGAAAGTTGTTTGCGGAGTCCAAAGTCAAGTTTAAGACGAAACACAGGGCAAGTAGTTCAGCCTTGTAAGTTGCAATGCAAACCACATTGTGGATGGATAGTGGGGAGTTGTTGATTGCCCATTGTTCACAACACTATTGAAGATTTTCCAGAAATTACGAGTACCTAGTTTCTGCGACTGAATGCGTTTTCTGATCATGTCTGTATACCTTCTCTTTGCTTCACCTATCACAGTATACAATTTTTCTTGACGCTATGAGTTTCTGTCTATCTGTAGTTGACTTATGGCGGCAGAATTGTTGGAATGCTTGCTGCCTATGAGCAATAGCAGCTGCACAGTTTGAAGTGAACCATTGTGGAGAGTGAGGCTTGCTATAGAATTTTCGCATGAGGATATGTGCTTCAATGCCTGCTTTAACCAGCAGGGAGATAAACATTTCACTCCACTATATACATACATTTTTTTACTTCGATTCACCTCAAACAAGGCATATTGCCAGTGAAGCATCAGGAGCTACTGTGGTAGGAGACATATTTATAGGGGAGCAACCTGGGTGGGGAGTTGGGCAGCAAGATGGGTGTTCACATTGCATTTAAATTTCTTCATGTTGGTATTGTTGAGGAAACAGAGAGCAAGAAGCGAATCTCAAAGTCAGGAAGAAAAGAGGCTATCAGAGTATAAAATCTTCCAGCGACCTCTACAGTGAATGGATGAGATTTAGCAGCTAGTCGATTGAGGTGGGAGTATTTTCGTTTAGGGTTACAAGTGCAGTAAGTTCAGCGGAGTACATTCCGTAGAAGTACTTATAAAACACGCACAGGGATGCAACACTGCAGCGATGCGACAGGAGCTGGAGCTTGACAGACAGTGTGGGGACCTATTAGATTACAAATTCTTTTTCGCATCTTGTACCAGCCCATATGTGGCAACATACACGGGCGAATGGTGGCATTGTAGAGGTATAGGATGCTGGCAATGTGAGATGTTTTCTAGCCTACTGCCTTTGTAGTAGTCTTGATATGATATGTTAAGAAATATTCATAAAAGATTAATAAAAAAAATAAATGAGACTAATTTACTTCATTCTATTACTTTTTCAATTGTTCATATTCTTTTATTCTTTGTACACAAGATGTATATGCATAGGCAATTCACACACACACACACACACACACACACACACATTGATTACAATATGTCTAATGATTAATTGATTACAATATGTCTAATAATTAATTCAAAAAGCCTTCTACTTTTCTTGTTTAGTTTTTACTACTCAGTGTTTGCTTGAGATTATCATAGAATATTTTTTGTAAAAAAAAGGGTAAGAAAACCATTTGGATTTACTTTGAAATCAACAGTGTCCGACTGTGAGTATATATATAATGATGGAATAGAAATATATATAATGATGGAATAGAAATATATATAATGATGATCATATGGAAAATGGGATGTATTTCTTTTACGTGTAGTCTTGAGGAATAAGAAAATTCCATGCAGTTGAATAATTTTTCATGACATTCATCAAAAAATTATTTTTAAAATTGAAAAAAAATGAACACAAATGCCAAATCTAAGGATGCAAATTTCAAGAAAATGATCGCAAAAAACATTCTTGCATGAGAAGAGAACAATTTCCTGTAATTAGCCTGATTAAACTTTTTTTTGCAAGAAAAGAAATCATGGCACTTGCTCGTTAACCAAATCAAAAGATTCAATTGAGATGATCCGCAAGACAATTAGCAAAGATGGCGCTTATCAATTAAAAAGATTCCAAAACTTTTTCCTTGCCTGTAAAGTGTCATATAAAACAAACTAGTATCAGAAAGTTCCCAAAGTCATGTGACAGCTGATGGATTATTTGTTGACGTCTCTCATAAATGGGTTCATAAATATTTCCCCATTGTCTGACACTTTGCTGGTGATTTGTTGCCCTACGCACTCATCATCTTAAATTAATAATTGATATGGGACATGCGTGTACATGATGGCCTAATTAAGCACTTTGATGATTTAAGTAGCAGATTTATTGAGATTCTTGCACAATTTGATTCAGGCATGTTGGAATTTTTCAGCCATTATAAAGGTTGTAGGGTCATTCTAATGTCTATACCTATTTGCATTTTATGGTACAATCAAAGGACATAGTCTTTGAGGCTTCCATCGCTTTAACACTATTACTATAGCAAGAAAACCATTCAAAATGTAGAATGACAAAAGAAAGTATTTTTATCTACATAAAGATAACTGTATTATACGGACATAGATGGATTCTAAAACCTTGAAAATTAATGAAGTATGCACAATGATAAGTATTTAAAAACAAATGTCACTGCAGGCAACTTAGGTTATACATTAAGTCTATACCATTGGTTGAGTCAACGTCTTGATCAGAAAAAAGGGAAGCAGAAAGAGGCTTTATTTTGTGTTAGATTTAATGAGGTATCTACTGTTTTATTCTGCTCATAAGCCTTTAAGAGTTACGACCAATGTATTCAGAATGACACAGGCACAAAAATGTGTAAATTATAAAGCACTGCCGTTGCTCGGGTGCTAATGAGAAACACTATGTCCTTTATCACTATGTCCTTTAGGACTATGTCCTTTATCACTATGGTCGTAACACCATCTTACTTTCTCTTTTACTGCCCTCCCTTTTCGTCCCCTAATAAAGTCAGAAGAAACTGACATTTTGGAAAACTCTCTGAAATTGTGTATTATACATATGGTTAAAATTTAATTAAAATCGGATATATGTATTTGAAGATTTAAGATTACCCCTATAGCTTGCTTAAGGGATCTCATAGAGCTTTGGCAGATAGAAATTCAGGATCACTTCCATTGTCTTCCACAAGGCTAATGTGAGGCTGCAAACTGTAAAAACATCCCATCAATCGTGCTTAATCAGAAACTTGATATTGGTGAGATTACGGATATCTTACATACTCAGATGGTTCAGCCATATATATCATCTTGCATTAACTCCATAATGGAGCGAGGGAGCATGGTGGACAGGGAAGGACATGGCTCGAGTACATAAGAAGCAACATGACTGCATGCAACCTGGCTGGATGGGACTGCATGGATAGTGTGAGATGTTGCCTGGTGTTGCCCATCATGGAGTGCGAGAGACTTGCAACACCTTAAATACCAAAACCGAAGGATGATGATTAAGAAGCATAAGATGAAGTGATTTCTTAACACTGAACACTTATTTCCTTAGCACAGAATTTCACAAATAAGATTTTTTTATATAAATTCATGTTAGTTGAAACACAATCTTAACTATATTTTGTAAATAATAACATTACATGGTCAAACTTTTTTTAATGGAAATCGCTCCAGACAAAGCATGAATTCACTTGATGTAAGGAACTAAAAAAATACTTCTTCAAGGTCAAAAAATAGCCGACGATAAATGTTAAATGGATAGATTCTGACCCAGAAAACAGCAATTCTTCCCCCTTCCTCAGAAACATCGCTCATGGAATGTGAGAACTAAAGGACAAAATAAGGGGAGCGAGAGTTACGAGCCTGCCGAAAGTAAACCCAAGGTCTACGTTCTACTCTCCTAAAAAATAATCGTTTTCAAAATATGATGCCTGGTCTATTTCCATCAAATAAATTTTAAAGGCTTAAAATATAAACGAATACGAGTTTTGATTTTATAGTCACTTGATTTGAAACATAGTTTTCGGTCTTAATTTATGTTCTACTTTTCTAAAAAGAAATCTACCAAATTTAATTGGATGAAATATTTCATATCTTGTTTGAGTTTGGTTATTCTAAAAAGAATAAATTATCGCAGAAAAGGGAAACTTCCAATGAGAACATTTGTATTGAGTGTATATTTTGTTATGCATTGTATAAGAATAGATAACACCCATCTCAAGATGGGTAAAATTAATTCCCCAATCAGAATAGTTTTGCACCAATTTTATGTCCCTTTACAGAGATTAAAATCAAGACAGAATGCTACTAAACCTTATGTCTAAGATAATTATTCTAATTTTGATCAAAATCCATTTGATGATCTCGATTCTAGAAAATAGCTCAAATTTAAGGCATAAACATATGTTGTCTTAAAAAGAAACTGAAATTCAGAGAATTTTGCTTAATTAGAATCTAATGACCATGGATGAAATTAAATGCAAATCTGAAATATATGAAGTTTCAAATTTGAGCTTGTGCCCATATTATACCTCCTAAAAACCCCGGGAAATATTTACTAATTGATGTCTAATGCCTATTGCTAAAAAAATCAGAGATATCATGAACAGCTTTCATACTCTTTTTACCCCTTTGCATAAAACTAAATTAAACTAAATATAGATCCCTAAATTTGGATCCCTTACGCCCCGTAGATGTGTTCCAAAATTCATAATGATCGGATAGTTTAGGAGTGAATCCTATGCATATAAATATATAAACATATACACATACCTAAATAGCGATGCGATAAAGACAGAGCGTTTTAGGATAATAGGAAAGAGTTATCGTTGCTGAGCAAAATTGTGTGCATAGAATACAAAGATGGCAACTGACACAGAAAAATGGTCGTTTGACATGGGAGATTTATAAGGAGAAATCAGCACCGTTTCGTCTGAATTATAAAGACGTCTCTCTCTCTCTTCAATTTATTGCATCAATTAGTTGATATCACAAATGGTGTCATACGTTTTAACTTAGAATTTCCGTAGGCACAAAATGTGTGTTAGTATATTTGAAAGAAAAAAATAAAATAGTAAATGTCTTATTCCAACATTTCCCTGTTATATTTTCAACGTTATTCTTTTAATAAATATCAGAGTTTGACTATTGTCTGCTGAGGAAGAATGTTGTTTTATTTTGATCACATTTATCTGTTTTGGGAAACCCCCAAATTCTTATATTTCTTTTTTTCTTTTTATAGCATTGTATGCTTGTATCATTCCACTCATATTTCTTATCTTGTTCTCATTACTGGGATGTCAATTATGCCCGTTTTTATGTGGTCGCCATCTTTCTTCTCATTCACTATCCATTAACAATAGGACTTTTTTAAGTGTACAAAGCTTTCTTACATTTTTTCATATGAAATTAAAACGAGCGGCAGTTTTAAAAAAAAGAGGATTTTTTTTCAAAAGTCTTTGTAATTGCTTTTCAGTTTATATTTTAGCTTTTTATGCTTTGAAAAGGAGAAATTTCAGAACAAAAAGAATTGGGTCATCAACATAAAAACATGGCCACTCAAGTCAGCAACATGAGATTTCAATAGCGAAGACTTTTACATTTTATTAAATAGAATGCACATTAATTTTAAAAAATAAAAGATGAAACCAAGTCTTCACTTTTAGAAATTCTTAATCACTTAATAATTTTGTTTTGTAAGCTCATATTAGTATGAGTGTGTGTGTCGATAGAAAATATAATACACAAGACAAATAATGTTTTCTCTGGACTGTTTCACTTGGATGATATTATTCAATTACATAGTCATACAAATGTATACTGACCAAAAGACTTGAATTTAAATATAAATTATAACATTTTAGTGATATTCAAAAGCTATAACAATTATTTGTTGTATAAAATGTAATATATTTGTAACAAACTTTGTTTTCGTTTGCCTTTTATCAGTCCCCATCACCCGCAATCTCCCCACTCTTATGGGAGAGAATTGGGATTGTTATTTATGCTACAAAACCTGACTGTCCTAATGTGCTGGACATTGACCTTCCAGGTAATCAAGTAAATTGCTTCTGATAAAAGATTTTCAAAAAAGATTTCCTTTTATAAGAAATATAAGAAATGTTTCTGTCATGCATACAATCTGTGTGTCAGAAAAAAATAAAATGTTCATCTTCTTTCCGCCAGGCATTGGCCACTTATTCAATATTTTTTTATTTAATTGAAGATCTAAAATATCGATCTTGTAATTAATCTGATCATTTGACTGTCTTTCGTCAATTTTGATAGATAGAGATTGATTGAGTAAATTTGTAAAAGCATTAAATTCGTGTTCATCTTTTCACACACAGATATTCATGGGGACACAGTCTGAAAGAAAATCATGGCCGTTACAAATATTTCTCCAAAACAGGAAGGCTGAAGGCAAATATGTAAGCTGCTCACTAATTAGTGGAAACGTTGTTCTTTTTAGCCATAAACACAAAATCCTGCTCCCAGCCTACCATTATAAGCACATATATGGCATAATCACATTGACACATTGGTTAATTATGTCACAAAGTTAAGCGACATTGATCATGGCCAGTACCAAATGAGTAACCATTTGGGAAAACCATGTGCTGTATGTGGAGGACAACAACACTTTCTTTGCCAATCAAAATGGTATCTGCAGTTGATGGATAGGCCGAACTATTGGTTAATGGTGGCTGCAGAGTAACAAGAAATAAGTCAGCTTCTGTACTGTGTAAAGTGGTGTCTGGAAAAAAAAAAACTCATAGGGGAGTGTCGGGGGCCTCACCACTGTACCTCCCCAAGGCAAACAATGAAATGGTACACAAACTGGTTGTCTCAGTTTTGTCAGATTAAATCATGCTGGCTAACATAGAATGGCAGGTTCTAAAGGCTAAATTATTTCTTTTCAGTTTAATAATCCGAGTCGATTAAGTTTAGAATAGTTTTATACAACTATTTTAATTTTTCCCCATGCAAATATCAAATTACAAGTAAATCTTTATTATATTTCATAATGTTTACATTTTCTAATGCTTTTCTTCAGAAAATATTATATTTTTTAATGCCTTTCTAAAGACAATATTACATTTTTAATGCCTTGCTTCAGAAAATATTACATTTTCAATGCCTTGCTTCAGAAAATATTTCATTTTTCAATGCCTTTCTTCAGAAAATATTACATTTTTTAATGCCTTTCTTTAGAAAATATTACATTTTTTAATATTTTTTTTCAGAAAATATATTCTTAATGTCTTTCGTCAGAATATATCACATTTTTTAATGATTTTATTCAGAAAATATTACAGTTTTTAATCCCTTGCTTTAGAAAATATTACATTTTTTAATGCTTTTCTTCAGAATATGTAATATTATTAATGTCTTTCTCTAGAAAATATTACATTTTTTAATGCCTTTCTTCGGAAAATATTACATTTTTAATACCTTTCTTCAGAAAATATTCCATTTTTAATGCCTTTCTTTCAGAAAATATTTTGTTAAAAAATGATCAAAAACTTTTGAGAATCATTTAAATTAAAATGATTTCAACCATAAAATGGTAAAAACAATTTTTGGCAATTCAATCAGATATTGTTTCATTTGTTGCTACTTGCTCGATTTTGTAAGCTATTTTTTACCACAGAAAAAATTGTGACAATCTCAACATTTTTATTTATAGACCATGATAGAATTATTGAACACCATCTAGAAACATTCTATGAATCTATCAATTTAGAGTTATTTTCCACTTTTTATAGTTATTATCATCTTTTTATAAATAATACATTTTTCTTTTAAATGAGACTCTTTTTTTAGTGAAAATATTTTATTGAACAAAAATTATCATTGGACAAACGTTTGGTTTGTTTTGTCTGTTTTGTGGCATATCAAACTCTTAACTCATTTAATGTTGAAAAAATACCTAATTGTAAAGAATTAGCTAAACACAAATAGCTATTTTAATCATAGATGAAGGGAAAATTTGGGTTCATACTTTTTCACCAAGTATTTAAGTATGTGTAACACAATAGATCCGATAAAGTTTGAGTTTTGCATAGCCAATTCAATACTCTGTGATCGATTCGTGTATCCCTCTGGACAAATTTTTGATCCACTCTCAATCATTAACAATCAATCATGTATCTATTATTCTTTAAGTATGCCACTTAATTGTTTCTGTATGAAGAGGATTTTAGTTTCAGTTTTCTTTAGCCATTATTTCAATTTCATCTAAATTTTCAAAACAGGTTTCTATTCTCAAAAATTCTTCAAATAACTCTTTAAATTGTTTTCAAATCGCAACTTTTTTAGGAGTGTCTAATAAATTAATTCTATTGTCCTAGTAGAAGACTCATTGTCTTCTTAAAGACAGCTTAGTAGTAAATTAGTAAGTTAGACTTTCAGCTTAGTAGTAAATTAGTAAGTTAGACCTTCAGCTTATTAGTAAGATAGTAAGTAAGACCTTCAGCTTAGTAATAAATTAGTAAGTAAGACCTTTAACTTAGTAGTAAATTAGTAAGTTAGACTTTTACCTTAGTAGTAAATTAGTAAGTTAGACCTCCATTAGTTTTATTAATGGAAATATTCCTAAACACATATTGCCATATGTTTTGGGACTATTGTCTTATTAGAAGACTCATTGTCTTCACAAAAACAGCTTAACTGCAAATTGTTTCATATTAATGTGACTAATTTCATTATAGGAATCATTCCTCTAATAGTGTGAAAGCAGCCAACCCATATTTAAAGCATGATTTTTCCATCTCTTCATGCTTAACTGTAAGGCAAGAGGGATTCTTCAAGGTGCAAGTTGCACTCGTTTTACCCAAACATACTTATTGTTCATGTGACCAAATACTTTAAGTTTAGTTTCGTCTGATCATAAAATTTAATTCCGCGCCTTATTGCCATATTTTAAATGACTTTGTTTTAGCATAATCTAATCTTGCTTTATGATGGCTGCATCTGGGCTGTAATCTAGAAGTCGTGCTTGTTGAAGAGGGCTGGCAACAGACTTTATAGATCTGTTTTTCTCTCTAGTTTTGTAGAAATTGTGAAACACAAGCTGCTGCCAAGGTTTTGATTAAATATAACAATAATATTGATAATACAATGACTTTTAATGCAGCCTTTTGCATTTATAAAAATAAAAATGTTTGGATAAACTCTTAAAAACTCATTTATATTATTTTGTAAAACATTTTCCTCACTTATGATTAACCCAGAGAAATGTTCTTTCATGTCACTTATTGAGGATTTCAGAGTTTTTCATTTTAAAGGAACGTACAGCTATGTTATCATGGAAAATTTAATACTATGTTAGCAAGTAAGCAATTGTTTTTACTCTCGTATTCAGAGACATCTCAAAATAAATATTCTTTGTTTATACCAATGTAGGAAATACAACTACTTTGCCAAGTAGAGATCAACAAATACTAGGGATTAAATCATAGATCAAAATATAAATTTGCAATAAATTCTGTTCAGAAATTAAAATTATAAACAATGGAAAAAAATCTGATGAATTTAGTAAGAAAATATTAAACGGTAGATCTAAAAAGGAATGTTTGTTTTCATTGGGAAATTTAATTATGTAATTCCTTTTTTCTTGTTTTTGTAATGTCAACTCTGACTCAAAGAATTTATTCCATATCAAAATCTACTTTTCACTAAATCTTGTGATCAGTAAACAGCTGTAATGTATGAAATAAATTGATGAAAAACTAGTCAGCTAAAACTATGAGATTTGATATTTGTGAACTAAGCTATGGGAATCATTTATTTAATCAAAGACTTCATGCAAGCTAGAGAAAACCATTCCTAGATTCTGCATCTGATTTGCTTGAACTTGATTTCTGCTGAGTAAATTCGTTTCTCATCCAATATATTTTCATGTTTGCTTGTAGTGCGATTTGATCTTTATGAAAACAATTACTTTTTGAATACAAATCATGAATGAAATTTAAAACCGATGAAAACAACTTAACACAAATATGAATAAAGTTTTGCAAATATGGCCACCCAGAAATAAGAAACAGAATTGTATTGAAACAGTTTAATTCAACTCATGTTCGTTTCTTCATGAAATCTGTAAAATATCTGTCAAGATAAAGAAACTTTATTCTCACCCCTGTTTCCATACTCTCCCCATAAAAGTGTTTTGTATAAAAATGATCACATCACTAAACTACTTTAAACATCTTTATTTCCCATTATTTGGCTTGTCTTCTCAGTTATTCATTTATTTATCTCTATTTAATATATAAATTTAGCTATGTTTATATATCTGTATGTACAGGATTCACTCCTAAACTTATTAATCAGTCATTATGAATTTTTTAACATAGCTACTAGGTATAGGCGGTCGTAATGTGGGCTATATTTAGTTTGCAAATGGAGTATAAAGTGTGTGGAAGCCCTTCGTGAACATTTAGATACCTCCGATTTTTGTGAAAATTTAACAATATATATTAGACATAATTTAATAAATATCCCCTGAATTTTAGTTTCTTTGTAGCATTTTAAAGCGTTATAAGGCGGCATTTGAAAATTGAAATATTTCACATTTGCATTGAATTTGATCCATAGTCATTAGACACTAATTAAGCAAAATTCCCTGGATTTCAGTTTCTTCTTTAAGCTTTAAATTTGCGACATTTTCTAGAATCAAAATTATGTAATGGATTTTGATCAAAATTAGAATAAAGATTTTAGACATAAGGCTTAGGATCATTTTGTCTTGATTTTAATCTTCGTAAGAGGATATAAAAGTGGTGCAAAACTGTTATGTTAAGAGAATTTATTTTACCTGTCATGGCGCGGGTATTTTTTTAGCATTATTATAAGAAAATGTCAATAGATATTAGAAATCTTCAAAAATTAATTCAGATAAAAACATGAATATCAATCTCAGGATCATAAGATACCTTTCAAAACTTTCAAAGAGAAAGCATAAAATAAAAAGATATCTGAATTATGAAGATGAGGAAAATTTACAGCATTTATTATTTCAGTAGTTTTTCTGAGAGAAACTATTGCTGCATATTAAATTAATTTCCTGATTTCTTTTTTCACTTTACTCAAATGTTGTGCTAAAATATTTGTTAGTTCTGTTCTATAGCAGCATCCCTGCACACAGAATGAGCTGGAAGACTGTTTATGTAGAATTAGTTTCCTCTATATGTGGTATGGGTTCAGCTCCTGGACTGGTCATCTCTGTATAATGAACTGCACATTTCTGAACAGAAAATAGAAGGACATCTCTGTACACATATTGTGCTGGTCAACTCCATATCTAGAATGAGTTGAACTTCCTTAAAAGTATAGTTGAGAATGAAGTATGATGATGAAAATTAATGAAATAATCCCCAAAACTAAAGAGCAATATAAAAGCAATTATGCAAATTGTAATCCAAAAAATGTGTTGCTGATAAAACAATGTATATTAAAAAAGAATTGGATGGAAAACATAAGAGGCTGTAAATTAGTGTTGTTTAAAAGAATAATTTCATTCAACTGTATTGTATAATAAAATACAATACAGTTGAATGAAATTATTCTTTTAAACAAGTTAAAAAGTTTCAGACTGATTTCTTCTGTATTGGTATTTCTTCCTTTGTTTCCCCTCAGCGATTTAAGTGTTGTTTTAGTGTCTGTAGTGTTATCTAATATTGTTTGATATTCTTCAACAGAATGAATATTTCCTCTCAAACATGTCATCATCATCATCATCATCATCATCATCATCATCATCATCGGTTTAACGTATGTTATTGCATGCTTGCATGTGTTGGACTGCTTTTAGAAATTAACTTCTAAATGAACCTATCTCTGTCCAGGTCTTTATTTATCACTCTTTCTCTCAAATTACTCCCTATCACATCCTCCCGTGTTTTCCTTGGCCTTCCTCTGTGAATTGAACCTGGTACCTCAGCTGTTCTACATCTACTGACCCAAGAACTCTCATCCATTCTTTCAACGTGACCATACCAACGAAGCCTCCTGTTCTGCATGCATCTCCCTATACTGTCCAGATTTAATCTTCTTCTGAGCTCATCAAATCTAAGCCTGTCTTTACATTACACATCCATCAAATCATACTCATATCATTTCTCTTCATACAACACATATCCTCAACCCTCATTGTCCAGGTTTCACTTCCATAGATCATCACACTGTATACACATGCCTGAAGTTTTTTCTAACACACAATTATAAAGCTGTACAATTGTTGTGTTTGTTCACCCATATAGATTGGCTTCTCGACCATGTGTAGTAATACTCATTAATGGCAAGAGATGAGCAATGATAATGTTTATTATTCAGACTACTATTCTTATCTTGATTGTTATTTTTTCAAATGAGAACAATCTATCGAGTGGATTAAATAAAGGGCTCAGTTCAAAATTACATATGGATTTTAGAATTCAACATAAAATTCCCGAATTTGAAAAGATGCACCTGAAGAATGTCAGATGTAATATCGGTTGAAACGTTGTGAAAATAATAACAACCAACATGAGCATGGGTGTTTGAATAATCCAAATAATGTGCACAATTATAAAGCTGTACAATTGTTGTATCTGTTCACACACACACACACACACACACACACACATATATATATATATATATATATATATATATATATATATATATATATATATATATATATATATATATGTAAGTAAATTACGTGTACAACAGAATGGTAGGATTAATTTTAGAGGAAGCATTATTAAAATCAATGAAACAGACGAGTGGGGAAAAAAAAAAAAGGAAAATTGTTAAAATTACCTTAAGGCCTATATATATATATATATATATATATATATATATATATATATATATATATATATATATTGGCAACTCGGCTGATATTGATGCAAAGTGCATTAGTGTTGAGATTGTGTTTGCATTTGATACAGGTTGATTCAGCAAATAATTGCTGTAAAAGTTTGTTAAATATTCAAGGTAGATTAGTTTAAAAGAGTAATCAGGTTGTTCATATAAGTAGCAAATTGTATAAAAGCTGAATGATTAATAATCAAGGTAAATAACTTAGATCTTCATTGTTAAAAAAGAAATACAAAGAATCAACTGCAAAAAAGAAGATATCATTAATTATTAGAAAAAAATGAATGAAATCGTGTCCATTCGGGTGTGTCCAAGTGGAAGAGAAGTTTCTTCAAGTCTGTACAAAGTGAAGAGACCATTTTGATAGAACTCTGTCACAGTCAGCAAGCAAGGCCATTGCGAAGTCCGATTTGACATTAAGCCAATGGACATTTTCTGTTTGTTATGCTTTGCAAGTGTACTCATCCATCTCTCTGTCACTTGGTATGGCTGCAGTGATAAAGTCATAAGACGTTAACTTCCATGGGTTCTGAAAACTGATATAAATGCAGGCAAACATCAAAAGAACTCCAAGAGACATTAGCCCAGTTGTCATTTGATTTTGAGGAATCACAAGTTTTGGCAATTGCCATTAATATCAGTTTGTTCATTTCTTTCTTCAAGTTGATTCACTTCTCTCATCTACATTTCCTTTTGACGTATGGCTGGGTTAGCATGTATCTATACAAATGGAATGCCATTTCTTTATATACATATGTGTGTGTGCGTGTTTTGTATGTGTGCGTGAGTGTATGCATCATACACACCCATATTGTTATATAATAAAATAAAATTATCCACAAAAAATGCTCTTATGATCTGTGAATGTGCCCACACAAACACTTTCTCATGTAATGAAAACTCTTTGAACAGCAAATGTTAGTTTGTCAATTGCAAGGAAAAACATTTGTGGTTTAATTTCTATAAGGAGCAACATATATAGATTCTTACTATCCTAATATCCTATGAAATGGGCTTTCTATGCTTTTTTCTATATTTTGTACAAACTTTATTGAGTAAATCCAATAAATATGAAGAAATTCTGGTAGTCTTGGGTTCTTGATCCTTAAAAAAAATAAAACCAAAAATTTCAACGTTCATTTCTTAGGTTTACATTGAATTTATTTTAATAACTCACACTGCTAAGAATCGCAGTTTCAAATTTTCTGTAAGTGGAAAAGATCTATTTGCTTTGAAAATCAGAATTTGAAATATGAATTTTGACCCGAGTTTAATGAAATCTAATTTACGGTTCAAAAGATATTAAACGAAAGTGTAACTTCATGTAAAACAATGCACTTTTACTGAAAGAAAATTGAGAAGAAATAATTTTTAAAATATAGTGTTTCACCGTTTTCCACATGTTTTTGCGATTCCAAATAAAATTACAAACTATTGGAAAGTTATCTACCCCTCTCTCTCTGTCTCTCTCTCTGTCTCTCTCTCTCTCTCTCTCTCTCTCTCTCTCTCTCTCTTTCTCTCAGTAAGAATAGAACATACTTTTATTGCTATATTAGAATACTGAGTATCCCAAAAGTCAGAATACCCTCACTGGTAGTCTCTTATTTTTATCTCTTTGACGAAAACACCTTATATAGAATTTTTTTTTAATTCTAGAGTTACTAACAAGATCCTCCTGACACAAAGACTCTTGTGAATAGTGTCATCAACTTTGATACTTGTTGGTCAATGTAGGCCTTAACGTTTGTACAGAAATATAAAATTAACCACGGATTCCTGTACTCGAAAATGATACATAAGATCGATGCTCACTGATTTTGCTATTTATTTTTAATAAGGCTTTTCAAAGTTCAGCTTTTAATATCTGGTCGACAAAATAAAGAATTCTCAGAAGATAGTTTTTTGTTTTAATTTAGTAGCATTACTTTTAGGTGAGCATAAATAAAATAAACAAACAATTAAGAATAATGATAACAATGTAACTTATTTATACTGTGGGGTAATGTTTTTTTATTTTTTATTATTTGTACTCACTAGGAGTTCTCATACAGATCATTATCAGAGATTACTCACTGATAATAACCGGTGGTGTTCCCTGGAGTCTGGGTGACAACAAATCTACCCAGATTTCCAGTGCTCTCCACCACTTGGAAAATGAGTTTGCGGTATCGCAACAGCAGCTTACCATTGATTTCTTGCTGACAACGACCACTGGTCTTCTCTGGGATTTGGGTGGCAATAAGCCTCCCCAAGGTCCCAGTACTCTTCGCACTCATCCAGTGGAGATCTGGTTAGTGCTTTCCCTCCTCGTTCCTTCTATCCTCCTTGACCCTTCACGACTATTTTGTGTGGCTTCAGCCGAGGCTCATGTCTTGGGGGGGGGGGGCATTATTTTTTTTATTACTATTTTTTATATTTTATATATATATTTTAGATGATGATGACGATGACGATAATGATTTGTTCATTATAAATGGACTGAACTGTTTTAAAGCTATGGAAGAAGCCATTAAGAGGACATTAATAACGGAGCTGAGAAGCGATATTTACTTCCTTCCCACCAGGAAGATGTGGCGCAATTCAGAAAGATCGGGAAAAGATCAGTGCAGCAGAAGGGGAGTGCAGTCTGGCTCTGCAAAATAGCTGTTGGCATTTCCTGGAAGTGCTGATTCAGGCGATCAGCAATAAACCAAGTCTTACTTAAAATAAAGAAGGTAAAACCTGGGAGGGTGCAACACCTACGACTGAACATACCTTATTGTGACAATAGAATGTCTGCTCACCAAATTTGCCAGAATGATCACAGCCGACGAATCAGTCATTCCAAATGAATGGTGGAATATCGACCCTAAGAGGCATCCCAGAATAATCTGTCTCGCAAAGCATAGAAGCATGACACAGAAGTATACAAAAATGCATGAGATTCGTTATAGTGGAAACCATGGTAATTTGTTGTTTGGAATTGAAATAAATTTTTGTGCTAGCAGTTTCATTACTTGTCAGACATTAATATATATATATATATATATATATATATATATATAATTATTAATAATTTAATATTCGTAACTATTATATATATATATATATATATATATTTTAATTACAGAGACATGTACAAAATCTGCGACACTGGCATGTCGATGTTATCGATCAACAGCTGTTATAAACTGAAATCTCATCAGACAGAGTTAAAATCGGATCTTCACCTTAGATCATATTTGGAAAGAACAGTGTCACAGATTTTGTACATGTCTGTGTAAATAAAAAAATATAATCTCCTCTATAAAGGCAAGTTGTCTGTATGTTTGTCTGTCTGTTTGTATGTTCAGCTTCTCCTCAAAAACTACGCGGCGACATGTCAAAAAGTTGATATCTTCAGCACCGTACAACACCTGGGATCATAATATCTCAAAATTACAACAAAAAAACATGTTGCTGGGGGTCAACGGGGCCAGTCTTCGGCAGCGGGTCTGGTTTTTTCAAACTTTTCTAATGTTATTCAGTAGTAATTTGGAAATCAGCCAATGTAATTATGTAATAATAATTTTGTTTTCAACCAACTTATTCTTGTGCACGTGACGTCACAGTAATAGGTATATGACGTCATCGTTATAGGTTTTGAATTTTTTTTTCTCTTCAAAATTTATTTTACTTCAACATATTTTTATACATAACATATAAAAGTGTATTCTTATGTAAAATTCACGAAGTAAGATGATGAGAGTATTCCCGAATCTATAAACCCACCTCTTAGGGGTCCATGGGGCATATTTCATCGGGGGGGGGGGAGGCTTTTCAGTTATTTTTCATTATATTTTATAGTAATGAAACAAGAAAAAAAGAAGAATTTGACAAGTACACGTTTACAGTGACCCGTTGGGTCAGAACCACTCTATATATGTATAAAAAAAGAAAAAAAGAATTTAACAAGTACACGTTTACAGTTACCCGTTGGGTCATAACTACTCTATATATGTATAAAAAAAGAAAAAAAGAAGAATTTAACAAGTACACGTTTACAGTGACCCGTTGGGTCATAACCACTCTATATATGTATAAAAAAAGAAAAAAAGAAGCATTTAACAAGTACACGTTTACAGTGACCCGTTGGGTCATAACCACTCTATATATGTATAAAAAAGAAAAAAAGAATTTAACCAGTACACGTTACCAGTGACCCGTTGCGTCATAACCACTCTATATATGTATAAAAAAGGTGATTCTACAATATAGGACCCGGAGGCTTCTGCAGAATAGGGACCATGGGTGCTTCTACAGTATAGGACCCAGCACCGGGGGTGCTTCTACCATATAGAACCCGGAGGCTTCTACAGAATGAGGACAATGGGTGCTTCTACATTATAGGGACCAGAGGTGCTTCTACAGTATAGGACCCAGCACCGGGGGTGCTTCTACAATATTAGAACATAGAGGCTTCTGCAGAAAAAGGAACATGGGTGCTTCTCCAGTATAGGGACCAGGGGTGCTTCTACAGTATATGACCCAGCACAAGGGGTGCTTCTACATTTTAGGACCCTGAGGCTTCTGCAGAATAGGGACAATGGGTGCTTCTCCAGTATAGGGACCAGGGGTGCTTCTCCAGTATAGGGACCTGGGGTGGTGCTTCTAAAGTATCACGGCCCGCCAGGAATGTTGGTGCTTCTATAGTATAACGGTCCCTAGAAATATTGGTGCTTCTGAAGTATAACGGTTTCACCCCAGGAATGTTGGTGCTTCTAAATTATAATGGTCCCTACAAATATTGGTGCTTCTAAAGTATAACGGTCCCCCCAGGAATGTTGTTAAAGGATAGCTAAGGAAGTGCGATAACTCACGTTTTAAAAAAAAGTTGGGGGGGCCTGGAGTGATTAAGGGGTCGGGGAAAATTTTAGGGGTCAGGCCGGACTTTTAAGGGGTCAGGCCAAATTTTTTTGTTTTTTTTTGTTTTGAAGTCAAAATATTTCTGAGGGTTGGGGGAGAGTGAAAAACAAGTTGGGAATGGGGGCTGGAGAGATTGAGGGGTCGGGGAAATTTTTTGGCGTCAGGCCGAACTTTTTAGGGGTCAGGCTAAATTTTTTTGTTTTTTTGTTTTTAACTCAAAATATTTCTTAGGGTTGAGGGAGAGTGAAAAACAAGTTGCGAGGGGGCCTGGAGTGATTAAGGGGTCGGGGAAAATTTTAGGGGGTGGCCAGACTTTTTAGGGGTCAGGCCAAATTTTTTTTTTTTTTTGGTTTTGAACTCAAAATATTTCTCAGGGTTGTGAGAGAGTGAAAAATTAGTTGGGATGGGGGACTGGAGAGATTGAGGGGTCAAGGAAAATTTTAGGGGTCAGGTTGTACTTTTTAGGGGTCAGGCTAAATTTTTTTGTTTTTTTTTGTTTTGAACTCAAAATATTTCTCAGGGTTGGGGGAGAGTGAAAAATTAGTTGGGTGTGGGGGCTGGAGAGATTGAGGGTTCCTGGAAAATTTTAGGGGTCAGGTCAAACTTTTTAGGGGTTAGGCCAAATTTTTTTCTATTTTTTTGGCTTTTAACTCAAAATATTTCTCAGGGTTGGGAGAGAGTGAAACATTAGTTGGGATGGGGGGCTGGAGAGATTGAGGGGTCGGGGAAAATTTTAGGGGTCAGGCCGAACTTTTTAGGTGTCAGGCCAATTTTTAAAAGATTTTTTTGTTTTGAACTCAAAATATTTCTCAGGCTTGGGGAAGAGTAAAACAAAATTGGGGGGTGCGGCTTGAGATATTATGGGTCGGGGAAAATTGTAGGGGTCGGGCCAAACTTTTTAGGGGGTCGGGCGAAATCTTTTTGTTTTTTTGCACTTAAAATATTTCATAGGTAAGTATATAGTATGCACACCGGAGCGGCGATAGGTACGAATATAGTATGCGCACTGGGGCGCCGATAGGTATGTATATAGTATGTGCACCGGGGTGGCAATAGGTACGTGTATAGTAGTGCATAGTGGTGGTGATAGGTACTATATAGCATGAGCACAGGGATGGCAGTAAGTACGTATATAGCACGCACCCCAAGGCGGCGATAGGTACGTATTTAGCACGCGCACTGGGGCGGCGATAGGTACATATTTAGCATTTGCATCAGGCCGGCGATAGGGATGTATTTAGCATTTGCACCGGGGCGGAGATAGGTATGTATGTAGCATTTGCAACGGGGCGGCGATAGGTACTATGCAGCATTCGCACTGGGGCAGCGATAGGTACTTATGTAGCATTTGCACCGGGCAGCGATAGGTACTTATGTAGTATGCATACCGGGGCGGCAATAGGTACTTATATAGTATGTGCCCCGGGGCGGCGATAGGTACGTATATTGTATGTGCATAGATATGTATAAAGGTGATAGATATGTATAAAGTATGAACACCGGGGCGGAGATAAGTACCTATATAGAAGGCGCAGATAGATGTAGTACTTTTTATAGAAATATGTCATACTATTGCCCTGGGCAACGTAGGAGAAATGGTAGGGAAGAAGCAGCTTTCGCAAAAGGCAAAATTAGAAAGTAGTGGTGAAATGGGGCGATCAGGGAAGAGAAAGGTAGAAAGATAAAGAGACGGCTATAGAGGAGGGGGAGAAATAGAAGTTTGAATATAAAGATGTTACACACGCGATTTTTCTTCAATTATATGTCTTTATGACCCCGAGCAACGCCGGGTAGCCTCGCTAGTCTTCTTCTCCTATCTTCTTCTCCTATATAAAGGGCAGTTGTCTGTATGTCTGTCTGTCTGTTTGTTTGTATGTCCAGCTACTCCTCAAAAACTACTCGGCAAACTGTCAACAAGTTGACATCTTTAGGACCGGACAACACCTGGGAGCATAATATCTCAAAATTACAAAAAAAAAAAATGTCCCCGGGGGTCAACGGGGCCAGTTTTCGGGGGCGGGTCTGGTTTTTTGAAACTTTTTCAATGTTATTTACTGGTGATTTTGAAATCAGCCAATGTATTCATATAACAACTTGATAAAAATACACTGTCCGGTTGTATCAAGTCATCCCATAACTTCTGTCCGAATGTATCAATAACAGTGAAACAAGGGTTGCTCAATCACATCCGCACCTAGCAACCTAAACTTATATCTTTTAAAATAAAAATAGTTCTTTGCGGGGAGGGGGGGGAGAATGTTTGAGACGCGGGTGGGGGGGGAGATAATTTTTTGGGGTGGGGGTGGGGGGATTATCAAAATCTTCATCCTGCGGGGGTGCTGATACAATATAGGACCCGGAGGCTTCTGAAGTATATGGACCTGGGCGGGGGCTTCTTCTGCAGTATAGGCACCAGGGGAGGGAGGCGCTTCTACAGTATAGGACCCAAGGGCTTTTGCAGTATAGGAACCAGGGGTGCTTCTACAATATAAGACCCGGATGCTTCTGAAGAATAGGGACCATGGGTGCTTATTCAGTATAGGGACCAGGGCTGCTTCTACAGTATAGGGACAAGGGGTGTGTCTACAATATAGGACTCAGCACCGGGGGTGCTTCTACAATATAGGACCCGAATGCTTCTACAGAATAGGGACCATGGGTGCTTATGCAGTATAGGCACCGGGGGTGCTTCTACAGTATAGGATCCAGAGGCTTCTGCAGTACAGGGACGGGGGTGATTCTGTAGTATAGCCACCAGGGCGCTTCTACAGTATAGGACCCAGCATCGGGGGTGCTTCTACAGTATAGGACCCAGCGCCAGGGGGGGGGGGGGCTTCGTCAATTTAGGACCCAGAGGCTTTGGCGTTGTCCGGGAGAAAAGTGCTACTGTAGTGTTTCTCTTCGGACTATTGTGCAGATGAAAAGGAGGGGGGATCAGTAAGAGTGATTTTAGTAGTGCTCTGGAGGCCATCTTGATTTTCTAAATACTCGGCGTTGTCCGGGAGAAGAGTGCTCAATATCCTATTTTGCTTGCGGAGAGGAGGAGGGAGAACCCCGGGCAACGCCGGGTACCCCTGCTAGTCTATTATATATAGGGCAGTTGTCTGTATGTTTGTCTGTTTGTATGTCCAGTTACTCCTCAAAAACTACTCAGCAAACTGTCAACAAGTTTACATCTTTAGGACCGGACAACACCTGGGAGCATAATATCTCAAAATTACAAAAAAAAAAAATGTCCCCGGGGGTCAACGGGGCCAGTTTTCGGGGGCGGGTCTGGTTTTTTGAAACTTTTTCAATGTTATTTACTGGTGATTTTGAAATCAGCCAATGTATTCATGTAACAACTTGATAAAAATACACTGTCCGGTTGTATCAAGTCATCCCATAACTTCTGTCCTGATGTATCAATAACAGTGAAACAAGGGTTGCTCAATCACATCCGCACCTAGCAACCTAAACTTATATCTTTTAAAATAAAAATAGTTCTGTGGGGGGAGGGAGGAGAATGTTTGGGACGCGGGTGGGGGTAATTTGAGGGAGGGTGGTGTTGGGGGTGGGTGGGGGGTAATTATCAAAATCTTCATCCTGTGGGTGTGCTTATATACAATATAAGACCCGGAGGCTTACAATATAAGACCCAGAGGCTTCTGAAGTATATGGACCGGGGCGGGGGGGGGGGTTCTTCTGCAATATAGGCACCGGGGGGGGGGGGGGGGGGGGGCGCTTCTACAGTATAGGACCCAAGGGCTTCTGCAGTATAGGAACCAGGGGTGCTTCTACAATATAAGACCCGGATGCTTCTGCAGAATAGGGACCATGGGTGCCTATGCAGTATAGGGACCAGGGCTGCTTCTACAGTATAGGGACCAGTGGTGCGTCTACAGTATAGGACCATGCACCGGTGGTTCTTCTACAATATAGGACCCGGGTAGTGCTCTGGAGGCCTTCTTGATTTTCTAAATACTCGGCGTTGTCCGGGAGAAAAGTGCTCAATATCCTATTTTGCTTGCAGAGAGGAGGAGGGAGTGCCCCGGGCAACGCCGGGTACCCCTGCTAGTCATATATAAAAGATCTATTGTATATTGAACACTTTTTATAGGCCTGGTTGAAAATATATATATATAATTCAAGAGATGAAAGATGAGAATACAAAATTGTATAGATACATTAAGACATCAGGAGATCAAAGCAAGGAGTTTCATTATCCTTAATCAATGGATTTTCAAAGACAAACTCTTTTCACCAGAGGATAAGAACCGGTAATGTAACTGTAAATATTACCGGAATTGATTGCTCTATGGAATTTATTGAGCTTCATATTATCATGATAGATTATTATTTAAGAATACATCACTTATCTTTAATATATATATATATCAATTTTCAGTATTTACTTCAACAGTGCTCGATACGTAAGTAGAGCTAGGAAGTAGGTTATGAAAATATATTTCTGGCAATTAAGCTACACAGAGGCTCCTGCGTTTCATCCCCGTGCGAATCTACAGGCTAAAATGCATGGAGTTAGTTTTTCCGGGTGTTTTTATATACAAGACTAGCTAGTTAACCAATCAGATTCTTTGTTGTTCATTTAGCCAATCGTTGGGCTTAACACGAACAACGGTCTGGTTAGTTTTACTTCCTATTTCCTATTCTGTTTTCTATAGAGTGACCTATATTCTGTTTCTTTATTGTGTCAATATAATGATTGACCTTATTTTAACACGTGGTTACTTGTATTTCTATTTTAGGTTTTAGTTTTAAAGTTTTTAGGTTTTTGTTTAGTTTAGTTTTTTTTACTTATTTGTTTGTTTATTTATGTATTGTTAGCCTAAAGTAAATTTTATTCGGTGCAGGCAGCTGTTTTCTATCTCACTTATACAGTTTAATTGATTTTGGGGGTCTTTAAAGTTTAGGATTTCAAATTTCTCATTCAGATATAATCTACACGGGTCGTCTAAAAATCCTTCAAAGCTTCTAAAACAACTTGACAAAAAAGACAGTTGTTTCATTGCGGAGGAGAGAGGGGACAACCAGTATATGCTAACATCATTATGATGACATCATACAATAGGTTGAAATCAGTTCAAACTAATTGTATCAAATACAGAAATAAAAAATGAAATGATATAATTTGCATGTAATTGATATTGTAAAAGATAATTTTTATTCACACAAGTAAAAACATTAAACCTACAACCTTAATTTATTTTGGATTTCTTTTTTAACTTGTCTTTTTTATAAACGTGATCCTATGGCACCAATTTTATAAACGTGTAAATTAGCATCAAATGTTAATTATGTGTAAGGTTGGAAACCCTCGCTCCCCTCACCATGCGTCTCTTATCCTTTATGTTTTAATTAGGCTCGTGGGTCACATGTTAAGATTCCTGGTAGTAAAAGGACTTTTCATTAAAACGATAAAAGGGAGAACAGCAAGTAATCATGGTAGAGATGGAACGGAACACATTTGAATGATAATTAAAAAGCGAGATTATAAAATTATTAAATCAAAAAAGACCAAATAAAAGTTCTGCTCCTCTCTGGGGAGTCTTTGATATGGGCTGTTTTAGATAAGATTGAGAATGGTTGATCAGTCTAGAGTTATAAAATTTGGAAAATAATGAAAGTTAAAAATAAGCAATTTGTTCTCCTTTTTATTTATTTTATTTTTTTTCATAGGGCACATACCTTTTTATAGCCTTTTTTTGTGTGTTAATTAACACGCTGAGTTGAAGATATTTACACAGGATTTTAGGTCCGTTTTTTCTCGGATCCTTGTATATAGCTTTCGATTTGAAGTGCTTGGTCGGCACAAAATCTTCACATGACTTCACTCCTCCACTCCTGAAATCTGACTGTCTCGTCTTTTGTGGATAGTTTTTTTGTGTAGAGTTGACGGCTATATGAAGGATATTTTTACAGATTTTTTTTATTCTTATGTCCGTCTTTCGCGGATAGTTTTTAGTGTTGAGTTGACGGCTATATGAAAGATATTGTCACAGAATTTTAGATTCTGATACCCGTCTTTCGCGGATAGTTTTTAGGTGGTGAGATATAGGTAATCTCGTATCCAGAAAGGAAATTGTTGCCTTCGTCTATATGGCCAACTTTGTCGGATTGGATTTTTCCTTGTGAATATTTTTTTGTTTTTGTTTTTTGTATGCGGGAATCTATTATTTCGATTTCTCCTTGATCGGCAGCAAATCTTGAAATTGTCATCTTTCCTCCACCGTTGTAATCCGTCCTATGTGCGAAGATATGTTTTCGATTGACTGCTCTTTGAGCCTCAAATCTAGACACGTCAATTCTCCATCACTGCCGAAATCCGTCCCTTTATGTAGGTATCTATTGTCAACGATTTGACTGCCTCGCTAGCAGCAAATCCCGACATGTCTTGACTCCACTACTGCCGCGAACCAACTCCTCGAGTTTCTTGCCCGGCTCTTCCCCGTATTCCTGTCTAGGGCCTCCTATTTGCATAGCAACAGGCTTTTTTCCAATTTGATTGGTTGCCCTTCATCTGCCCCCCCCCCCTCCGCGCAAACTGTGTGAGCTGACTTTACGGCTCTTAGCCTCTCGCTGTCTAGACTACATCCGGTCCCAATTTTTAATGTGTGTTCCCTTTTTGGTGAATTGCACATTACTTTTGTTATTGTAGGAGAACATGTGCCAACAAGTCCCATATTCTTCTTTTCATGCTTCATGAGGTTACACAGAATTTCTTCTTTTTCAGATAAATTTGTGATAAATGTGTGATATTTCACAAATTTATCTGAACAAGAAAAAATCCTGTCTAATTACTAAAACTATATTTAAAACTAAAATGTTGAGGTTAGAGAGAAATGTATGTTGCTCTCCGCATGTACCCTTGTTGCTTACATTTTTTTCTGTTTCAACTAAACCACATTGGTATGAGGTTTGTTTTGAGCAAGGTTTGCCAGCACGATGTTGTAACCTTACTCCAGTAGAATTCAGAGGTTGACCAGCCTCTTTCTGGCAAAGCCACTCACAAGGTCGTTTACACATTGTTGAAATATGAGAAGAATGTTTAATGTTTATTTGCTTTGAAATTGTTATGATCTTTCGTAATTCATTAGTAAAATATGTTCAACATCATTCGGTACATCAACAGCATGATGTCGAGTTTTGTTGTAGAAGATGTCTCAATCTGCTTAAGACATCTTTTGAATAAAATCTTCTAGTTTCAAAAAAGAGTAAAGTTGAAGAAACAAGAACACAAGTCATGAGACTGCATACCCCACCCCCCTCCGACTACGTAACGATTGGCTAAAATCTGGGCCTTACTTATCCATATTGTATGAAGTGTTCTGAAACGTTGATAACTCAAAAACTGGTTACTGTTATCAAGGATGCATACATCAACTTTAGAAAAACAAGGAAGTTGAAATTCGTCAACATTTCGACCATGACCGAATTTGTGAATGTCAAAGACTACAATATGGGCCGTGTAGTGATTCTTCACGATTAACAACACCGAAGTTATCATGAAAAGTGTGACTTTCCCCTTTTCCTTCACATTGATTTAAATATTCCTAAATTTAATCAGTTCTAAGTTAGACCATCACCGACATTTTGACCAAGTTTGGTGACAATTGGTCAAGCGATGTGTTCGCTAGGTTGTACACAAACAAACAAACAAAAGAAATCGGGCGAAAACATTACCTCCACCTTGGTGGAGAGCTAATAAAGAGTAACTCCATAAAGAAACAAATATGTTAAGAAAAAATTATAAAAAATAAATATAGGAAATTGAGATTTAGTACAAATATTTTTTTCATGTAGATATCAATTCAATTCAATATCATGGCAAAAAATTAACACAGATCTCGAACCATGTAAAGGTGACTTATGAAAGATGGGAGCGGTAGGGTGTACCCTTGTTGCTTATACAGGGGTAATCATCCAAAGATCAGCGACCATAATGCATCATTCAGCACCGCCTTTTGGATTATTTGTTTTTATTTTTTACTATGTGTCATACCTTAATCAATTTTACTCAGCTGGAAATTCTGTTTGATATGTTATAACGATCAATAAAAAAATTACTAGGATTCAGATTTTAACTGTTTGACGTTAAAAGCAGCAGTGGCAGCGAATATTGTTTTTAAGTATCGACTCTCTATTGGGCAAATACAGTTTCTTTCAACCAATCACAGTGCAAGAAATATTCAGTCCCAAAATCTTGCACGTACTATAAAAACCCAGCTTTCTTTCGTCTCTTTCCTATTTTTCTTCCATAGATAACACCTCTGCTGACGTCACGATCCAGCCAAGCCCTTTGAAACGGAAATGCTCTTGGAAAGAGCACACACATGACGAGAGACATTCACAAACTACTGTACGACCAGCAAAGCACACACACACACCACTCACGAAACGCATATACACAGTTCGTACATACACTTTCTCACTGGCAAAATAGACACACTGATGCACACATGCATAGCCTCATGCCTATCCCATTTACACACACGGAGACGCAAACAGCAACAACCGAAATGAACACATGCACTTAATTTCTCTGTACAGATAAAACACCTTTATTCACCAGAACGTTTTTGGGACTCTTTGTACTCTTCTATTCTATAAACTTTTCATCTTTTATTGTCTTGTCAATAAAACTTGTTTATTTTGTATGGATGGAATTTGTCATTCTTTATTTTCATAATGTATTATCTTTCGCAGTATCATTTTAAATAGTCTTAATCTTATTACCATATTTAAGAGATGGGAAAAATGCAATAATATTTGTCTGAATTGAAAAGTAACCGAAGCATCGCATGGTTTAAATCTGATTAAAATTAGAGTTAAAACATTTTAAGTGTGAGTGGGAGGTTTTTGAAATGTTTTATTAAAACTGCAAGAGGTCAGACCGCAAAGATACTTCAGATCAATGAAAACTATATTTCTATGGTAAAAACTATGTGATAATAAAGTGTATACACTGTTGTTGTGTAAATGTGGTCATGTTGTCTCCATTAGAGCATCTTCAAATGATCTATGTGTGTTCGCTTTTGAGAGGCAACAGACTTTTGGGTAATTTAACTATGGTTTCCATCGCAACATGTTTGGATCAATAAAAAATTATACTAAATAAATATATAGCTCTACTTGTTATTGAACACTATTATAAAAACATAATAAGGATTCCCTGGATTAACTTCTATGAACAAAACCTCAACAAATGACGGTGTTTATATAAACGTTGCGATTTCGCTTACTCATGGCTTGTAACTAACAGTCGAATGGATAGAAGCGCCAACTATCAACTAGACTGTCGAGTTTCAATCTCAGCTCGAGCAACTTTCCTGTCTAGCCATACTGAAGAGCTGTAATACTGTAAAACAGTCTCTGGATGACTACATATGTCCCCCCAGCACTGGTAAGTGAAATCGACAACTGCCATCAGTAAAAAATGCAAAGCTCTTCATATAAACAAATGGAGCACTTTTTAGCACTTGATAGTGTTTATATAAACATTGACATTTTGCTTATTCACAGCTTGTGACTGACAGCAGAATGTATAGACGCACCGACTGTCTATTAGATGGTTGCGTTTCGATCTTGGTTTGAGGCATTTGCCTTGTCTAACCACACAGAAGAGCGAAACAGTTTATCTGTAGATAACTATATATAGCATCTCACCCGTGCCCCGGTGTTGCCCCGGTGTTACTCCAGTGTTGCCCCGAAAAGTAGATTAATTCCAGAAATTCCAGGCCCCAACCTTGAAGTATTAAATTATTTTCTGCTTATAGTTGTCCAGCAAGAATACAGACCCCACGATGTTAATATGAAACAGTTCAGGAGGGGGGGGGCGAACTTATGGGGAAGTTTAATTGCCAACCTAGATTTAAGGTGAGTGTTTGAGTTAATGAAGGGCATTTTTTGTTTAAAGAAAGAAGTGGAAGCATTAAAAGTCAACTTGGCCCCAAAAAAGGCAATTGCAAAACAAATTAATTTTTTTAATTCTGATTGTTTGTATTATATTGACTATTATCGTCGTCTTGGTTGTTATACTCGCAACATTCCGGCCGATGCAACCTCCTACCTTTTTCAGGTGAATCGTTCGCAAACTCAGGAACTTTCTACTCGGATGTTAATATCGACGGTGACATCATCGGAAACGTTTTGAATAGAAAAATGAAGATAAGCATTACAAATTATCAAGTCATTAAAAAGATTTTGAAGCTGTCTTTTTTATTATTTTTTTAAGACATCTCATTCTATAGTTATAAAAAGTCAATAAAAAAGAAGCCGTGTTTGTAGACAGGAGTATTCTATAAAAGTACACTTCCTAATGAGCAAGTAAATGCATGGATCGCTTAAGTTTTTAAAAAAATGAAAAGCTTACCCATTGAATATGTTCGTAATCGAAGTCTAATTTTAAAAAAGAAAGAAAGAAAAGAAAAATGTGTTTATGGAAACTCTTAGCAGACATTTTAGTAATTGAAGCAGGAGAATATTGACTGTTCGAAAATAGATTCTGAAGTTTAATCTGTTATTCTCGAATGGACTTTATAGCCATGACATCGAGTTCTGAAGAGGAAATCTGAATAAGTAGCTCAATTTATCCGGTAATGATATTTTTTGTTGTTACATAAATCGTACACTGTGGAAAATGTGAAATAAGCTTAAATAAAAAGAAATTAATGTGTATAAGTATTAATAATGAAGTGACTATTTTAGTATTATAAGACTGCTATTCTTTTATTCCGTGAAACTGGAATGTTAGAGAAAGCATTCTGAATATAAAATCAGAATGCCCAGAATTTAAAAGGAGTAGTCATTATTTAGGTTGAAAATGTAGAGTATGTAACAGATAATAATAATAATAATAATAATAATAATAATAATAATAATAATAATAATAATAATAATAATAATAGATTAAAATTGAAATACAAACGTGTTAGGCTCAAAGAATAATCCCATAAAAAACAATCCCGGTGTACATGGGTGGCAGTGGTAGTAGATCTGAGTGTGAGAGCGAAAATACTATTTGACTACATTAGGAGAAGCTGTCTGGCCGGAAAAAAGTATAAGAAATTTTGAAAGAGAACGAAACGAATGCATATTTTCTGACAACAGGCAACAGGAATTGGCCTAAATGGTTGATGGAACAGATTAGCTTAGCCGGTTTGGGTACGAAAACTATGATGGAAGAATTCGGAAATTCGTAAAAATAAAAATTCACTCTACTCTATAATAAAGATATATACTACTACTACTAAAACTCACACAACGATGACGTGATTTAGCAAACCAGAGGAAAAGGAAGGAGGAGAACTTTTATTATATTTTATCTAGACGATGTGTGACCTGAAGTCTCATCGGTCGTTTATGAGAACACTGATTATATATATATATATATATATATATATATATATATATATATATATATATATATATATATATATATATCCTAGACCAGGAGGTTCTAGTATATTAGAAACTAGAGCAAAAGAGAGAGAGAGAGAGAGAGCGAGAGAGAGAAAAAGAAAGAGAGAGAGAGAACTTTTTATATATATGCATATCATCACTTTGTTCAAAGTTTTCACTTTATGATTCCGTGTTTTCGTTTTATGGCATATCAACACTTTTTAGTTATTTAATGTTAAAACAACATATATTGGAAACCATTCATTGTAATTGATTGATTAAACAGAAGTTGCTGGGGAAGAGGTGTTCATACCTTTCTTAACGGTATCACATTGTAAGTGAATGCAAGAGATTCAACTGGATTTAAACTTAGCCAATTCCATAGTCTTTGGTGGTATCCATAACCCCAATTGTGTCCACGTCAAGTTATGGCTGATATTTTCATTTCGCCTTGTAATATTTGTAAAATCTTGATGGATAGCTTCACATTGGATTGATTGTTTATGCTTCCTTCTCGTATGAAGAAACGAAAAAAAAGCGTCATCAATTTATGACATTGTTTGGAAAATATTTTACATTCTTTCAGTTACTTCTTTTCCCGCCCAAAATGAAAAGAAATTCGTCGAATGTGTATTGAGAAAGCATCCAAACTAAAGCTATGTTTTCTAAAAGAGAAATCAACAAGAAATAAAGCATTTTTTTATCTTTCTCAAAATATTTCTGTTGGAATTCTACAAACTTATTCAATTTAGTTTGCCAGCAGACAACGAAGCATTCTTGATAGCCTTTTTTTTATTCCTATCATTAATAATTTTGGGTTGGCACCAAACATTTATCAGAGGAAATTTTTTTTTAATTGATTTTAGAAGAGAAAAAATCAATGCTGTGGAAATATTTCTATTTTCATTGTTATTTCTCAAAATCAAACTCCATTCCTAAGCATTTGATGAGCAATAAAGAGTCAAACTAAAAGAAAAAAATCTTCTCATGCAGAAAGTGATGTCTGAAAGTTCATGGAATCTAACTAGAGTCAGGTACTTTCGGGACCGGTAAAATAGTCGAGCGATCTTAGGAACAGACCAGATATACGTCTTCCATTTTAGATCTGAAGTGAAAGTCAGTTCTCAAAGCTTATCAAAATAAGGGTCTTCTTCAAGGAGAGAGCCATTCATTTCAACTGGTGCAAAACAAGGATCGTGGTGAAAGGAAAGAAGCTTTCAGAGGTGCTAAAAGTAAAAAGCCACTCTTTTCCACATCGCACCACATGCTTCAGATACGAAGAGAGAGAATCAGTAACTTTTTTCATAGGTTTTGTTGGCATTTTTTGTTGGAGAGTAAGCCATTAAAATTTGCTCATCAAATAATCAGTTTTAATTTAAAGAATGTTTATCCAAAGGCAGACGAAACGTCATCTTCGTAGCAGTCAATTGGATACAGACTTTCAATTTTAGCCATTGAAAAATGACTGAACCGTTTCAAGATAACGCTACACAACTTTATAGAATAATTGAACATAAAATCCTTGAAGGAAATCACAAGGGTTGAGAAACATCGAATGGAAACAAGTTTTTGTTTTAATAAAACTGGGGAAACAAAAGGGGAAAATAAGTCACTTAACGGTAACAGGTTAAATGCTTGATAGCACTTAACTTCTGTGCCTGGAACTAATCTTTGATAGAAACATCAATGAAAACAAAATGCCAACGAATTCAAGCAGGTCAAACAAAACAGACACCTAGACTGCCGATCAAATGTTCACTTTTATAGAGAAAAAACGCTGCAAGGCAAACTTGCCAATGAATACATATGTGAAAAGTCTTCCAAGGGCATGTCATGGTTTTCTACTTCTTAAAAAAAAAACTGTGTTTGAAATTGGTTGTCACAGCTTTATGCTACTGACACGAAAAATCCCAATATGACTAAATGCCAAAAAAAACTTGCATTTGAAAGGTTACTTCTCCGGCAGCATTCTTCCGTTTTTAATAAACATATACGCATTCAACTCAGAGCCTCTTTTAGGATTTTACTGGTTAGCTTTTGCCACCAAACAATCCTCCAATCTACAATAAATACCAATGTGTATTTTTTGTATGTATTTAAATATATATATCCGTCCCATCAGACACAATTTAATGAGTAAAAACGGCCAAACGAAACGCTTCCAATTGTTTAGGGAAGGGAGAAAGCAAATAACAAGTCTGACAATACCTCTGCAGTCTTAAATGAATTTAGAAAGAAATCTTACACTCTATTTCTATAACGAGACTGTTTTTTCTTTTTTTTTCTATACTGATTGATACGTTTTTTTTTCTTTTTAAAAATTTTCCAGTTTGAGACGTTTTTTTTCTTGGTTTTTTTCTTTTTTGTGACTTCACTGATTGAGATGTTATTTATATGAAGATGAATATTAGTGCTAACACTGGCGAACCATAATTTATTTTCCGTAATTTTTTAAAGAAAGTGTACAGTCCAAATGCTATGTATTAAGATGCATTTGTTGGACATGAATGTCAGTTGACTTGTATGATTTTAGTACATACAGTCAAGATGATAATGGTTGCCCAAGATCAACGCTTGATGACCAATATTTTTTTAAAACAACAACAAGTGCAGGTTTTGCCACACAGAAGTAAAAAGTATTAGCCACCTGACGTCTAGTTGTAAGGTTCTGCTGGGAGACGGCTACTATACAATGCAACACAATGGAGTGTGTAAATATCTCCACTGGACCATCTATAAAAAGTTGAATATCCTGTGTAGCATCAAGTCCTGGGAACATATATCAGAAAGAACTGTTGAAAATAAATCATACACCATCCACTATGACTATGCAATTCCTACAGCTACATACCTAGAAAACGGAGCTGTTAAACCTGACATAATCATATGGAACAATAGAGAGAAAGTAGCAACCTTAGTTAAAGTCAGTGTCCCTAATGATGAGGGGAGAAGATAACAATAGGAAGATCTTCATCATTCCTGAAATTATAGGAGTAACCAGGCTCATTAAAATGAATTTCAAAGCTACTTGGCGAATATACCTGGTGAACCAAGTGCAAGAGAGATAAAAACAATTGAGCTTAAAGAGACAGTTAGAATCTTAAAAAGATCTTTCGGTGTAAGTCTCTGAAATAGCGGATGAATGTCTGGCATCTGGTAAGATTCACCATCCCAGCAAAAACAAAAAGATAAGAAAATTAAAAAAAAATAATCTAGGAATTTGATACCTCTTCGTAGTTTTAGTCCTAAATTCATCAATTTGTAACTTTTAAATCACACTCGCTGAAGCATTGGGTGAGTGAAAACTATAACATTAAAATTACATTTACGCATAAAGCAACTATGACTGAAATAACCTAGATTAGTATCGCTATGTGTAAAGATGGGTAATGTGGGATATATGTAGTTTAATTTAGTTTGATGTAAAGGGAGCAAAAAGGCGTTGAATCTTTTCATGAAAATTCAGATATCTCCGTTTTTTGTTACATTTTAACTATAGGTATCAGACATCAATTAATAAATGTTCCCCAAATTTCAGTTTCTTTGGAGTATTTAAAAAAGGGTCTGGGGGGGGGGGCATAATATGGGCACAATCTTCCACTTAAATATTACAGTATTTCAGATTTGCATTAAATTTGATCCATAGTTATTAGACACCAATTAAGCAAGATTCCCTGAATTTCAATTTCTACTTAAGACTCTTTAAACCTAAATTTGAGACATTTTCTGAACTCAAAATCATGTAATTGATGTTGATCAAAATTGGAATAAGGATTCTAGAAATAAGGTTTAGTAGCATTATATCTTTCTTTTAATCGCTGTAAGGGGACATAAAATTGTTGCAAACTGTTCTGCCTGGGGAATTAATCTTACCCGTTGTGGGACGTGTATTCTTCTAGCTTATTTATTATTAACTTATCTAGTTGTGGGACGTGTATTCTTCTAGCTTATTTATTATTAACTTATCTAGTTGTGGGACGTGTATTCTTCTAGCTTATTTATTATTAACTTATCTAGTTGTGGGACGTGTATTCTTCTAGCTTATTTATTATTAACTTATCTAGTTGTGGGACGTGTATTCTTCTAGCTTATTTATTATTAACTTATCTAGTTGTGGGACGTGTATTCTTCTAGCTTATTTATTATTAACTTATCTAGTTGTGGGACGTGTATTCTTCTAGCTTATTTATTATTAACTTATCTAGTTGTGGGACGTGTATTCTTCTAGCTTATTTATTATTAACTTATCTAGTTGTGGGACGTGTATTCTTCTAGCTTATTTATTATTAACTTATCTAGTTGTGGGACGTGTATTCTTCTAGCTTATTTATTATTAACTTATCTAGTTGTGGGACGTGTATTCTTCTAGCTTATTTATTATTAACTTATCTAGTTGTGGGACGTGTATTCTTCTAGCTTATTTATTATTAACTTATCTAGTTGTGGGACGTGTATTCTTCTAGCTTATTTATTATTAACTTATCTAGTTGTGGGACGTGTATTCTTCTAGCTTATTTATTATTAACTTATCTAGTTGTGGGACGTGTATTCTTCTAGCTTATTTATTATTAACTCATCTAGTTGTGGGACGTGTATTCTTCTAGCTTATTTATTATTAACTCATCTAGTTGTTAGCTTCTACTTCCAAGGTCGCTATTTACTTGCCTCCCCATGAGAGCAGACAAGGTCGGTTTTTAATGTGGGTAAAATCCATCACCCTAAGAAAAGGCACTCTGGATTAGGACAAAAATTAAAATTACCTCAGTCTAGAATGATTTCTCTTTCACTGCCCTCTTTATTTCACTGAGGACAGAAAAGATGAAGTGTAGTGTCAGAACAGATACTACACTTTGCTCCTAGCCAAAAGACCAAAAGTTTCAATGTATAGTTCATAGGCAAGTAAATAGCGCTGCCAAATGGCCAGTATAATAAGATATCTTCGAAATATATAGATTAATGGTGTCTGCACTTTTACCAAGCTAAATATATACACCCATCTCATGCAATGCATTATTTTTGTCACTTGGTTACATGTGATAGGCGTATTATTCCCTTTCCCTTCTGTGAATCAACCTGGCAATTTTCTACCTTTTATCCTTAGTTCCTTTTCCTTCGTCTTATTTGTGGTTTTATTTCGTTGTTCTGAAAAACTTTCCTTTTCTCATTCGCCCAACATGTTCCTTTCTTGTCGTTACTCTAGCGTCTCATATTCTATTATGAATCGAAAAGTCTACTTTGTTTCCTGCCTTTTTACTCCCTCCCCCGTTTTTCTCCTCTGGTTTTTTTTTTACTTGTTTATTGCTTTTAAGGGTTTTATTTTTCCCTCTATTTTTTTTTCTTTGTCACTTTTTCTTTTTTTACATTTTCTTTGTAGTTTGTTAAAAAAAATAATAATTTTCCTCTTTTCTTGATCTTTCTCTTTCGTTCACATTTTTGTCCTCCATTTTCTAATTTGGTTTCATTTGGCTTTTGTCTCCTGCACTTTCAACAATTTTTTTTAATTTATTTTTAAATGATTTTCTATATTAAACTTATTTTCTCCTTTTCTGCACAATGTCTATCCAGACAAATTTTTCTCTCCGAAGTATTTTATTTTTTATTTCAAAATTACTTTTTATTATTTTATTTTCTAACTTTTTCTTTATTTTAGGAGGGGTGCATTTTTTTTCTTGATAGTTAACTCGTCTGTCTTTTTCTCTTTCTCTTCCTCCCTCCCTCATCTCTATCTCTTCCCTCTCTCTCTCTCTCTCTCTCTCTCTCTCTCTCCTTTTTTATGTTCATGAAATTTATTGTTTTATATTTTCATAAAAAATCTGTTGTTTGGTTTCTGCTTTTCTGTTATTAATCTTTTTTCTTTCTCATCTCAAATCTATGATAAACACATGCCAACATCCCTCATCGACTTCATCTCATACAAGTTACTTCATCGTTTTACATACTAAGAAGGAAACCGAATATCCTTCACTTTAATTTCTTCTACAATTTTTTAATTGGGAAGGAGGCGAATGTTATCACTTTCCATCTATAGTGATATTTTCCTTATAGTTTATCCCCTACTTTCCGTGCGGATAGAGATTGTGCAACCCATGTTTCACTATACACTCATCACATCGGCAATCTTTCAAAGGGTATTCATTATCTCTCAAGATGGAAGCTAACAATATTCCATAATGATCCTTTTCTTCTCTCCTCCCACTTTTTACTATTCCAGTTTCCTCTTTTTTTTCTTGCTCTTCACCTCCCTTTTCCTCGCTCTCATTCTCCCCCCTCATTCACTAATCTTTTCTCACTCATTCCTCTTTACCTCTTTACTCTTATTTCTGATAATTTCCCTCTCGTTTCTTATTGTAGTTTCCCTAAACGTAATGCTCGTATTAACAGTGTGTGATTGGTCCAATAGATACTTTCACAGATTATGAAATCTGCCATGCAGAGTTCAAATCCAATCGAATCCACTGTCATAATTTATTCTGCAAAGAAAGCCATGAATGCATTATTTCCCTCCATTAATAAAGTGTTCCATGAATCGTTCACAATAAGGCTTGTGTCTCAATAGTGGATGACTCAAAAAGTTTTGATTTGCTGTTAAACAGACAAATCAAACCAAACATAAACCAAAACAAAAACAAAAATCTAAACTAAAACCAAACCAAACCAAACCAAACCAAACCTGAGTTTTATTCTACTGTGCATTAATAACAAATTACCAAATCAAATGCAATTAAACGTAAATGTGTTCTTGAATTTAATGAATCAAAATAGTCGGTTTGAAATAAAAATAAGAGTGAAACAAATTGTATTTCGAGCAATACGCAATACAACAGTTTGAAAATTTATATCGTTTAATTTCTGACTCGGACTTTCTAAAAGGTTGTCTTGTTTTCATAAAACGAATCAATATAATATCATCGATGCTATTCTAGTCGATCTGCCAATTCTGTAAGATAATCTTATCAAACAAGATAAGTTTGACAAACATATTCTTTTTAATTACTATCAAAAATATGTGACCGGAGGAAGCATATTTTTGATAGATTATATACATGTAACTGTTAAGTTTACTAATGAACAGCCGATTGTGAAAACTGTTTGTTGTAGTATGCTACCCCCACCCTAATCCAAAGGAGGAGGTACTGTCTAAGATGATGGTCTCATGACAACAGAACAGTTACTACACTACCCCCCCCCCCCAAGGTAAACTCTGGGGCAATGATATCAACATCACAGAACAGATACTACACACTACCCTATTCCCCTCCCAAAAAGGAGCTGGTAATACCTGAGAGGATGGTACACACTACACAACTACCTCCTCTTCAAAAGAGGAGGTAATACCTGGGATGGTGCTCACATGACAACAGTACAGATACTACATTACTCCTACCTGAATTGAGTATTGAAAAATAGTACAATGGCACCATTAATAGAAGTAATACTATAGTTTTGACTTCAGACAAACATATACCAAATCTCCCTTAGTCGGCACATGCTGCTGTTGACCAGTTGGCCCTGATGTCTGAATCAATTGTCTTGTTGCCATCTTTGCAACCCTCCTTCTGCCTACCTATTAATTCACGGCTTTCCATGTGCTCTGTGATCAGATTCTGGCCGACCTGTTCGATCTGACACAAGCCGACAGTGATTATGTCATTGGCGACTTAGACACTGCATATTCACTTGATATTGACCATTTTTATTTTGAGCCCGGCAATACTGCCCACGCGGTATAGTTGACCAGGCATGCTACACATCTGCTACCGAGTAACACAATGTCGTCAGCCAAGCGCAGATGGTTGACAAGTATCTTTTAAAAAGTATGTGTGTACTTGTATGTTCAACTGATATTTTCTACTGTGACAAAAAATATTTATCATCACCCATGTTCTTTGTTAAATTGTATCTCCTCAGACAAACAAGAGGTGATTTGTTTATCCGCCATGTTATTAGAACCAAGACATTGTCTTTAAGAGTAACACTCTTACTTATCTCATGACAATTCGCATTGATGAATACAGATAACAAAGCAATAGTACACACATACACTTACACACACATACAGACACAAAACACACACACATACAAACACAAAACACACACACATAGAGACACAAAACACACACACATACAAACACACACTTTACCGAGATGCTTGTCAACAATAATGATTCAAAATTCCAGAAGTGTCCATTAAAGAAAGAAATGAATTTTGCTAGTTAAGACTGAACTGATTGTATTCTTTATCAAATTATACTGAGGCAGCAAACCCTCCCTTCGACATGTTTGGCTGTCTTAGACCAACAAGGCACCCAATAATCTTCATGTGTTTGATGAGTACAAATGCATGATAGCGAAAAGCACTTGGACAAATAGAAATAAAAACATTGAAATGTCAATTTTCTTTATTCCATTAATAAAAAACATCAGTAATCGTGAGAGCACATAAAAAGTTATTGCAAAGAACGACTAAAGAGTTCCTTGTCGGTCTTAAACAGTCTGATACAAATCTGAAGGATTGTATTCTTTGTGTCAAAATGCAGGTTGCTTTACAGACGAACTCCAGTTGTGTTTGTTGCAGTCATTTTGTATTTTTCATGAGGCATGAATCTACATCTCCTTCATTGTACGAACGATTAACAGTGGAAAAGAAATTGTTGTCAGATAATGTCAGAGTTGATTGCTTGCTTTTTACTACCCTGTAAATCAGTATATTTTGGCACCTGTTATAAGTCGAAGAGATGGCCATTGCCAAAATAACTCTAATGCCCTGGATATATTCATTGTTTGAAAAGTGTCAGAAATATTTGTGAATTGGTTTTAAGTAATTCATTTTTTGGTTTGCAATAAAACGATCGAGATAAAAAAACAAAACAAGGACGAGTGTGTGTGTAATAGAGAGAGAGAGAGAGAGAGAGAGAGAGAGATGAGGAGGAGAGATAAATAGATATAGTGGCAGAGAGGGGGGAGAGAGAAGAGCTACTGAAGAAAGGGTACTTTGTTAGATTGGGACCCACGCTAAAAGTCCACCGGCGTCGGTGCTTTCCGGCGTTTTACATAAAACGCCGGAAAGCCTCAAAGCGGTTAGTCAATGAAACTGCGAGAAAATGAATAACTGATTGAAATGAATAAGCAGACGACATCTAAACTTGATAACTGAATTTTTGACGGCTGCAAACGAGCCTACCCAAACCCTAACCCTAATTCCTAACCCTGCCCAAACCCTAACTCTGCCATAACCATAATTCCTAACCCTGCCCAAACCTAACCCCAAACACTAACGAAAGCAACAATAACAATCAGTAAAAAATATTAATAATAATTTTCGTTAAATTAAAAAAACAACACTTAATTGATTAACTTTTTAATTTAAACACTTATTTGAATCACTATTATTTCTTCGTTAAAACTTTTTAATGTCAACACTTATTTCTTCGTTAAAAGAATAAATATTTATTTCATACAAAATTTTTTGCTGTAATTTTTTGCTTGTTTCTTTTCCCCCGTTTTTAAATCCTACCTCGTTTGTGCTTTTTAGACGCAGATAAGTCACCGGATTTTTCATTCGGCACTGTTCGGCGTTTTACGCAAACATAGGGAAACTTTTAGTGCGGGTCCTAATGTAAAAAAGCGCTGAATAAATAACTAAATCGACAGAAATTTAATGAAAATTTATATAAGACATTTCATGTTCGTACGTACGTTATCACCTTTCGCACACATTAAAAAAGTGAGATCGTCCAATCAGCAAAGAAATAACGTTTGGTGATTAATCTGATGTCGCTAAGGTAAACAATTCCGACTAACCCCATTTTAAAATGAATTGTTCCAACAATATAACTAAAACAGTATAATTTTAAAGAAATACATTTCAAAAACTAACATTTGTTTAATTGATTAGAAGAATATTTAGCTGACAATTATTTTTACGCGTTTCAAAAAAATTTAAATTGTTAACATTTTAAATAAATAAAGAAAAGACATTCCTTTCATTTATTTAAAGAATATTTAGCTGACAATGACAATTATTTTTACGGAACTAGAAAGAAACATTTTTCTTGATAGTATTGACCCTAAAAGAATTTATTATTTCAAAAGGAATATCATTATTAACAGTAAATTACAGATTGCTGTAGAAAGCACCGTGGAATTTCCACAGGTCCCGCTAGTATAAATGAATGTCTGAACATTTGAAAGAGAAAATGAACATAATTGATTATCAGATTATATAATGGATGAATTAAAAACATCAGTTTTAATTTCAAAATTGATTTTGTATACAAAACAAAGACGATAATAAATCTGTTAATATGAGAATACGTTTATAAAAAAACTGGTTAAACACTAGAATAAAAATAATGAAAACCTATGAAAATGAAAAGTTGAAAGATATACAAAAGGTTGAATGGACCGAGACGAATAAAGAAGAAATATACAATGAGTGAATAATTTCATAAATTAGAACGAAATAGATTGATGGAACAAATGAGTGTAGCCAGATACAAGTCTAAATGAAAAAAAAAATGAATGAATTAAACAAACAAATTTAAATAGTAAATGAATAATGTAATAAATTCATGAATACTTGTATTTTCTAATCTCATTCTTTTGTTTTCTCTTTTGTTGTTTTTCATTTTGCTTCAGCCTCCCATTCTCTAAGCAGGGAAACCCACCACGATGACTGTCATATGCAATCATCGTCAGATTTCGAAGTGGACAACCCACAGCTGTTGCTGATTACAATTGATTTTCCTTCAATTCATTACATTAAACAATTTCGTTTTCATTCTTCATCATCCCACACTCCTTCAAACCTCTCTAGCAACAACAAGAATCACCAAAGCTCACTTCCTATACACTTTAAAAATATATCTACACACAAAGCAAAACTACCTAAAAAAAAGTGGAAGTTTAATATTGTTCTCCATTCACAACATCTATTACTAATGGAGGTTTGGTATCTGTTCTTCTGAAGCCGAACCTATACTATTGCTTCTATTAATTGTTCTCGTGTACTATCTTCTAATAATCATTTTAGTTTACTATTTCAAACAAATCTACTTTCATTGCTCAAGGGAGGTTAGGGGTAATGTAGTATCTGCTCTGTTGTCATGAGACCATCCTCCCAGGCATAATCTCCTACTTGGGGGTAGTGTCGTATCAGTTCTGTTGTTATTAGACCATCCTCCCGGGCGTTACCTCCTCTTTTAGGGGGGGGGGGGGTAATGTAGTATATGTTCGTTCATCATGGTATGATTCTTTGGGGAGCAGTGTAGTATATGTTTGTTCGTCATGATACTCTCTTCCCAGTCTAGCAAAAATATGCAACCGGAAAGAGCATAGATTAGCTAGTTAATAAAAGTATCCATAATTTTAGGTATTTGTTTTCAATGTTTTCCTTTTATGTGTCAAATAATAGTTGCAAAACAAAGTAATTGTTTGTGTGCCAACTTGCTTATTTTGACCAATTATATTTATAAAAATGGCTGTGTTGTGTGAAAGTAATACCGATATTAAGAAACAAGAGGCAACAATGGAAGCCATAAAGTATTTCTTCCATAAAATCAATTCGCTTTCTAGCACATTGATGTAATTACAACTTTGAAGGTTAGCATTTACATAATCCCAGTTTTATCATTTGCTGTTAAAAGCATCTAAATCACTTGAAGACCTACACTTGCGATTCAAGTCAGGTGTCAGTTTATTTCGGTTAACATTTATTTTAAGGGAACCATAAAAATGCCCATCGGCACTATTTCAAACCAACCAATATATTGAATTGTTTTTTTACAAAGAATAATTTAATTTAATAACAAAAAACATGGCACTTTTCTGTATGTTAACTCGAGGCTAATTTCAAAATAGCTCTATTTGTTTACACTAGTTTACAGGCTGGCTGGAGATATGTTTTTTTTTAAATGGCCGTTCTATGCTGCGTCATACATTTTGATCGTTAAGGAATGTTTTTAAAGATTTTTTTATTAAAACTTTTTACTCTTACAAAATTGGAAATTTAATTTTAAGTAAATTTATTTTTTCCGATAAAACAAAATCCTTCATGATCAGAATTCATTCACCATTCAGAGTACAATGGCTATCTTTTCAATAAGCTAAATCTAAAAATGACCATGATACAGGTATCAGGACAAAAATGAGTCGAATTCAGTGTCAGATAAGAAAAATAATCTCTTCCTACCATTTCTAATTAGTTATTAAGCACTCCTTGTAATCAGTACTACATGTATGAGTACATCTACTAATGACAAGTTATTAAACGGATAATAAGAAAAAAAAAATTTTTTTTAAAGTAATGGTCAGCAGTTTTAGTTATATTTATTTAAAATTTAAAAAAGATGATAAATTCCAGTAGTGTAATGGATATGAAAGCATGAATATAAAATTGTCTTTTTCCCCTAATATTTTTGCAAATGGATCCTCTTTAATTGTCAATTTGTTGTCAATTTGTCATCAACTTGTTTTCAAAAGTCTATGGCCATGCCGACTCACTTCATCCACTCGATCTGCCACATCAAAGGATTTGTGCCATATACCCTTTTTTATACGAATTGTAGAATCAAATTGACAATTACCGGCATAAACGGCTCCAATACTTCATGTATAAATATTGCTTAAATCAACCATGCCCCATCCCCAGCAAAATCAAAATGATAAGAAAATTGAAAAAAAAAGAGAGAATTTGAATATCTACAGGAGAGAATTTGAATGCCTACTAGACACCGTCTTCGAGTGTCTAATGTCTCTCTGTAAATGGGTTTGTCAGGGCAATCTGGCATGAGTATGCTTCACCCTACAAGAAAACCCTGGCCAAATATTCAATATAACATAGTATTCTAAACCCAAATAAGATCCTCTTGGTATAGCTACCCCACACTGGCTTATACGAGGAATGGTGCACCTTCTCTAAGTGCTGTTGCCTCTAGTAATAGCACTAAGCTTGATACTCCACCAGACCAAATTAATTCTTGTCCAGGAATCCGGTAAGACCAAGAGACCATAAGATAGATATACTATAACATAGTAAACTGGTCAATTGGGGAGAGGAAAATCAATATTCTTCACTTCTTTACTGCCTCAACGTATGAGAGGTAAAGGAGAACATTCATAGAACACTCGGATGTCTATGTATCTCATATAGAGATCAAATGTTAGCCCCAGAAAGGGCCCCTTGATTTCTGAGAATTTACACTGAAGTAAAATGAAAAAAAGTGATAGATATACACGCATGAAAGAAAGACATAGATAGCCCCCCAAAATAATTCATACATGTTTAACGTTTTTGCAGTAGTAAAAGTTTGAAATATCAATATTTCATACTCATTGCCATTTATTGTGTTTCAGATATCAATATATCGATCATATATCACCATTTAACGATGCATTAGAATTTTCAGAGATTCAGAGGATCAATATTATAGGTTAATATGAAGGTGGAATTTATCAGCATCAAATTGCTGCAAACTTCGGAATTCACCTTTCCACTGTTAACCGAGTGATTGTCCAATTCATCAGCAAGGGAAAATAGTCAATATTATCTGGCCTTAGTCTCTTATGACCTTCTGAAAGCAGTCTTCATATTAATGGTAACAAGACTGTCTATTTACTACTTATATATATATATATATATATATATATATATATATATATATATATATATATATATATATTGTATACAGAGGACTATTCATATATGAATGAACATTTTTGTTTTTTGTTTCAATAAAATGAAATTTGCGAGAAATAAAAAAAATATCTAACTTAAGTATTGAAATACAGCAACTGAAGAAACATCAGGATGTATTTATGTGAAACCTTAACATACAACACACATTATAGGACACGTTGTTTTTTACTAGCTTTATCCACCCGGCTTTGCCTGAGAGACTTTTTACTTTTATTTCCGTTTCGCAAAAGAAAAAGAAAAGTGAAATTTAAATAAATGTATAATTCCAGGCAAAGTTTGTTCAACTTAAAATAATGGAGTTGTGTGTTTTCATTGACAAATTATTGTTTCTTTTTTAATTAGGACTTTTGTGAAATTTAAATTAATTTAATTAAAATAGATTTATACTGTTAGATTAATTGAATAAAATTGTTTAAAATTAAAAAAAAAATGCAAACCTCTAAGTTGAACTTTATGGACTTGTTGAGGATAGGACGCCATCAAAATATACATTGTTAATATATACATACATATATATATATATGATTAGTTTAGACTTATTATCTGGTAATGTCAATATTTATTATATAATACTAAATTGGTTGTTAGTAGAGTTAGCATAAAAATTGCTGATCCAGATTATGAGATATAGAATAAATTCTTAAATCCTGGCCTCCTTAAGCCCTCACTTTTCCACATATTAACATAGCATGCTAACCCTAAAAAGTATCTCAACAATCAACAGACCTACTTCTTAGAATTACAGCTCCGAGGAGGTCATACAGACCGAAACCGTGACTTGTTAATGCAAGCAAAACAAACCATATACACACATATATATATATATACACACACACACACTCACACACATATATATATATATATATATATATATATATATATATATATATATATATATATATATATATATATGTGTGTGGCGGGGGGGGTTATGTGTAAGTCTTTATTTTTGTTTTGTCTTTAATAACTTTGGAGGCAAAGTGGTGAAAGGAGTAAGCACTCTGATTAGAAATGGTAAGCAAAAGTCATCAAGCAGCAGTAATGACCTAATGGGATCTGACTAATGGTCGTAAGATGAGGGAACCGCAGAAGAGGTTGAGATGACGATAAGAAAATATCAGTCGAGGGGAATGGGTGTGAGGGGGAGAGTGTGAGAGAGGGAGAGAGAGAGAGAGAGAGAGAGAGAGAGATGTATGGGAGCAATTTTGTAAGGAACTGCAATACTTGTTTACTTTTAATACAATTCCCAGATTTGTTTCAAAGCTAATGTGATTGCCGGGTCAGCACCTCAACCCAACCACAGCCCTTCCCATTTCCTCCCTTCTACTACCATTTATAGCTGAGGAGGAGAAAGAGGGGGGAGGGAGGGAGGAGATGACGATAGCTTCCTTAGTTTTTTGGTGTGTGTCAGCTGCTTTTTGATATTTTCATTGGCACATACAAACCACGTTTAATCTTTCCCAAGAAGCAACCACTCTCCAAACACCAAGGATACCTGAATATACAGATGTTTAGAGAAGAATCGCTATTTGGATAACTTTTCCACAAATCTGACTGTCTGATGGTCTATATATACATACATACTTATACATTATATATATATATATATATATATATATATATATATATATATATATATATACTTATACATTATATATATACATATTTATAGATTATATGTATACATATTTATACATTATATATATATAATGTATAAATATGTACACACACACACACACATATATATATATATATATATATATATATATATATATATATTAAAACAAATAACAGGAAACTATTGCTTAATTGTTTCTATTTTATATATATATATATATATATATATATATATATATATATATATATATATATATATATATATAACTAATATAATAACTGTAAAAAATAAATTGACTTACATGAGTGATTTTCCACTGAAAGACTTGGGACTATTTATTATTGGATGTGCACATATAATAGTTTAATGTGATATGATGTACTGTGTATACACAATATATTTTTAGTATTTACTTCAACAGTGCTCAATATGTGAGTAGAGGTAAGGAGGAGTATGAAAATATATCTATGGCAATTAAGTTACACGCGTCCATGTTTTATCCTCGCAGGGAATTATCAGGCTAAGTGCACGGATTTTTGCTATTGGTTGTTTTTATATATGTAAGTAAAGTTTAGCCTAGCTAACTAACCAATCAGATTCGTTGTTATTTCTCTCGCACAAGTTAATTCTCTCAAATAAAAGACTGGCCGACCTTTACTTGATACCCTTTTCTTTTCTTTGGGCGTGGTGCATCTCTTTTGTAAGTGTGTCAAATTAACAGGTAACCTTATTTTAACACATGCTTGATTGGAATAATTTCTTTTTTATTAATGTTGTTATTTGTTGTTACTTTACATGTTGATTTAGTTGATTTATTTATTTATTATGTATATAGTTATCCTAAAGTGAAGCTTATTCTATGCCTACAGTTAGTTTTCTATTTCGCTTCTACAGTTTAACAAGTTTTAGAGATCTTAAAATGAATGAAAGATAAAAAAAACTTACTAAACTGTATATATATTTGCATGCTAATATATATATATATATATATATATATATATATATATATATATATATATATATATATATATATATATATATATATGTCGAAATGGCTATGATGGGCCACACAAAGAAATGCGTTATCATCAACCAATCGTTAATCAGTCAAAAGGTTGGACATATAAATGTATCAAGATATATTTTTTATATTCACTATATTTTTATATATAGAGAGAGTAGAAGGTGGACCGTGAGTTTACTTTCGGAAGCCTTGTAACTCTCGCTGCCCTTATTTTGTCCTTTAGTCCTTACATTCTGTAGTGATAAGAAGAACTCTTCAATCTCTCTCCCTGCGTTCCGGAAGTGGATAGCTTCCCCTTTCATTCATTTATGGCGCTCTTTTAGCCAACATTACTTCTGTTCAGTTCTTAGTTGAATAAAGCTTCGACAAGCATTCTTGACTCAGTCTTCTCTCACTCAACTCACAACAATTTATTCAACTAAGAACTTGCTAATATCCTAACGTAACGATGGAGAAATACCTCAGACCAGAACGACTTGATTTAGATCCCACTAAACCCGGAGCCGCTGACACGTGGGGACATTGGAAAAGTACCTTCGCTATTTTTCTCGGCACGGTGAATGCATCTCATCTACAAACACCTATAACCGACGAGCAGAAACGAAATCTACTCGTAAATCTTGTTTCTCTGTTTTTAAATACATCTCGGATGTAAAGGAGTACGACTCCGCTATGACGGTCCTCGAAGAAGTATTCGTCCAGCCTAAGAACAGCGTTGTCTGCAGACATTTTTTGGCCACCCGCCGGCAAAAAGTCAACGAAAATGTCGATCAATTCCTGCAATCTCTGAGGAGACTAGCGAAGGACTGTGACTTCCAGGCCATTACGGCAATTCAATCGAGCGACGAACACATAAGAGACGCGTTCATCAGCGGGATCTCATCAAATCTCATCCGACAGAGGCTTCTAGAAAATAAGACGCTGAACCTACGCACAGCTTACGACCAAGCCCTTACTCTGGAAATAGCCCTAAAGCAATCTGCATCTTACGCTCAACCGGACTCCATAACGACGTCGGTGTCTACTGCCTGGATTGAAGAAACGAGGGAGGACCAGTCTATGTGCGACGAACAGCCTACAGTGGCCGCTCTCCCTGGACAGAAATGCTTCTTTTGCGGAAACCAGAGACACGACAGATCGAAATGTCCTGCTAGAAATTCGATCTGTAAAAATTGCGAAAAGAAAGGACATTTCGCTCGTGCCTGCAAATCGTCTACTGCGGCTGCTATCAACTACGGTGAGTCTCTTCTTGCTACGTCTGTTTCTTCTTCTGGTTTCTCAGAGAGTCTATCTCGTTCGTCCTTGTGTGGGAAAATCAAAGGTCAGCCTGTGAAAATACTCGTTGATACAGGGAGCACGGAAAACTTTATTCATCCTGATAAGGTTAAAAGGCTCAGGTTGGCAGTCACGCCAAGTTCGGAAAGAATCTTAATGGCTAGCAGTTCTCATTCGTCCTCTACTTCTGGACATTGTGTTGTATCCCTCAGCCTGAGTGGTAGAGAGTACAGTAAGGTCAAGCTATCGGTTATGGCTAACCTATGTTGTGACGTCATTCTCGGTCATAAATTTCTATGCCAACATTCTTCAGTAAAAATACCTTTCGGGGGACCACTCCCGCCTCTCACTGTTTGTAGACTGACCGCGATTAAAAATGTCCCTTATTCCTGTCGGTTTATGAATCTAACCTCAGACTATCATCCAATCGCTGTTAAATCCAGGAGACATAGTATACCGGACGCTAAATTCATCCAGTCTGAAATCTCCCGGATGCTAAAGGAAGATATTATAGAGCCTTTTCAATCCCCTTGGCAAGCCCAACACTCGTAGTATCTCCCGAAAATCACAAAAAGAGACTTGTTGTGGATTACTCCCAGACGATAAACCGGTTCACTCTCTTGGATGCTTATCCTCTTCCTCAGATAGAGGACATGGTGAATGAGACTGCCAGTTACCAAGTATTTAGCACTCTTGATTTGAGTGCCTATCACCAGGTTGCTATCAAGCCAGAGGAACGAAGATACACTGCATTCGAAGCTGCTGGGTCTCTGTACCAATTTTGTAGAATCCCGTTTAGAGTGACCAATGGAGTAGCGAGTTTCCAACGAGTGATTGATGACATCATCAAACGAGAAGAGCTCAAAGGAACCTATGCCTATATCGACAACGTTACCATTTGTGGACGAGATCAGGCCGAGCATGACATCAATCTGAAAGAATTCATGGATAGTGTGACAAAGTACGGTTTGACACTGAACCAAAGCAAATGTCATTATTCGCTTTCTTCCGTAGACTTGCTCGGGTATACGATAAGCAAGGGCTCAGTAAAACCCGACCCAGATAGACTCAAAGGACTGATGGACTTGCCAGTACCCCAAGACCTTCCTTCTCTTCGACGAGCAATGGGGATGTTCTCTCACTATTCTAGGTGGATTTCGAACTTTTCCGAAAAATTACATCCCCTAACCAGAGTTACCCTTTTTCCTCTCACTGAGGTACAAACGGATGCCTTCAAGTGCCTGAAGAAGGAGATTGCAAAATCATCCCTGGTAGCCATAGACTCTTCTCTCCCACTTGAGATCGAAACTGATGCCTCGGAACATGCCATCGCTGCTTCTCTAACCCAAAACTGTCGGCCCGTAGCTTTCTTTTCTAGAACTTTAACTTCAGCCGAGCAAAAGCACTCATTGGTAGAGAAGGAGGCCTATGCTATCGTAGAAGCGATTCGAAAATGGCGACACTTACTGCTTGGGAAGCACTTTAAGCTGATCACAGATCAAAAATCTGTCTCCTTCATGTTCGACCCTAAAGGTAAGAGCAAGATCAAAAACGAGAAGATCACCAGGTGGAAACTGGAACTTGCCTGTTTCAGTTATGACATAGCGTATCGCCCAGGAAAACAGAATGCTGCTGCGGACGCCCTATCTCGAATTTGCTCTTCTACCATCTCTGTAGACAAGTTACACACCTTGCACAACGATTTATGTCATCCAGGAGTAACCCGAATGCTACACTTTGTCAGGAATAAGAATATGCCATACTCTGTGGAGGATGTGAAAGCGGTAACCAGAGCGTGCCAGACCTGTTCCGAGATAAAACCTAGATTTATTAAAATATCACCCCAAACACTCATAAAAGCGAGTCAGCCATTCGAGAGATTGAGCGTCGACTTCAAGGGACCACTACCTTCCAATTCCCGCAACCGCTTCATACTAACGCTTTCCCTTGTGTCGATGTCTCTGCTGAAACAGTCAAGAAACATCTGACCAACTTATTTTCTATTTTCGGAAATCCTTCCTTTGTGCACTCCGATCGTGGAGCGGCTTTCATGTCTGATGAACTACGGGACTTTCTGTGTTCTCGAAACATTGCTACCAGTCGAACGACCGCGTTTAATCCTCAAGGCAATGGACAAGTAGAGAGATACAATGGTATCATCTGGCAAACAGTAGGTCTGGCCCTACGGTCGAGAAATCTCCCTATTGTTAATTGGGAGAAGGTGTTAGATGTAGCCCTCCACTGCATTCGCTCATTGCTTTCCACTTCCACTAACTGTACTCCCCATGAACGGCTATTTAATTTTCAAAGGAGATCAGCTACTGGCAATTCCATACCAACTTGGTTAACCCAATCTAAATCTGCGCTCCTGAAGCGTCATGTACGCGGAAGCAAATATGAGCCCCTAGTCGAAACCGTTGACATACTGGAAGTCAATCCAAACTATGCCCATGTGCGCTTCCATAATGGGCGAGAGACAACAGTGTCCCTGCGCCATATAGCTCCTTTGGGTGATGGAACAAACTGTTTAGATACAGGACCTGACACTATACCGGATGGCCGACAGGATCTAAATATCCCTACCCTGTCTAACTCTCCTCCCCCTCTACTGGGAGACCCCGAAAATTCTGTCCCTACTTCTTCTCTCTCTCCAAGTTAGGATAATCCCCAGAGGACCTCTCCCGGAGATACGGAGATATCGGATCTTCGGCGCTCCTCTAGAATTCGTCGGACTCCCCTGTATTTAGCTGAAAACTATCAGCTTTTAACTTTTTTGTTTTCTTTTGTTTTCAGTTTAATCGAAGATACCTGTCTGAGAGTCCTTGGAACCCATCCTCCCCAGACGGATTTAAGGCCTAGAACTTTCCCGAGTGGCGGAGAATGTAGTGATAATAAGAACTCTTCAATCTCTCCCCCTGCGTTCCGGAAGTGGATAGCTTCCCCTTCATTCATTTATGGCGCTCTTTTAGCCAACATTACTTCTGTTCAGTTCTTAGTTGAATAAAGCTTCAACAAGCATTCTTGACTCAGTCTTCTCTCACTCAACTCACAACACATTCCATTAGTAATGTTTCTGACAAAGGAGGAGAATTGTTGTTTTCTGGGTCATAATCTATCCATAAAAATTATCGTTGGCTAGTTTTTGACCTTGAAGTAGTAATATGTTTAGCTTCTTAAATCAAGTGGCTTCATGCCTAGTCAGGAGCGATTTCCATAAGAAAAAAGAAAAATATATGCCTCCACCCCTTCGTGGGTTAAGCAGTGTGAGAAGAGCATTAACGATAATGCAAAGCTCTTCATCAAGACGAATAGAGAACTCTTTTACTGCTGATATTTTTTTTATATAAAACAGTAAGATTTCCATTTCTCTCTTGTGCCAATAGTGCAGTAGACTCTCAAAAAAACAATCGGTTTTAATCTCAGCCTGAAACAATCGCATGTCTAGTAGCACTCAATGGAGGAACTTTTCAGTAATGCCCTAAATAGCAGCAGCAACGAGTACAAATAAAATGACTCAGCATAACAAAATATATAGCCAACCTAAATAGCTCAGACTGACGATCTAACGTTCTCGTTTTCACGTGCGAGTGTCGGCATTCGATTTTTTAAAAAGTTTTTTGAAAATTTATTATTTTACTCTTAATACATTCTTTATTCGAATAAAAAAGGCAATAGCGTAAGATCAATGAATTTTCTTTTCTCTGTAAACAAGCCAGCTATTTTAATAATTTCTTTATTAGTTGGAAAAAAACTGAATTTGTTTGAATTAATGACGAAACGATAATTAAATTTAAATTTCTGAATTTCACGTATACAGTGAGACTTAGTGCTTTCATGCTTTGTTTACAAACCCCTTTATTTTTCAATTTAATGACTGCTTTTTGTTTTACAGAAGAAAACATTTCTTCATAAATCAATTTACTTAAACTTTGAAAGGGGTAAAAAAAAGAAAATTCATACGTACTTAACTATACTTATTTCTGGCAATTTTTCGTACGTGCGTTTCCCGTGTACGATGACACTTGCAATAACTAATATTTTTAAGGTTTTATTTTGAAAAGACACGTTGTGAGCGTGATGGAATATGAGTAAGATTATAGAATTACATTGTTCCATTTTAAATTAACCTTCATAGTTCAAGCGATAAAAAATGTGCATATTGGTACAAAATAATTTTTAAATAATTAATTATTTTTAAAAGTTTAAATTAATAGTTTGTTAATTATTGATTGAACAAAATTTTTTTAAATGAAAACCGATTTAAAACATTTAGATTTAAACATGGACACAGACAGACAGACAGACAGACAGACAGACAGACAATATCTATTTCTCTCTTCCCCTTTTACTCTAACCTCTTTTTTCTCCCTTTTAATTATTAACATCATTCCATTACAAAATCAAAAGAAATCAAAAGAATTTCACAAAGCCAGAATACATTGTGATGTCATAATGATGATGTTCGTCCATCGCTTGCAAAGATGACCATGATCATGTAATTCTTCTGTGGGGTCGGAGATGACACGTCAGTCTGATCTGAGCTCTGAAGTATCTTCCGTATGTAGAGCACCTGTGGGATGATTCTGTCGCAGAGGTGCTGACTGCTCTTTCTTTTCGAATAGCACGTTTCCTCTTGAGTTTCTCAATACTTGCAGATTCAGCAATCGTGAACCCTTTGTGGCTTGCAGCACACCAGGGACATCTGTTCCCATAAGTCGGAATACAGACAGAACTGTTTGAGGGATACCTTCAATCTGTCCTTTAACCATTTCTGCTGTCATCCTACGGTTCTTTTGCCTTTGGCCAGCTTACCATGAAGGAGCTCTTTTAGGAGTCTTAAATCTGACATGTGACATATATGATCTGCCCAACGAACCTGACACTGTTGCAGCATGGTGTATGTTGACGGGGGGGGGGGGCTAGATCGGGCTAAAACTTCTGTATTTAGTATTTTGTCTTACCACTTGATTTTCATTAATCTACTTAGGCAGGTCATGTGGAAATGGTTCAGTTTCTTGGCGTGTCTGGCATATACAGTCCAAGTCTCGCAGGTGTACTAGAGGATGGTAAGAACCACAGCTCTGTATACCTGAAGTTTGGTCTGCAGCCGAATTCCTCTGCGCTCCCATACAGTGGATCGAAGACGTCCAAAGGCAGCGCTAGATTTGGCTATCCTGCAGTCGACTTCATCGTCTATGTGTATTGCACTTGACAGGATACTGCCCAAGTAAGTGAACTCGTCCACGACTTTTAGGTTGGTTATATGAATCGAGATCTGTGGCTCAACATATTGTTTCCCGGCACAGGCCGGTACATTACCTCGGTTTTCTTTATGCTGATAGTCAGCCCAAAGTTGTCGTAATAGACCTTTTCTTTTCTCCTTCTCTACCCTTTATTTTTCCTCTTCCTTTTCTTCCTCTGTTTCTCTCTCTCTCTGTTTCTCTCTCTCTCTCAATGATTTACATCAGTACATTCCTCTCATTACACCTCCTATCATTGGCCCTTCCTCCTACCGTTGATCTCAATAGATTCAAATCCAGGTAAAGCCAGCTCTCAGATGTGGAACATTATGCTAATCTCAAATTGAGAGTAAGCAGTACAAAATATTCTTACTCTTCTTCTTCTTCTTCTTCTTCTTCTTTATTAAGCAAAGAAAAAGAAAAAAATATTGTCTACACTATTTGAACGTATTGATATGTTCCCGTTGATATCCTTTGATAAATGGATGCTTTAAACTAAAATAGATCCTTGAAGATTAATCAACAAAGAAAGAAAGATAACAATATTTATTGAAAAATACTTGTCTGATCAGTTCAATACAAAGTATTATTTTCTTTTGCTATCTACTTACAGATCACAAGGGGATCTGTTGTAACAATAATTGGTGGATTGTCAAGCATTAGTTTTTCTCCCTTTGTCGTCTGCTGCTTTTCTTAATAGCACATAAATTACTACTCAATATTCTTGGGCCCTTTAAGAATTTTGAGTGAAGAAAAAACATATTTTTCATATATATATATATATATATATATATATATATATATATATATATAATCCGAGTATGGTATAGATCCACAGAGTATACATCCAGGGGAGTTGAACCGGGTTTACGAGAGTGCTCAATAAAAATATAGAGCAGAAATAAATTATCATTTATATATATATATATATATATATATATATATATACGAGGCCTGTCTAAAAATTACTCGCCCTTCGACCAGAAAAAATATTTGGTTGGGACCCTAATCCCCTTCAAAGTAGGAACCTTGTGCTTGCACACAGTTAGTCACCGATCCATCCACTGGCGGAAACACCTCTAGAAGTCTTCTTTTGGAATGGTGTTCATCTCCGCCGTCACGTTAGATTCAGCAGGTGATTGGAGACAATGCAATGTGTATTACAAATTAAGGAGTGGTTCAATCGATTCAAAAATGGTCGGACATCAGTGGAGAGTGACCAGCGTTCTGGCAGGACCCAAACTCCCTGGAGAGCAGCTGTTGTTGAGAGGCTGCGAAAAAAGAGATAATGTGGAATGCGACGGCGGGATGAATACCATTCAAAAAGAAGACTTCCAGTTATGTTTCAGGCAGTGGATGGATATATATATATATATATATATATATATATATATATATATATATATATTATATATATATATTATATATATATATATATATATATATATATATATATATATACAGGGGTTGGACAAAATAATGGAATCATCTTATGAATTTTGCATCAATTTTAAAACACCTATAAAAAGTGAAAATAATTTTAAAAATGTTGGTTTCATTTTTTAATATATATATATATATATATATATATATATATATATATATGTGTGTGTGTGTGTGTGTATATATAAAGTAATATGGGTTGGTCGTTCATTTAAAGCATTGCTGGATTTGTTAATAAAATTGAAAATATAAGCCATTAACAATGCAAGATTAATTTTTTTTTTTACATTAATCTTATTAATTTCGGAATAAAATTCCATCATCAGAGGTGACCAGTATTGAGTCATTTTTTTTTTTCATCAAAAAACAAGAATAACCAAACTTATTTCTTTGTTACTTGATAAACGTCCCTCCATGCTGGTGGTGTTGACGGTTATGATTCAAATTCCGGTGTCAAATGTAGAGGTGCAGAAACGTGTCTGTAATTTGATTGGCCCTAGCCTTTCATCTTCTCTGCGCCCTCTTTCTCACAGACATGATGTTGCTAGTCTTGTAGCAGCCATAAATTAGATTTACTTTGTAATGCATATCAGTGTCCCTCTGAGCTGGTTTGGCCAATCAGCTCCGGGGCACATTGATATCATTAATTTCCTAAGGGACTACTTCAGCTCCCTTAGGATAAGGCAGACGATGATCAGACGGTACCCTGGCACCAGCCAGGAAGGATCGTCTCAACCTCTCTCCTGCCTCCTTGTCCACTGGACGCTCACGGCGCCTGCTATCTTCGCCTGAAGATGTTTGAACTAAGGGCTTATTTTCTTCTTCTTCTTTCGGACACTGTCTAAAGTTTCTTCCACCCATACCAAATAGCATAGGTAACCTTTATTACGAATAAACCCTTTTCGTTTGTTGTTGTAAAAAGGGTTTCGTTATTTCGTTAATTCATTTCGTGTGTCAAATTAAGATAGAAGATAACAAATCCTCTATTCTTTCGGTCTCAGTCTTTTCTATAAATATTATTTTGGCATGTGTTCTTAAGAATTATGTGATCTATTCCCAGCTTCTTTTGTTCCAGCACCTTTGACTCGTTGGTCTAGTGGTCTCCATCAATTTGCTGTTTTAATTATAATACAGCTTCCTATTCCAGTAGCTTCTTTCCAAGAACTGCAGGCTTGCAGAACTCTCTTCCTGCTGACTGTTTTCCTCCTTCCTATAATCTTGATCTTTTCAAGACTAAGGTCAATAGGCATCTCCTGCCTTTGCGATAATCATATTTGTTCTTCTTAGCTCCTTAAATCAAGTGGCTTCATGCCTTGTCTGGAGCGATTTCCCCCCCCCCAAAATTAATTTTTTAATAATTTAAAATTTTATTTTTTGTTACTTTTTTTTTCTATATTATAAAGAGAATATATGTTATGCACATAAATAAACTATATATTAATTAGGTCTCTTTATATTTTATGAAATTTTACATTCAAAATATTTATTTACAAAGAAAAATAAATGTTATTCAGTAGGAGAATTTCTAAAAAACATGTAAACATAAACAAAAACAGTACTTACAAAACGAAACTTGTTTCTGAAATTTATATTGTAATTTTAAATAAATTTGATATAAAATTAAAGGCTTATTTACTAATGATGTTTATTTTTTTACCTATATAAATGTTTCATTTAAAAAGTTAAATATATATTATAAAAAAATAGAAAAGTACTCTCTCCTGAACAGAACAATTGTGCACAAAAATGTATGCCTCCTTATGAAGATTAAAAATAAAGATATAATGCTACTAAACCTTATGTCTAGAATCCTTTCATTATATGATCTTCATTTTAGAAAATGTCAAGAAACTTAAGGGGTCTTAAGAAGAAATTGAAATTCAAGGAATCTTGCTTAATTGGTGTCTTATGACTATGGATCAAATTTAAGGAAAATCTGACATATTTTAATTTTCTAATGGGAGGTTGTGCCCATATTATGGCCCCTAAAATCCCTTTAAATACTCCAAAGAAACTGAAATTTGAGGAATAATTATTAATTGAGGTCTAATACCTATCATTAAAATTTCACTAAAATCTGAGGTATTTGAATTTTCATGAAAGGTTTCCACAAAACAGTTATTAATTATTGTCTGCTTAGTTTTTAAACTTGGGTTGGTTGAAATTTTCTTTCAACAAACTCAAGTTTTAAAAAATCTTTTGCAGGGGAGAAAATTAATTGTAAGTTTAGGTCTCTTTATATTTTGATTTTCTTTCAAATATATTTGCCATCATTTAAGTGCCTCCCAGTGCATTTTATTGGTTTGATATTTTACTTCTTTTTTTGTGAGACACCAAATCAACTTTTGGCAAACATATACGACACATTATCACCCCAACCTATAAACAGGTTCTAAAATCTTTATAATCCTCAGAAAAATATAAAATCCAGGAGTAGCGGGTATTTTACATTCAAATTTTATATAGAAACTGAAAAGTAAAACCCACCTATAATTTGAACAAATGATTTTTGCAAAAAACACAGTATCATCTGAAAATGTGGTGCTTAATCGATAGTAATCCAAATATATTTCCTTTTAAATAAATATCCGGTGTGGCAGGACATGTCGTATATGTCAGCCCAACTTTTAATTTTATTCTTGATGCTCAATCATTTTTTTTTTAATGTATTATAAATTGATACTAATTTTGTTTATTTTGAGCCTTTTGTGAAGGCCCAACATTTTTAGAGGTGTGTTCAGTATGCTTAATTCAAATATATGTCATCTATATTATAAAGAGAATATATGTTATGCACATAAATAAACTATATATAACATGTGACTAAAACTGAATTATGTAACGCAATCTTCTTCAGATTCAAATTTTACTTTTTGTTCAAAAGATTTCCTTTCATTTGTGCTTTCCACATTTCATCGGACTACATGGAAATGTTTACAATTTTGCAGGAAGATAATTAAAGTTAGTTGAAAGCTTGAAAAATAAAGAAAGTTCAAAACAACAACATAACTTTTTGGAAAAATGTATTTATTCTGCAGTCTGATTCAGATGAGTTTGTTAGAATTTTTAAAAGAATTATCAACAAAACAAAAAACGCATAATGTAGTAGTGAGCATTTAGGGTTCAAGTAAATAGTGGATTACAATATTACTGTAATATTTCACACTCCTCCCTACACGCACACCGACCAAAATAACTGAGTAAAGAATTCACATTGAATTGAGTAATCTTAGATCGTTATCAATTGCATTACTTTCTCTGCAGATGAGTTTTAAGGTCCAAACGAGTATGTGAAACTTCAGCTTTCTTACTATCATTTACTCCTGGTTATATGTAATTATCTCCCTTACTGGTGTTCTTCAGTTGACAAATTTCACAGTCAGGGAATGTTTCGTTTAATGAAACCTTTATAAAACTCATTTAAATTTATTAAACGAAACATTCCCAGATAAGAAATTCATCAACTGAAGAACGCCAGTAAGAGAGATAATTACATATAACCGGAAGTCATGTGAAGATAAGTATATGACATTTACTCTTCTGATTTTCTATTTAAAAAATTTCCAACTCCAAGGACTTGATTGAAATTAAATGAAATAACCATAAATCAATTTCAGTTGAAGATTGTCAGCACTGTTTTCAGGAGAGGTGCACCATTTTAGTCATTAGATTAAACAGAATTCTTTTGAAGTCTCATTCAACTTTTATACATTTATTTCCTCATAGAACTAAGGACACTAAGAATTTTGTAAAATATTTCATATTTCTGCGGTAAACATAAACATCAAATACAAAATCATCTCAGCTGCTCATTTCTGAAATTATCTTTCTTTAAACAAATCAAGAAAAATTGCAATTTAATAGAGCAATATCTTATATATAAAGTCAGATTTTCCCTTCTGTAGCTGACCGGTATAACTCCGTTAAAAAAAAGCTGCATATAAAATTCTGCTTAATATGCTATTTAGTCTAATTATTAATGCATGTTTCCTTTAATTAATTTCAGCATTAAAGTTGGAGTGACAGTCTAAATCTAATTGGGGTCCCTTTTTCGTCTTACACTGTGTGCTACATAAGTTCATATTAATTACTATGCGACTAGTGATTGAGCAGCAAATAAAACAACAAATAACAAAGTTGTATTCTCTGATTACAAAATATACAAAACAAATCTTCTTCACAAGAACATTAATACAATATACATAGCAAAATGGACCCTACATTTCTTTGTTTTAAACAAGATATTACTAAAAAGTATCTAGTATTTTTCAGTTTGCTTGATCAAAAATTTATAGATTATTTTTTGCACAAAATATTTGATTACTCTTCTAATTAAACGCTAATATTCTTACGAATATTACTTTTAAAATATGATTATAAAATAGTGCATACTGTTCCAGTATTTGTATATGAACATAATTTCAAATTCCACACAACTCTAAAATTTAAAACATAAATTCACACCTCTACACCCTTAGGTTGCTGCAAGGATTCTCTTTCTTAGTCATGAAATAATACAAACGTTTAAATATTAGTTATTATTTTACTAATTATAGAAACAAATAATTCATACTTATAGATAGTTAAAACTTCGATTAAACCTGCTTTTATGAGGTTCAGGGTTGAAAGCAGGAGTTTCTTGGGTTCTTCAATTTTCCTGGGCAATGCAGGTGTATTTGTACCGCTAGTTTGAAATATTATTTTTAAAATTCTATGGGGAAATATATTATTGAAATTGTTTTACATCATCAAATAACGCCAGATTTCGAATGTGATATTCCTCTTTTTCTCCATTTATTATCCTCTATATCAACACATTAGAATGTAGTGGATATTTATTTGAACATTAAACCAATAGCCTTCACATGATAAGAGTTTTAATCGGAAACACGTTGACTTCAATTAGGAAAGAGTGTTTGTAAAAATTCGAAGCTCTAATTTAAAAATTAATAAGGTGTAATGAAAAGTATATTTATTTTCTATACCTCCACCATAAAGCTAAAATTTCATGTTGAAATGTTAGGCGATGTATGTTTATTCCAAAGAACACTATAGATTAGTTTGTCCATTGATACCTTCGGTTTCACAGAAACACTAGAAAATCAGCACACATAGTTAAAGATACCAAGTGTACATGTTCTCCAGTTTGTGTGATGTAGCACATTGTTTTTTCTTTGAATGAAAAACAGATACACTTGATATATTTAAGCCTGCGGATTAAGTTTCCAGTGTTTTCATGAAACTTAAGGGTACAATAGACAATCAAAGTAATGTATAGTATCCTTTGAAATAAATATGTTCTTACATAGGTAATTGAGCACTCTGAACATTCCTCCTATAGTAAAAACGCACACACACACACACACACACACATATATATATATATATATATATATATATATATATATATATATAGGCTAATTTGCTAGGGATCTTGAAGTAGATTGAAGCCCTAGAGGTGCAGTGTGCAGGGCCCACTGGTATGTAGACACATTCTGACACTCACCAATCCAATCCCCACCTACAGGGCATGTGACAAATGCTATCTTTGGATGGCCTGTCACCACCTGGGTGACAGTAGTGTATGTGGCAACTCACAAGTAATATGTGACATCGGTGTATACTCAAGTGGAAACCACATCAGCTCTAGTTAGATGGGAATGGTGGAGGTCTTGGACTGCCAAAAGTGTTCAAGTTTGTGAAAGATAGGCATCCAGCCGTAAAACTGAGTTAAAAACTATTTTTAGTCGAAATACGACTAAACAATCAGACCCCACCCTCATCAGAGGATTAATTGTGGCATGATTCAACAAACAAACCGGATGATGATGATGATGATGATGATGATGATGATGATGATGATGATGATTTATATATATACACAATATTTTAAAATAAATATTTTTAATTATTAACTACACTATATATATATATATATATATATATATATATATATATATATATATATATATATATATATGAAGATATTAGTCATTTATAAACGAAGATAAAAATGCAGTTTTAATCCTAGAGATACTAGTTTAATCCGTATATTGCAGATTTAGAATTTGTATAAGTTGCTCTTGAAGGTCACTTAAAAACTGACATTATCCAAAATTCTTTTGAAATTTTGTAGATTCTCTTTTAGTAAAAGTGTTAGTTTATTAGTTTATTCTTCAATTTAATATTACTATTATTATTACATAACTAACGTCTACATTTTTTTAGATTGCCTGGTTATCTGTAACATGAAAATAAAACATTTGATACTTTGATCTAATCGTATTCAGTTTTGTGCATAGAATTAAATGAATTGAAAAAAACAAGTTTTTATGAAATAATTCAATTTTCACACTGTTTAATCCATCGGATATTTGTAATCTTCACCTATTCTAGCAGTAATACTATTTTTGTGATAAAAAGCTATTTACACAAAAAAGATTGAGAAACATCAAAGTTGTCAATAATTGCAATAAAATCTTATCCAAAATTATACAAATTTCATGCAAATAAAATTTTGATAAAGAAATCTGACAGCAAACTTTTTAAAAACATTTTTTCCACTCAGAACAAATTTTAATGCTTAATTATACGTTTAATTCTTCTGCTGACCAAAATCTTTCACTAATTACAGTTAAGATGGAGACGCAGAGAGAAAAGTATGACGCTGGAAATTCCTTAAATAAAAGTAAAATTTCTGTTTTGATCAATTTAAATGCTGTTCTGACATTTGTTTGTCTCACTTTTTCTATTCCTTGATTTTCACACTATTAAATTTTTTTCTTCATCAACTACGACACATTTTTTTCTAAATTAACAAGTAAAGATAATTACACCTTTAATTAAATTAGCTTTGCAATAATTTTAAAATCAAAAAGCATCACCGGTGTACTTTGATATTTGTGAGACGAGTCATTATTATGTTAACATTTGCATATGCATTATCATAACATTTTTCAAATATTTGCCATAGAATTCTTCAAGACTGTTTTAGGACGAGTGGAATTTATGGTCTCTGCAAACACTAATATCTTCAGAACATAGCAAATATCAAGGTTGACAATTGCTTAAACAATATTGCTTGGTGAGAGTTTAAAATTAGTCAAATTAGAATCTGTACACTTTTGTCTTATCATTGGACTTGAAAATTACCATGTTGTAGTCAGCTGGGAAGCAGTCACGTGGTATGTGTTCCACAGACAGGATAAGGCCTTGCAAGCTTTATTATCTAGAGTCGGTCTTTTAGTGTAGTGCATTGTGCATGGTGATTAGTTTCCTTGGCTTCTGGTCCAAGTATCTGAGTATTGTATTATCCATCTCGAGGGCAACAATTATATTATATTATCCATCTCTTTCTTTTGATAATTTTCTCTGAAGATAAGGACAACAACCAAATTATATTTAACGACTAATATCTCCATTTCCAAGTTGCTCCAGTGGTGAACATGGTGTCTAAGTGCACTTATTTCTATCGGCCTTACATGACGTTCTACATCACAAAAATTATGGCAACAACTCAATCTATGGGACTCATACTGGACAAACAGCCGCACCTTATGAAGCACTTCCAGACCTTACCACAAACACACGCAAAAAATATAAATCACATGAAATTATGAGCTCATCAGAAAGTTCTCTGAAAATCATCTACCCACCTTGACGAAATGTCATACTTTCTAATTAATTCCTTCTGGTGCGAGAAGCCCTTTCGAATTGATTGTTCCATTAAACAGAGGCGTTTTCTTTTCTAAGGGAGATAGACTCGTGCATAGCATATTGCATCATATTCATAAGCTTCTTTTAACATTTGCACAGTGTTTGTTTTATTTAATACTAAGACTTTGCTAGTCTTTCTCTACTCGATCGTTATTTTCATGACTGAACTCCAACATTTGTTTTTCCCTCCCTGTAAAACATTCACAGCAAAAACCCGTCTAGCTACAACCACTGTAAATAATGTTTCTTCCTTCCTCTGAGTACCTAAAACTAAACAGAACATCCATGAACAAAGTTTCTTTCCAAGAACTTCCTGTCTGTGGAACACATACCACGAGACTGCTTCCCAGCTAACTTCAAGCCCAATGATAACAATGTGACTCATTAGTATAAAAAACTCATTGTTTGATATTTTCTGACTTGATGAAATGTAACATGCTGAAAAACGTTTTTATGTAGACATTAACTCAGCTGAGTCTAAACTGTTGCACATTCCTTGGCAGAAGTGTGCTTCCCGGTGAAGTGTAGATATGATTATCAGGTACAATGGATTATGAAGGGTGTGAATTCGGGTCAGATGGGCACCATCTGAAGAATAGATAGTTGATTGATTAGTTTAAGCACATGATGTAGGGAATATTTGAAATGCGATTGAGTTACTGCTAGAATTTTAGTGAAGCTAGAACGTCATGTAAGATTCAGAGAGATGGGACCTCTCAAACTCTCTACCAGAAGCCACTCTTTGTTAAGGAAATGGAGATCCATTGGTTGTTATTTACCTCCCTCCACATCAGATCTGGATGTGATGTAAGGTCGAGCTTAATGTGAAGTGTGACTAATCTTAAATACCACAAGAGCGCTTATGGCCGATAAAATTACTTTAAAAAATTGTCTGTTCAGACTCGTTAGAATTTCTTGTGTGATTATAAATAAAAGGTTAAGTTTGAAATTCTATATCGATACCCGAGTTCGACATAAAGATTCCTGAGTTCGACAAGACGTACCTGAAGAAAATCAGAGATTACATCGGCCGAAACGTTATGAGAATAGCATCCAAGATTAGAAGAGTTTATGAATAATCCGAATAATCCAAATTGTCTTTTTTTTGTTTTCAAATAAATTATAAAGCCAGTCTTAATAGTTTTTGTACACATCTTCAATATGATCAAAACTGTTTTGTTGTAAACATATCTTGAACTTTATGGCAATTATGATTATGTATTTGAAGCTTTTTTATGAGGCATATTAGAAAGATTAATTCGATTTCAGCTGATTTATTTAATGAGTTATCTTCCCATTGTTCGATCATTGTTTATGTTGATATCCATGCGTCTGATTCTAAATTCTTGTTTATACACATATATAGGTGCACGGTTACATATGTGTATGTAAGCATATAAACATACATGCATACATGTATGTATGCCTATATGCATATATGATGCGTGTATTTCCGAGAAGCCCAATTACAATGCGACCAGATATTTATTAACCTTTCAACCCAGGCTTTGTATATTTTCCCTTTCCTTCCATTTTTTTTTCTTTCATCCCTGATGTCACCAACCTCCACCCCATGCGATCACGGCGAGCAGCGCATTCAATCCACCATTTTGTTTTGTTTGTTCTTTACTCTTCTCCATTCAATGCCAGTCACACACAGTAACTTCGTTTCATCTGTATCTGTCTCCACAAATGTATTTGCCTCATCATCACTTGATGTAAAATACATTCCCTTATTTGTTCGTTCTGCCCCTTTTATGCCTCACACTGCTGCCAGCCATTCATCCTTTGCATTCCTTCTCCCATGTTTGTTGTTCTGCCAACTCATCATTTATCCAAATGATCTGGGTCATAAAGGCCTCAAAATTGAAACAGCTGTCCCTGTACCCACCACAACTCCATCCCTATCACTCGCATTTGATGCCATATTTCTGATAAGCCCCACTCGTGCACCCCAACACCTAAAATCTGCAATAATCATTTCAGTTCCTTGTTGTTAGTTGCAGTTCTGCATCCCTTCTGCACACAAAAATAAACAAATTGCATAGAGACGGCTTGAAGAGTTCAAATTAACTGTGCACAGAGCATTCCTTCTGAATGCCAATCCTACACATTTGCAAAAGACCGTCGAATGTTTCTATGTGCCTATGAATGCATTATTTTACAACTTTATATCTACAGTAAATATATGAGAGCACATGCACCCAACCCAACCCCACTTCATGTACTTGCTAGATACATTCAGGTCATGTGATCATGTTATTACACAACCTTAACTAAATTGTGTAACACTATGCTTTCTAAATATTACATTTTATAATTGTAGGACAGACTCTCGTTTGAACTTTTCTATATGTAATTGGATTATGCTTTTTTGTTATTTTTTCTCTTACAATTTCTGAAGATGATAAAAGTTATAGAAATAAAACAGTAAATACATCATCATGCGTTTTGGACAATTTCTGTTCAGCTTGCAACCTCACACACAAAAGTTAATATAGTAAATAGACAAAACTTTGAACTATTGAATTATTTGCTGTTTATGGTTGTCCGGCATGAACGCAGACCCCACGATGTTAATGTAAAACAGCAACTAGAAAAGTAGAAAACAAAGTTTAAGTATTAAATTTGTAAATCACATAACCTTGTTATGCAATTGGCTAAATGAACGAATTTCTAGTAAATAATCGGTTTGGAACGATTGTTCCTAATTTATGTATAGAAAACGAAAATTCAATGTCAATTTAAGTAAAACTTACTTGATTTTTGTTAGGGGGGGATGCTTTGTGTACCTGGATCGCAACCTACAAAAGTAAATTGACCTGAAAATAGTTTGAAAAACGCATTTTACACAAAATGCCGAATTTCTATCCATAATCTAAAAAATATACGTAATAATAACGAATAGGGAATTAATGAGGTGCCATTTTGTAAATCAATATGCAAATTAGTTAGGCCGAGTATATAGATCGCGTTGACATGCTCAGTATATAAAATATTTGAAGTTCTTGTATCTTTTATATGAACATAGAGTATGTGTCCCTATCTTATGTTTAAGACACGAAATGAAATAACAAAAGCTTTTTATAACAACGAAAAAGGGTTTATTCTTTAAAGTTACCTATACCATTTGTTATAGGTGGATGAAGGTGGACAGTGTCCGAATGAGGAAGAGGAAAAATAAGAAGTTCTTAGGGCTGCCGAAAGTCTGAGCAGTTACCTCCAGTCAAAGATAGTAGCTGCTGGAACGTTCAGTAGACAGAGGCAGGAGAGACCGTGAGTCCCAAAGGGGCCGAAGTAGTTCTTCAGCTGACAGAAGGTATCGATGCGCCCTGCAGGCTGATTGGCCAGTGTGTAACCAGCTCACTCAATGGGGACATTTTTCGGAGGGGGAAAATAGGTCTATGTTTATGACCGCTACATATGAATGCCACTTCCATTGCGATAAACAGCCCAACTTTATAAATAGAAATATGATGAGAAATATTTTAAATGATATTCATTGTATTTACTTATTCATTTTCAAAGAGAAATAATTATTTGAATAGTGTTTGCTGTTCAAATATTGTTGATGTGATTTACTTAATAACCAGATATAGAATCTTTATGAATTATCTTTTTAAATCACTGATCAGACATAATTATTCCATATACGGTCATGGGGCGAATTATATCAATGGTGAAAATTTATTTGAATAATATCTTTTGTTTTTTAGTAGATGGCATGAAACATGTGTAAAAGACAATAAATAACATTTATTACAACATTTATTTATCGTGAGAAGAAATAGTAAAAGTAGTATTTGTCATTGTTATTTTTTTGTTTTGTTTTTTCACTATGAGTTTTCATAAAAATAATTGTTCATAGACAATAGCAAGTGGTATTCTCTGGAGTTTGAGTGACAACAAGTCTCCCCAGATGTCTACCTCTTTTAATAATCGTTGCAAATTTAAAAAAAACAAGGGGCTACTGTGATAGGAGCCAGATTTATAGGGGAGCAGCCTGGGTGGAGAGTTGGGCAGCATAATATTTGTTGACATTACATTTAAATTTCTGCATGTCAGTATGGTTGGGGAAACAGAAAGCAGGGAATGAATTCCAAAGATGAGCGGTCCGGGGAAAAACTCTATTAGAGGAGAACATTTTCCAGCATCTAGGGATTTCTACAGTGAAGAGGTGGGATTTTGTTGTGAATTGCGTGTCAGGGATACAAATATAGTAAGTTCATCGGGACAGATTCTATGGAAACACTTTTAAAACAAGCATAGGGATGCAACAGGGGCTCGACTTTGGCACACAGTGTGGGATCTATTAGGTTTGAAATTTCTTTTTTGCACTCTGTCCACGAGTCAGAGGCTAGCGGTTGGTGTACCAGTCTAGATGTGGCAACAACATGCCATGCACAAGCGAATGGTGGCTTTATAGAGATATAGTACTGGCAGGTGTGAGAAGTTTGCTCGCCCGGTAGATGGAGCCTACCTTCTTTGCAGCAGACTTGACAGCATCTTCTATGTACCTATTTCACTCTATGTTGCCTAAGAATGTCATGCCGAGGAGTTTAAACATTGGACTCTTGGGAAGTGTGCTATTGGCCATGACAAGCGGTGGTTCGAAAGGCTTCTTATAGTTGTTAACAGAAAGAAGCTTTGTCTCGGCAGCATTAAATGTGACTATCCATTTTTTACTCCATTCTACTACAGACTGGGGGTTATTTTCTAAAGATTCAGCCATTGCTGTGCATGTGTGGCCATTTGCCCTCCAGCTGGGAATAGAGCATGGTGTATTCAGCATGCACACTACTCTCAGATGTGATTGAATCAGGGAGGTCATTTATGAAGAGCAGAAATCATATAGGTCCAAGTATCGATTCCTGAGGCACATTGATGTGGTGTTGTTTAGATGCATGGCCATCAAGAATGACCTAGATCTTTTGTTTAGCCAAGAAAGATATGATTATATTAAACATCCATCTGGTAATAATGTGCGAGTTGATTTTCCTGAAAAGACCTTGTCAAATACCTTGGAGATATCTACCACTACGGCCCTAGCAAAACCTAATTTATGCAGTGTGCTGTATATATGTTCAAAGGTGAACGTTAGGATATCTGCAGTAAAACGGGATAGTCTAAATCACAGCAGCCATTTACAATTGATTCCTCACTCGCAACTGCCGTTAGTTTTCTCTGGAATTTAAATCTTCTGCTCCCTTCAAATGGAGGTCTGGTTTGTGCTCTCGCTTCTCGGTCTTTCCATCTTCCTTGACCGTTTACGACCATATAGTGTGGTGCAGTCGAGGCTGGTGCATAACATGTGAGTGGGTGGGTGCTTTTGGGGAGGTTAGTATTATGTCAGTTCATGGGATTTCTGGCAGTTTTAGTTCCCTTAGGATTGTGTGATGTGCTTTCCATACTTTTTGTTCTATTTAAACTTACATGTGACTAATTGGTGTTTGTTGGTTATATGGGTTGGTTTCTGCATTCAAGGGTTTTTCTAAATATTTCAGTTGTTTTCATCATTGCCGTGTATTGTATGGTGTCAATTTCATGTGTTTTTAATTCTCAAATACTGTCTCCAGTTTGTGTCTGTACCATTTGTCTACATATTCAAAGTGCATACGTTTGCATATATCCCAGCAGACTGCCTTTACCATGCAGTCGTGTCTGTTCTTGTATTCTTTTTGGGCTAGTTTTCTGCATTCACTTATTATGTGATTTACCGTTTTGTCTCTTTGTCCACCACAGAGTCTACATTTGCTGTTTTCCTGCGTTTTACCTTTTGGGGCTTTAATATGATTCATTGTGATTGCATTATTCTGTGCGACTGTCAGTAGCAATTCTGTTTCTCTATTAAAGTGTCCTTTTTGTAGACATATCCAGGTATTGTCACACATATTTTCTTTAGTCAGTCTTTTAAATCGTCCAAGTAGCTTCTTCTCTTCCTATTTTTCTCTTTTCACCATTTTATTTCTAGTTTTGCTGCTTCCTCTATTGTTCATTTTCACGGTGTCTCTTGCACCAACGACCCGGCTTTCTTGGTTTGGGGTTATGCATCTTTCTAATCTCTCCTTTTTATGTAGAGTCGGTCATTAGTATCCTTCGGCTGTAGTGCATTGTCCATAGTCATTAGTTTCCTAGTTTTTTGGTCCGTGTGCCTGAGTTCTTTTGTTCAGTCTATGAAGGGTCCAGAATATCTTATGAGATATTCTGTCCAGGTTTGAATCCCTTTTATTACGTTTCTACTATATACTTTGATTTCTAAGAGTTTTTTCTCAGGTATTCTTTTCCAATCTTCCCTTTTATTTCTGTGGATTTCATGACGTCCGCTTCCAGAACTCCCAGATATATAAATATCATGTTTGTCAAGTCTCTTCTCAGTTGAACAGTTTCATGCCCTCTGCTGTCTAGTTCATTTTTGTTCTTCGCAAATAGATTCAGGTTGTCCATATATACATGAGCTGTTTTTCCTTTGTGTCTGTGTATTTATACCCGGCATGGCAACTCCCGAATGTGCTGTTGAGTGGCATCATGACTATGATAAACAGTAGTGGTGATTGAAAGTCTCCCTGAAAAATGCCTCTCTGTATTATTATCTCTATCAGATGTTGCCCTGCAGTTGTCGGTCTTATCTCCATGTCTCTATAAACTTGATAATATTATCAGATATTTTGTACATACTTATGCATTCAATTATCCATGTTTGGGGATTGTACTGTAGGTTATTTTGTAGTCGATCAATGTCAAGGCCATGTTCTATTTTTGCTGTTCTTATATTATCTATTACTAATGGAGATTTGGTATCCGTGTGTCTGAATCCGAAACTATACTAATAATTCAATTAATTGTACTATTGCATGTACTATGTATTAATGCACAATTTAGTTGACTATGTTATTTCTGACTCACGTAGCATCTTTCAATGCTCAATTTGGTGGATGAGAGGGTAGTGTGATATTTGTTTTATTGTCATGAGACAATATTCACAGACATTACTTCCTCCTTTCGGGGACAGTGTAGCATCTGTTCTGTTGTCATGACACCATCCTCTCAGGCATTACCTCCTCCTTTCGGTGGTAGTGTAGTATCTGCTCTGTGGTTATGATATTATCTTCCCAGGCAATTTCTTCTCCTTTTGGGGAGAGGATAGTGATATACTAGCAAACAAAAGCATATTTTGCTAGTTATAATAATAATAGTAATAATAATAATGATAATGCTGATAATAATAATAATAATGATAATAATAATAATAATAATAATAATAATAATAATAATAATAACAATAATAATAGTAATAATAATAATAATAATAATAATAATAATAATAATAATAATAATAATAATAATAATAATAATAATTAGCATTTTGTTCCATTTTAGAAATTAAGAATTTTAAATATTAAGCAGGGTTTGTAGAACAACAAAAACTGAAAATCGGTCAAAATTAGTCGGTATAAAAAAAAAAGTCATGGTCAAAATTAATAGGCATCGAATCTAAACAACACAAGGAACTGTTTGCTGTTCGATGGTAAGAAATGGAAAGCAAAAGAGAAGTTGATAGAAATAGATGCTTTTTACTTTGGATTTAATTTTTTCTTTGCAGAATTCCTGAACATAGCCATCTCGGAAAACCTCCGATGAGAGATGGAGAGTATTAATAGGGGGCAGTTCTCTTGTTACCCTCACTTTGTTTGCTTTCATCTTCTTGCTTGAAAAAAATGCAATATATATTTATATAAAGTTAGATATGTGAATATGTTTATATATTTGGATCTACAGGATTAACTCTTAAACTAATTAACCGACCACCATGAATTTTGGAACACAGCTGTTAGGCGTAAGGGTCGTAATGTGGGATATATTAGATTTAACGTAGTTTTATGCAAAGGGGTTAAGAAGAGGGTTGAAGCCCTTTGTGAAAATTTGGACATCTCCGAACTTTGTAAAATTTTGTGTATTAGACATCAATTAATAGATATTCCCTAAATTTCAGTTTCTTTGGAATATTTCAAAGATTGTAAGGGGACATAATATGGGCGCAACATCTAAAATAAATGGGTTAATTGTATTCCGTGATCGTTACTGAATAAATACTGAAAATTTCATTAAAATTGGTGGATTTCCTGAATTTTGATGAATTATTAAGTGAAGGGATGGGTCAAAATGCCCATAGTCTGACTGTTCGACAGATCTCGTTTGTTACTTCATAGCATTACGTCATTTTCCAGCGTTCTCGACTCCTTTATTAGGATGGTCGTGACTTCACTCCGATAATAAGATGTCAGTTTTCCTATAGTCTTACCGGAAGTTTGTTTCCCATAAGCTGTGCTTGCTTTTTCTATTCTAAGCAGGATTTCTTTGTTCAACCTAGTGATTTCTGATATTGTACTTCTTAGGTAAGTGGAATTCTTGCATTGTGTTAACTGTCCATCAGTGATTTACACATCAGATGGTTCTGCATGAGTAGTTAGAAATCTCAGGGACTGATAGAGGTGTTCAGTCTATTTGGTCTTGATCTGGTGAATCAACTTAATTCTCCACACCAGTTTCACTGTGAACCACTATTATTGACAAATAACATCTCTTTCAACATATTCGTGATGACTTAGTTCAAGATATTGAACAGGTAAGCATCCTTTTTTGTCGGTATATATATACCACCTCAGTTGAGTTTCTGAATGCTCCCTCAAGCATAAGTGTCAGAGATATAAAGAGAAGAGTGTCTGTTTGTAATCTTGAAGTTCTTTGGGCGTTACACATTGAGATATTTGCTTACATGCCTTGCTCAAGTTTATGAATTTATCAGACAGTATCAAATGCATAACTCAAGTTGAAAAACATAAATAATAAAACATTGCTAAATTGAAAATTGTACTGACATGCAACGAGCATGATGGATGTAATAGGAAAATCTGTTGTTAGTATTATCTCTACATTGAATTTAACAGAATATTAAGCATTATGTGATCACCACAAAATAACTCTCAGTTGAGTGATAGTCAACAACACATAGAGATTGACAGTTCTTCAGACCATGTGAGTTGTTACTATATGGTTCTTATCTCTTTAGATACTTATAGTTGATTATTATATTTTCACCTACATTGTTTTAACATTTTTGACACCTAAAGAACAAAATGCGAGAAACTGCAAATCACTATGTGCTATTGACTTAGAACTATCACCAATATAGACCACTCTTCCTTGTAAATATAGCAATTAACGTAATTGTACTTATTAATCTAATGGATAAAGTTATCAGACTATTTAAGCTGATAAATCAAACTTTGCTTCTGACTAGTCAATTTTCATTTGTTATTTTTGTACCGTGTTATTGGCATACTTGGCTACAATATATTTTTAAAATTACTTAATCCGGTCCAGTCTACTGCTAATATAAAACATTAAACTAAAGTAAATTCACTGCATCCCAGGAAACGTCGGGAATTATTATAAAGATTATTTATCTGTTATTCATACTCTCCTATGTTCACTAGTTTCCCATGTATCAAGTTTCCTATTTCCAAAGTCTGTCCAATGACCCATAAAGATATAACCCATAATTCAATCATTGGTATCAGAAAATGCTAAGAAAGTAAACTTTTTTATTTAAATTTGTTTTAATTTAATGTATGAATATTTATTTTTCACAGAGAAATTTAAAATCAAATTCAAAATAAGGTCAATTTAAACAAAAACAGTTGGAAATATATCTGAAAATATTCTCAAATCTGAATTTATTTCTTTTTGCCAAATATTATCCACTGAAACTGATATTTTAATTGTTGACAAATGAGAAACAAACAAAATTATTGATTTTTAAAAATCAGTTTAACATAAATTTTTCTTGCAGAAATAAAAATGCCAATAACAGTAGTTGAAGTAAGTCTTCTTAACTCAATAAAATGGTGACCAGTTGAGAAAACGACAAGGGACGATCTGTAATCTTTTCACCAACTTTTCATAATCAGGATTATTTAAAGAAGCTTAATTGCATGCTTTCTCACAGGAATGTTTCTTTAAGATATGACGTAGCATTCACACTTGCAGTCACATGACTAATAGTTTTCTCTCTATGCCATCTCTCGTCATTGCCAATTGTATAAATGTCTGAATTTTTCAATTTAGAAACTTGCCTCTTATATAATTAATTGCAGATCAAACTTTGAAGAAGTGCTCTCTAAATATGCAACCCTTTTGAGAATATCATTTTTTAAAATAAAGTTGCACCAAATTTTACTTCCGTTATTCAATAAGATGAAATATCAACAATTTGTCCTTTTTATGGATAAAATACAATCCTCCCAGACATTACTTCCTCTTTTTTTTTTTGGGGGGGGGGGGGGTAGTGTAGTATATGCTCTGTAGTCATGAGCCTCCTTTCTTCGTTTTCGGGGGAGGGGAGTGTGTAGTATCTGTTCTAATGTAATCATACCATTTTCCCAGGCATTACCTTTTTTAGGGGGAGGAGGTAATGTAGTATCTGTTCTGTTGCCATAAGAGCATTATTTCCTCCTTTAGGGGATAGTCTCGTATCTGTTCTGTTGTCATGAAACCATGCTCCCAGGCATTACTTCCTCATTTGTGGGCAGTATAAGTGTTTTCATATATATTTTTGCTACTTAAATAATTTTCCTAATTATATATATTATTGTAGTATCATCTTGACTTGTTTTATAATGACTTAAAATTTATGTGAATCATTGTTACACTCTAAAAGTATTCTTGAAAATGCTAAACCATTTTCGCATATTTTATGTAAGGATTTATTTTTACCATCAAAATTACAGGGTTCTTTAATTTAATTGCAGACAAATATATTATGACATTTTTATGATCTTTTCTTAAAAAATGCGGTAATAGAAATGTATTTAATCTTTGGACTGATTTTAGTTTCTAATATATGAACTAATAAATGAAACAGAATTATTGGTAGATGCTTTTATTTTCAGTGGAATTATCCCCCTTGTCTTTTTTGCTGGTAAGAAGTTCACAGCTTTGAACAAATCTATTATATAACTGTCAAGGAAGATGACGGTAAGTATAAAATGTCCACCATCTTGGTGTACTCTATTCAGCTTTGTTTGGCAAATTTGAATTTTGTTTACTATTGTGTTACCACATATCAAGACTAAGAGTCACTTGAGGATAAGGGTTAATGAGACATTGCCAGCTGGAAAATGAGGATTATTATGAAAGTATTAACATTGATCAATGGTATGAACTGATTATTACTCATGAGGTGTTTTTTGACAAGAATTTGTTGACATTGGATTTGAAGATAACCAAGTTGTAATTAGCAGGGAAGCAGTTCTGTGGTAATGTTTTCTACAGATGGGAAGCCATTGCAAACAGGATCCCTTATCATTTGAAATTCATTATATTACCAAAGTAAATATATTTTAAAATTCTCAGAAAAGGATGACGTTAATATGCAAAAGAATAACAAGGCAGTTTTGTACAACAGCTAAGGTAACACAAGAAGATAGATTTTGTCCATAACAAAACTTATATTGCTAAGAAAAATTCTCTCAGCAAGGAAATTAAGGTTACCTTTGTTCATAAATGTTAGATAAATTCTTTTAGTCAAGTTTGAGATTTATGCTTTCCGGCTATTGTTTAGTGTCCTATGGCTTCTTAGTTTTGGAACTGCATTTCAAAAAAGTACAACACTAGCTCCATTATATTGTGATTTTCGTGTCTTATGCTGCCATTCTATTTGTAAAGACAAAAATAAATTGTTCAATGAAAAACCCTTTCTGTACAAAAAAGCAACCTAATTTTTTAATGTACTATGAAGAAGACTAATCTGTGGTAATGGTGGCGGTGATGGTGAAGAGAATGGTTGATAATAAGATGGTTGGGGAAAAAACCATTAGATGAGTACAAAACTATGGTTATATAAATATATGTCAGTCGACAAACCAATAATTGCTATAAGTATGTGGAAGGAGACAGCGTGCTATCTGAATGAAGTTAAAACATTTAATTGAAAGAATGAGACAGAAACGAGAAAAGATTAAGTCGAATAAAACAAAGAGAAAGTAAGAAAAAGAAAATTAAATGAAAAATAGGATGAAAAGAAAACTATAAAAAGAAGTGAAAAAAAAGTAATAGAAACAGACGAAAGAAAGAAAACTGGGGAAAGGAAAAGAGGAAACGTTTGAAAGAGTAAAAGATACCTGTATAATTGAATTATATTGAGTATATGAATTTAAAAAAGGAAGATAATAACAATTTAAGTTTAGATGGAAGGTAAAAGAGTTTTGGAATTGAAAGGAAATATAAAGAGGAGAGATTTAGAAGTAAATAATTATAAAAAGAAGAAAAAGGTATAAGAAAGAGACAAACGATGAGTGAAAATAAAAGATTTAATGTAGGTAAAGGGGAAGAATGAAAGGGAAAATACAAAAATGGAAGAATAAAAGAGAAAAGAGAAAGCGTAGAAAAAAAGGCAAGAATTGAATGAAAAGGGCAGTAAAATTGATTTGACTGCAAGATAAAGACAACGAAAGAAAATCTAAATAAAGAGTAGAGGAAAATACTGGAGTGAGAGAATAGACCTTTTCCAGTCATTTGGTTGGTTTTTCTTTTCCTTCTTTCTCATTTATTTTTTGTTATTTTTGTCTGCAGTCAGACATTAAAAAGGTGCATTGATTTTATCATTTATTTACCATTTCAGCATTGATTTTTGTCTGTGAAATGCTTTGATATATTTGAGCTGGATTTTCGTTAAAAAAAGAAGATAAAAACATTTGATTGTATCAATCTTTCTTTCAGTTGGCATTTTTTTTTAGATGTACCACTTTATCTGTAGTTTACTGAATTCGTTTGTTTTTCTATTTCCCATTTAATGCTATTTCCTACAATCTCTCTTCATTTGTCAGCCAACTAGTAACATACTAACAGGTTATCTTTCGTTCAATACATCGTTTATCATAATGTTTAGGTAGTTTGTATCACAGGAATATCTTGATGCTCATAAAATGCTGCCTTATACAAAAGTAAATCTATTTTTTTATAAAGTTGACCTACATGTATATGTCTATTTGGGAAAGTACTACATTTTCTAAGCTCATCTGACTTCGTATATATTTGAAGGAATCAAACTAGTTTTGATTGTTAAAGATATTTGCACCAAGGTTGATTTCATTGAACATTTAAATGCTATGACTTAGACTAAAGATATAGCCAAGCTATGACGCATTGCATGATTATAGCGGGTGCACTGATTCTTAGAGACAAAAGAAAAATAATGTGTGTGCATTCTAATCTAAAACATAGCAAAACTATTGTACTTCTAGTACTTCTATTACTAATGGAGATTTGATCTATTAATGTACTATTGTACTTCTATTAATGTACTATTGTACTTCTATTAGTAATGGAGAGTTGATATCTATCGGTCTGAAACCAAAACTATACTATTACTTCTATTAATGTACTATTGTACTTCTATTAGTAATGGAGAGTTGATATCTATTGGTCTGAAGCCGAAACTATACTATTACTTCTATTAATGTACTATTGTACTATCTTAGAATGCTGAATTCAGTTTACTATACTATTTACAACTAATGTACTAACTTTCAATGCTCAGCTCAAGAGGGTGGGTAGTGCAGTATGTATGCATTTTCTCAGGCATTGCATCCTCCTTTTTTGGGGGGAGGGGGTAGTGTCGTATCTGCTCTGTGCTCATGATACCATCTTCCCAGGCATTACCTCCTCCTTTTTTAAGTAGAGGAGGTAGTGTAGTATCTGTTTTGTTATCATGATACTATCCTCCTAGGCATTACCTTCCCATTCGGGGAAAGGGGTAGAGTTATACTAGCAAAATATGAAACCTTCTTTTTCTTATGCGTTTATCTCAAATTACAGCAGGTCTGCAATAACAAAAATATGCAATCAAAGGTCGCATATTTTTGCTCGTAATAATAATTTTATTTTGTTCAAGATTAATTTTAGGTTATTATCTTATAAATACAATCAAATTTTAATTTCTTGTGTGAAGAAAGTTGGTATAGTGATACAGTGGATAGTCTTCAATTTAAAAGAAAATAATCTGCCGGGAAAGTCGTTTAAATTTGTTTTTAATTATTTGTATAAAAAGTATTTAATAAAAATAAAATAAATAAATAAAAAAAAAATAAAAAAATAAATGATGATGATTATTATGTCGATGATGACGACAACGATAACGACACTCAACAACATGATTATGATGATGACGACGACAACGACACTCAGCAACTCAGAAAATGTGATGTTAGATATAAGTTTACTGACACAGAAGAAAGAATAAACCTTCTAATGTAGATGGACGACTTGAATCTATTTACAAAAATGAACAGGAAATGCTGATAAACACGACCAGAATCTTCAGCCAGGACATTAAAATAGAATTCGGAATGGAAAAGTGTGCACTGCTGGAGATGAAAAGGGGTAAACTGGAGACAGCAGAGGATATCGAACTGCCCAACCAAGAGGAAATAAAGACACTAAACCAACATGATACCTATAAATATTTGGGAGTTCTGGAAGCAGACACCATCAAATCAATAGAAATGTAAGAGAAGATTAGAAAATAATACCTGAGATGAATATGAAAACTCATAGAAACTAAAAGATATAGCATGAATCTAGTAAAAGAAATAAACACCTGGGCAGTATAATTAGTAAGATATTGTGGACCATTAATAGGCTGGACCAAAAAAGAACTGAGGAATCTTGACCAAAAGACTAGGAAACTAATGACCATACACAATGTACTACACCAGAATGATGATACTGACAGGCTCTACGTAAAATGGAGAGAAGGGAGAAAGGACTGGTAAGTATAGAAGACTGTGTGAATGACACCAAAAAAGAATTGGAAAAATGCATAACCCAGAACACAGAAAAGCTAATCACCGCAACAAGGGACACCATAAAAAGTAACAATACAGAGAGCCAGAAAAACGAAAAACAAGATTAGAAAGGAAAAGTATGAAGAGAAACAGCTACACAGACAATTGATAAGAATGACAAGAGAAGTGAGCCAAGTAAAGACCTGGACATGGCTATTAAAAGAACAACTAAACAGAGAAATGGAATCACTTTTAACAGCCGCACAGAAAAAATGTGATTAGAACTAACTATATCAAATTTAGGCACATCCCAGGGAAACAGCAAATGTAGACTCTATGGACAAAGAGATGAAACGGTAAATCACATAAGTGAATGCAGAAAACAAGCCCCAAAAGAATACAAAAACAGGCACGACTTGTGTGGAGAAGGCAGTACACAGGGAACTATGCAAACGACTGCATTTTGAAAACGCAGACAAATGGTACAGACATAAACTGGAGTCAGTACTGGAAAACGAAAATCACAAAACTCTCTCGGACATGGGGGTACAAACAGATAAACTCATTCAAGTAAGGAGACCATATGCCATAATAGTGAACAAGAAGGGAAACAACTGCCAAATTGTAGATTTTGCCAGCCCAGCTGTTCACAGGGTAACGGGTTAGGAGACTGAAAAACGAAGCTAATACACAGAACTTGCCAGAAATCTGAAAGGGATATGGAACATGAAGAAAGTCAATATAATATCAATAATCGTAGAAGCACTAGGAAGAGTCTCGAAAAATAGAGAAAAAAGACTAGGAGAAATAAAAATCAAATAGAAGTCTGAGACTATACAACAGATGGAAATAATGAAACCAGCTGAAATTTTATGGAAAATCTTCGAATGCAGAAACCAACCTACATAAACCCCAAATACTAACCAGCCACATTAGAGGTGCAATAGAAACAAAATATAAAATAGAAGGAACCCAAAGGGAACTAAAACCCCTCCCCCCCCAAAAAAAAAAAATTAACACACACGCACACACTGTGATGGCACCAGCCAAATGATTGTGAAGCGTCAAGGAGGATGGGAAGACTGAGTAGATAGAGAACTAACCAGACCTCCACTGGAAGGGTGCGGATAGAACTGAGACCTTGAGCAGGCTTATTACCACCCAAATCTTAGATGATCAATGGTCATTGCCAGCAAGAAGTCAATGGTATGCGACTGTTGCAATAACACAAAAGCATTTGCAATGACTATCGAAAGAGGTAGTGAGTACTGGAAATCTGAGGAGACTTCTTGTCACTCAGACCCTAGAGAACACCACCAGTTACTGTCAATAAGCAATAGCTGATGACGCCCTGTGTGAGAACTCCTAGTGAGTAATAATAATAATAATAATAATAATAATAATAATAATAATAATAGTTGTTGTTCTTCTTCCTTTTCTTTTTCGTTGACATGAATTGAAATTATTAAATGTTTATATTTCTGTGTGAAAACTTATTCGTGTAATGACGTAGTGGGCAGTCTTAAAAACAAATACTACATTCGATTTTCGTGTTGGAACGAATTCTGCATAATTAAATTATTTCTTTTATTTAAAATCATAAATTTAAATAAGGAAATGAAAAAGAAAAGCTTCAAACTTATTTTACAATGAAGTTGTGCTATTTTATTTATTTTGATTCAAGCTGATTTGTAGTATGAAAAAATACTACGATTCCATTCTCAAAACAAAAATGTCTCGAATGAAGTTTTTGAAAATTAGGACATTTAAAAAAATTGAAGATAATTATAAAAATATATATATTATTTTTCATGGAATGAACCCTGGAGATCTAATGATGTCTTTGGGACAAAAATAAAAAATAATTATATTTCTCCATTACAGTATCTTTGTAGAAATTGAATAAATAAGACTTTCGCTCTTATAAATACGATTCCTTACATATTGTAAATTTAAGGTGAAAAAAAAAATTGGATATTTGTTTTTGTACATACTGTTCAGCTTATTTAATAAGTTTGTAAAAAAATTAAGAAAATCGAGTAATTATTTGATTTTTGGTAAATTTTAAAGTTTTTGGTTAGTTTCACTTTTACATATAATAAAAAACTACATGTGACACGTTTTCATTTTAGCATTAAACATGTAAATATTTTAAAATATGTTCAAAGAAAAAATTTTATATGAGATTTTTCTTCTTACTAATGGAGAAAAATTATATTGGATTATTTTTATTTTATGATTTTTAACTTCATTTTGTATTCTGAGGGTTAAAATGCACTAAATTTTGGTCATACCTACATTATCATTAATATACGTTATATTTAGTGACTTCCTTTAAAAAAATTGCAGTACATCTAAAGAGAATAATTTTATTTTTGGCTATACGTGTTGGATAATGGCCCTATGTTGGAAATCGTTGGTTTGACTTGCGCGAATTAGCGTGGATGGACCCGTGCTGTCGAGTGCAGAATAAGGCCTATTCTCACAGTCGGAGCTCACAGACGTGACAGGGTCACCGCGTGACGAGACCTCAGATCAGGGGTAATGTGCACCTGCGAGAGACTCTGACGTCACGGCCTTTGCATGGGAAGCAGAGGGATCCGTGACGTCACTTGTTCTTTGTGAGAAGCGAGTTTTAACAATCTGGGTTTTGGAGGCGAACCTATTAGACGTGATTTTTACCATGTAGTCAGCAACATACATAGGGGAATTATTTCCCTAAGAAAATACAGGCGAAAGATCTAAGTAACTACAATAAAGTAGTAATTTGCTCTCTCGCTCGACGTTGGTGAATATCTCCAAGCCGATAAATAACTAACGCCTGTAATAAAAAGAATTGAAAGTTAAAAAGATTGTTGTTTAGTGAGTCGGTCATGAAGCTTTTGTTGCAGACAATGGACGGCGTGGTTCACAGCAGAAAGAGAGAAGAAAGAAGACAACCACTAGACGACACGCACCCTCTACACGGCGAGGAAGAAATTTAAAGGTATGCAAACTATATTATTTTTGGTGTTAAAAAAATGACGAGTGTTTAAACGAGGACTGCCACGGCCCGTTCCGGGACGAGTATAGTTAACGAGAAATGCTGCGGTCCAAGAGAGGGGCTATGCAACATACATGTCTGAAAATATTACTAGTTTGTTTACAGTTGAGGCTTGTATTGTAGGGTAGGGCAGGTGGATTTGAGAACTGTGGTCATGCAATGATTATGATAGTTGCGGTTTGACAATAAATAATGACATAAAATATATTTTCCTCAAATTGTTATCATTTGATGAGCAAACAACTTTAAAAGTTAAAAATATAAAATTCTGTCTACTGCCATATGATGAATGCTGAATAACACTTCTAGTTCTTGATTTCCAAGACAACATACTGGAGCTTCTTCCTCATCCTTAATAGCCATCGGCCTTGTGCTGATTTGTGTTAGTGCAACCGCCTACTTTTTCCCATTCATTCATAATTCAAACTCGGATATCAACTCACTCAGCATTGCCAATCTTTGTTTCACTTCAGCACTTTCAGTCCATATTCTTTTTTTCTCATTAACTGTAAGAGTTCTTTCAACTCAGTACTGTGACTGAGTCAGTCCTAACTCCCACTGACATTTCAACACCAAATTTCAACACTGCCTTTAATTAAAGTATCTAATTTAGTCATATTTATCCTTTGTGCCTTCCACCATCAAGCCACCAATATATAGGACTACACCTGTAACAATGCTCCTGTTTTTGATTTAAAGATGTGCAAAATTCCGTTCATAGAGTTCTCTCTCTCTCTCTCTCTCTCTCTCTCTCTCTCTCTTCACCTCTCTAAAGATCTCCTGCATTCCCACAATATTTTTATCATCATTCCCAGTTGATCCTGCTTGCTTTTCTTTCCTCAGTGGGATAATACCCCACCAGATTTCCAGAAATCGAGAACGATTCCTGCCTACTCATCTCTCCGGACACTTTCGGGATTTCATTGCCTCTTTCAAATACTAGTTCATTTATTTTTCCTCTACTCAACTTAAGGCTCAGCACTGTTCTTCCTTCCAAGAGTTCTAGTGGTTTTGGTGTTATCCCAAATGTTTTAAGATGATCACTACCTCTGTAAGATCTATCATTATGTCAGTGATGTTCGAGTCAGTGGCTTTAGTGTTTTTACGACTGCTACCATAAATTTCAGTGCAAATTGAGTCAAACACTAACCGAGTCAAGCCGTAATTTTTTCCGCACACCAACTGACTTATGATCCACAATTGTAGTTCCGTCTGCCATCTTCCTCTATTTTCTCATTGTCTCATCACACACATCTATTACATTACTCCCACTACATAGTGGTTGAATTCTCAAGACTATAGTATTGGCCTGACTTTTCCTTTTCTAGCCTGAATCACGGTAATCAATAGTAACACTCCCTTCACTTCACCTTTTCACGGTAAGCGAATATAATCCGCAATCAATCATTTTATCTCCTACTCCTCCTCAAACATTATTCTCTTTTATCTTCTTTCAGGGAATTCTTATAGTACTCCACATTGTATTTTAATACGGGAGGCTCTCCCATCCAATTCCACCCCACCAGCCATCTTTTTTCATCAAACTCACTTTGAAATCCTAATCCTTTATTTTGCAATAGTTTGAGCCTTGAGCGTCTGCAACACAATTTTCTTCTACAAACTTCTCCATACCATATTTTACACCCACACCTTCGAGATTATTAATCACATCTATTCCGACAAAAATATCGATCACATCGATAAAGCATTCAATGATGATTCTGTTTTTAGTTTCACTCTATATAATTGTATCTCTTCCTTTACATTTTACCTCTCTCCTATCTACCACTTTCATATTGCCATTCCAATTCCATCGACTTTCAAGATTGAAAGAAAGTAGAGTCTGTGTGCATCAAATATCGAAGAGAGCCACCACTACCACACTATCCACTGAAACTTTTATTATTGGCAAAGGTTGGTACCATGTTCTGTTGAAGAGTAGCTACTGCTGCAAAAGCTTCCATTTGTTTGTCTCCCTGAGACTGAGAAATACATCTTGCACCATGTGCCAATCTTTAGCAATCATAGTACCTTACCTTAAATTGTGCCAATCTTTAGCAATCATAGTATCTTATCTTAAATTATCCCAATCTTTAGCAATCATAGTACCTTACCTTAAATTGTGCCAATCTTTAGCAATCATAGTATCTTACATTAAATTATCCCAATCTTTAGCAATCCCTTACCTTAAATTGTCCCAATCTTTAACTTTACATTAAATTTTGGTGGCTCCTTACTCTAATTAGGTGTAATCCACAACATCTAAAGCAATGAACGCTCAATAATTGCAGTTGTCTATTGTTTTCTTTAGGTCTCCTACTTTGTGCCATCACTGCAACTGGCCTGATTTCCTGAAAGCAAGTGGTAGCGATAATCATGAACACAAAGAATACTAAAGATGATGTGTCCGCCTCGTCAGCATCAGCCAATTTGCTGCATTCATACCAGATCAGAATGAAAGGGGTCAATGTGGTGTCCCATCTGAATCACTAAAGAATCGCTACACATTATAAAGAGGGGGATAGTTTGGGTGAAGAATCTGTAAGGATGTTGCATGTCAAAATTCAGACCAGATCGTATCACTGGCATGATAAGTTCACAGTCCGTGGTCGTCAATGGCATGCTTCGGTATGTGGGAGGCATGCACCAACATCTTGGTTCAGCATCGGTAGTGGACAACAGTAATGACACATCATCAGAAAGTGCTGACTGGAGAGAACTATATTCTGATACAAGTAGTAGTGGTTCTACATCTGAGAGTGAGAGACAGGCCTGACATACTTTGGTTGAGCTGCCTGATTCTATAACAATTCAAATCCTGGTACTTCTAACGCGTTAGTCAGAGAGGAAGAGATAACTGTCCCACTACATAAGGAGTACTTGGGTAAAACAATCAGCCACCCACTGTCACTTGTGTGATCATACGATCAGAGCGGAGTGTGACAATAAAGAGCAACACCTACCTGCCGAGAAGAGAATGCAATGCTTTGCATGTCGGGACTTTACATCACAGAGGTGGCCTTTTGAAGGCGCAGTTGATTAGCATATGTGGGGATCAGCTGATTTAAATGGAAGGAAGAAAATGGAAGCGGCGAGTGAGAGCTGGGAGAGCTAAGAGAGAACATTGAGTTTGAAATTTTGAGATTGATCGTTTGGTGTTCGTTGCGGTGACGAGGAGTACCTCTACCTTCATTATTAAATTACAGTTCGCTTCTTCTGGTGCCAGATTATTTTATTCCTTATTTTTATCACCAGCAAAAGTTGTTACGTTGCAGCAGCAGCAGCAGCAGCAGTATTCGTTTCAATTCAATCAGGTGATGGAGTGAGCCCTCAGACAAATGGAGTGGTAGCCCAAACTTGACTAATGTTACCGACGACAATCCAAACACATGCGAACAACGTTAGCTGCGTGCCGTCTAAAAACAATCTCTCTTAAGCAGAAAATGTCACTCCCCTTTATTGAGCTCTTTTGGACTGCCAGAAGCGCCTACTTTGCTCTTGCGTGCGGCCACTGTTTCTTTGCAGCGGGCACATGCTAGTTGTGGCTGCCTATCCCTCAATCTCTCTGCACCGTCACCACACTTCCCAAACCTCATTTAGTTATCAACAGTCTACAAGGATTTGAAGGTCTATCTTATATTTATCTCAAGGAACGGATCCATATCAGCCAAGTAGTAATATGTCTTTATCGTTTTGTATGCAAACATTTATTCCAACATGCTTGCTCACAACCTAAGTCAGATACAGCATAATGAAACAGCCTACCCATAGATCTAGACAATACCGTCTCAGATCAAGAAAGAGAGAAATTGCTGACCAGTCTATTATTACCCAAGTTTCTGACTGCATTGCATCAACTCCAAAGTTTTGTGGCTGTTTTGAACACAGCATAAAATGATTGACAGAACAACCAGTCAGAATATGATCATCATAGCATGAGACAACTGGTAAACGCTTTATTCAAGTTGATCTTTATGCAACAGATTTCCATTACTCATGTCAAAGGAGAAGTGCATATCCTTGCAAAAACAATTGAAGGAAACTAGGAAGTATGGCTTATTTTGACGCTTGGCCATCCTCTTCTTTATCCACACAACTATATCTCCCTTTTTACTAAAGGGTTGTATCATGTCTCCACCCAGTTTCAGTCTTCCAGATTCCATGATGCCGAAATAGATTGTCGCTGAAATAAGCGAATTATAAGTTATATTTTGTGCATTATTTATACTTCTTCCCTCTTTTTTGTCCCAACTATTCTTCCTTCCTCTATCCCAAGCTTCTTCTAACTTTGCTAAAAGCAAAAGGCTATCTCATCATTCGTCTCTTTCCTTGGCTTGATACTTTATCTCCACATTCTGATAAGTCATCACTTCCACCTATCTTAATAGATTATTCATAAAATAGACCACTTTCGTTGTGACAGTTTCTCCCACAAGGAAGGTAATTTTAGGCCCATGTTCTTTTTAATCATTTAAATCACATAGTATAAAGGTATACAACTAAAGGGATAAACCCAACTAAATCAAATGATTCTGAATGTATCAAACCATTGCACGATTCATAATGAAATAATTTTTTGAAGCTTCCACTTCACTGCTTTTTGTTTCCTGCTAATCTAAAACTCATTTTTTGTGCGCGCACACACACACACACACACACACACACACACACACACACACACACACACACAGTCTCTCTCTCTCTCTCTCTCTATCTCTCTCTCTCTCATTCATTTACATTTTTCAAATTACTCATCTTGACTAAAGAAGATTAACATTAACTGACATAATCCTTCCAACTGAAATGTTATCTCGAACGAATAAAGATATGCTTGCTTTTTAGATGAAGGTAAAAAGACACGATCAAAGAAATCTGCTGAGGCATGCACATTTGGATGATAAACAAATAATCAAATAAGACATCAGCAGAAAGTTAAATCATCAGGTATAGATCATCTGATGAATTCGATTTGTCATTGATAAATTAATCAATAAAAATGAATTGATTCCAATCAAATGTAGAAAAATATGTGCATATTACTATTATAAAACTATTTTAGATTTAAGTCTGTATTGATCAGTAAATAAACTGTTCACCAGATCGATATGATCTTTGAATTCACATCTGATAATTATTAACTTTTATGGGGAATTGTCTTAATTACTCATAACATAACGAATGTGTGTGTTGAATACTCTGTTTTTTCTTTTTCTTCATTCATGAAGTACATGTTCTCACAAATGTTCTTTCTTTTTCTTCATTCATAAAGTAGATGTTCTTACAAATGTTCTTTCTTTTTCTTCATTCATAAAGTACATGTTCTTACAAATGTTCTTTCTTTTTCTTCATTCATAAAGTGCATGGCCTTATAAATGTTCTTTCTTTTTCTTCATTCATGAAGTACATGTTCTTACAAATGTTCTTTCTTTGTCTTTATTCGTAAAGTACATTTTTATACAAATGTTCTCTCTTTCTCTTCATTCATGAAGTACATGTTCTTACAAAAGTTCTTTCTTTTTTTTATTCATAAAGTACATGGCCTTACAAATGTTCTTTCTTTTTCTTCATTCATAAAGTACATGGCCTTACAAAAGTTCTTTCTTTTTCTTCATTCATAAAGTACATGTTCTTACAAATGTTCTTTCTTTTTCTTCATTCATAAAGTACATGTTCTTACAAATGTTCTTTCTTTTTCTTCATTCATAAAGTACATGGCCGTAAAAAGTTCTTTCTTTTTCTTCATTCATAAAGTACATTTGCTTACAAATGTTCTTTCTTTGTCTTCATTCATAAAGTACATTTTCTTACGAATGTTCTTTCTTTTTCTTTATTCATAAATTACATGGCCTTACAAATGTTCTTTCTATTTCTTCATTCATAAAGTACATGTTCTTACCAATGTTCTTTCTTTTTCTTCATTCATAAAGTACATGTTCTTACAAATGTTCTTTCTTTTTCTTCATTCATAAAGTACATGGCCTTACAAATGTTCTTTCTTTTTCTTCATTCATTAAGTACATGGCCGTAAAAAGTTCTTTCTTTTTCTTCATTCATAAAGTACATGTTCTTACAAATGTTCTTTCTTTGTCTTCATTCATAAAGTAAATTTTCTTACAAATGTTCTTTCTTTCTCTTCATTACTAAAGTACATGGCCTTACAAATGTTCTTTCTTTCTCTTCATTCATAAAGTACATGTTCTTACCAATGTTCTTTCTTTTTCTTCATTCATAAAGTACATGTTCTTACAACAGTTCTTTCTTTTTCTTCATTCATAAAGTGCATGGCCTTATAAATGTTCTTTCTTTTTCTTCATTAATAAAGTACATGGCCTTACAAATGTTCTTTCTTTTTCTTCATTCATAAAGTACATTTTCTTACAAATGTTCTTTCTTTTTCTTCATTCATAAAGTACATTTTCTTACAAATGTTCTTTCTTTTTCTTCATTCATAAAGTACATGTTCTTACAAATTTTCTCTCTTTCTCTTCATTCATGAAGTACATGTTCTTACAAAAGTTCTTTCTTTTTTTTATTCATAAAGTACATGGCCTTACAAATGTTCTTTCTTTTTCTTCATTCATAAAGTACATGGCCTTAAAAATGTTCTTTCTTTCTCTTCATTCATAAAGTACATGTTCTTACAAATGTTCTTTCTTTTTCTTCATTCATAAAGTACATGTTCTTACAAATGATCTTTCTTTTCTTCATTCATAAAGTACATGTTCTTACAAATGTTCTTTCTTTTTCTTCATTCATAAAGTACATGTTCTTACAAATGTTCTTTCTTTTTCTTCATTCATAAAGTACATGTTCTTACAAATGTTATTTCTTTTTCTTCATTCATAAAGTACATTTTCTTACAAATGTACTCTCTTTTTCTTCATTCATAAAATACATGGCCTTAAAAATGTTCTTTCTTTCTCTTCATTCATAAAGTACAATTTCTTACAAATGTACTCTCTTTTTCTTCATTCATAAAATACATGGCCTTACAAATGATCTTTCTTTTCTTCATTCATAAAGTACAAGCTCTTTCAAATGATCTTTTCAAAAATCGCTTCATGTTTGATTGATCACAGATAGATATAGGAAATTAAAACAGTGCAAACAAATATGAAATGCAATATTTTATCTTTTTTATTTTTGCTGAGATCTTTTTAATTCTAATTAATATGCATAGCGATGTACTGAGCCCTATTGAGCCCATAAGATGCACTCTCCAATAAAAATTACAGGCATGAATAACTCCGGCATAGAAGTGGTTACCAGACAATTCTCTAACTATATGGATTATTAACCATACAATGTAGATTTCTACGCTAATTTTATATATGTATTACTTTGCATTCCATATTGAGTGAATGTTATTTTCTGATGATAGGAAAATTTTGGAAACTTTTTCCTTTAAAAAGTGTTTCTTTTTTGAGTTAATGCTGACTCACTTATTAAAAAAATCCTCCTTAAACGTACCGTAAAATCATGTTCTTTGAGACTTTTCATTGTCAAAACTTAATCTAAATGTTATAATTTATTAAATATATATTATTAAGCTCTATTTTGTGTATAATGAATATTGAGATCATAAATGGCAATTTGTAATTGATTCGTATAAAGGAGATTTTCCTATATAAATTTGTAACTATATATATATATATATATATATATATATTTGTAACTATATATATGTATATATATATATATATATATATATATATATATATATATATATATATATATATATTGATATGCAAATTATTATATCATACGGTAGTCTTAAGGGTAATATATTAGTATTATTATTTTATCATTATTATTATTTATTTATGTATATATTAGTGATATTTTTAGCTGAATTATTTCGACACTTGATTATTGGGGAAATGGTCGTATAATCAGTACCATCGGAGAGCCATGAATATTATAACTGTCCTGTTTTTAAATCTCCACAACAGTTACATGGTAAACAGCTGATGATCCCCGTGTTAATATTAGATGCTTAAGATCTCCTGTTTTTGTTTAACTCTTAGATAATTACCCCCCCCCCTTTTTTTTCTTTTTTTTTTTTACTTATATTTTTTCATTTATTAATTTTCCAACGAATGTTAAGTCTGCAATATCTTGGATTTAGTTAGTTTGTCTGGGGTTAAATCCCCATACTGCATTTTACATTTTTTTAATGACTCAGAGCTTCTTTAGACTATATATATATATTTATAAATAAATATTAAACATATTCGGAACTTTGCATTAGAGCTTTTTGACGGTCTATTTTTAACATCCCGAGAGTGCTCAACTTTAATTTCTTAAAGGGGCTTAGTATAATATTTATAAATAAATATTAAATTATTAATACCTACAGACGCTAGCGTTTCAAGCTTATTGCTCTCATCAGTGCAGGAAAGTAACAATTTCAGACGGTCGGGAGGCGCTAACCCGGCTCACAGAGTCAGCCTAGAATCTGCAAGCAGTCGCCATATCCACTCGGCCAACAGAAACTGTCACGTAATTAAGGCAAATTAAGATCTATATGTACCTAGAAACGGGCATAGATAGACTAGCAAAACCTAATGGGGAGGATGAGGGCGTTAATTTTAAAAAGATGTTTTTTTATTCAGAGAATTCCATAATTTTAATAAACTTTGCTAAATTTGTACATTAACCCCCTCAGCTAAATTATCGCCTCCCCCTTTAAAAATGAGATTCTTTTTAGGGTCATTCTAAGTTGTTAGGGAAGTTAATATGTTTTTAACACTAACCCTAAGTTTGACTGGTTTGACTCGTAAACCACACGCAATCGCCACAAAAAGGTTCTCCCCTCCCTAAAAAAAAAATAACGCACAGAATTCATCTTCAATGGCAAAAAAATGGTAAACTGTCATAAAACCATAGAATGGCATGAAAATAGAGGGTTATTTTACGTTAAATTTATATGCTAAACTGATCCCCTATTCTAAATTCTAAAATATTTTTTGTTGTTTCCCTTTCAGCCAGGTTTTTCAGGGTATTTCGACATAATCGCCTGAAAAAGTAGAATCTCATTTTATTGAGGGTTGGGTGGGGTGAGATGGGGTAGTGTGGGGTGGGAGGGTTAATTTACAATGATATCTAAACTTTCAATATTTTCATTCATGCCATACAAATAAGATATTTAATTAGTTAGATCATTTTAAAGTTGTTTATTTAATGTTCACCGGAAAGGTAAACACAACTAAAATCAATTGATTAAAATAAAAATTAAAAAAGGACGTATAGTAAAAAAAAGTATAAGATTAAAAAAAATTAAATATGGGTAAATTTGCAGATTAACACCCTACATTAATACCCCACCACTCCGAAAAAAGATGACATTCTGCTTTTTTAGGGGATTACATATTAACACCATGGAAAGAAAGAAAAACAAATATTTTAGAATTTAGAGTGACGGGTTCAGTTGTATATATATTTAACATAAAATGTTCACACATTTGCAGGCCATTGTATTTTTTTAGGGAATTTAACAAAATTTTTTATCACTAACTCTAAGTCCGAGTGGCAGGGTCATAAAACCACACGTAATCTCCTAAAAGAAGTAGTGTCCCCCTCCAAAAAAATGCAGCGGATTTAACTCCCATAACAAAAAAGAATTTAGTTAACTGCTCTAAAATTTTCTCAACTTTTATTTATAAAATAATTGTTTTTTTTTTCTTTTCTTCTTTCCATCAAGTTAAAAAAGGTAGAACATTTTTTGGAGGGTGGGGGGATTTAGCAGAGGATGTTAATCTACAATCATACCAAAATATGAATCTATTTTTTTTCCACAAACTTTTGTTTTTATTTGTCAATGAGAATACTGAAAAGGTCTTTGTAAACATTAAAAAAATAAGTTTGTTGTTAAAATTTATAAATTAGGCATTAACTTAATAAAAAAGTTATTAATTTATTTTTCAGGAAAATGTAAAAACTGCAAAAATAAGGGGGGAAGGGCAGAAGGAGTGCGAGAGAGACAACCACACTCTCCCTCCCACTCCCCCTTTCTCTTCTCGCTTCTGCCTTGCTTGTAGCAAGCTACAAACTTCGGTTAGGTCTTCAGCAAGTACATGGAGTTAAAACTTAAGGTGTTTTAGTTATTTTTCCGATGTATTTAGTAAATAACTTTAATTAATTACTGTTAATATTTACATATCTATTGCATAAAGATAGCAAACATAAGCCAATGTAATTCTAAAATAATAATACTAAACATTAATTAATTATGAATGGTTTAAAAAATAGTTATGCTAATTAGGCAGTCAAAAGATAATCTCTTAATCTTTTATCCCCACTATATATACAGAATATCAAGATTTTATGTTGTATTACTGATTTAAATAACAGTAACCCATTTTGATTATAATATAGGAGTGATAAATGAAAACAACTTATGCATTTATTCATTTAGATATATATATATATATATATATATATATATATATATATATATATATATATATATATGTGTGTGTGTACTAGATCCAGCATATCCATAATTCTTTTTACATTTTATAATATTCAATTTTGGGGTTGTGGACAAAGGATGTGCTTAGCATTGAGTAGGTGAGAGTGTAAGTAAAGTGATATTAATGTAAATAAATTGGTTTACATTTACACTTCAATATCCTATGATTCATAAAGACAAAACTGAAAAGAAAACAGCAATAACAAGAATCCATACAAAAATGAATTTAAATTATTTCATTTTAGCAACTTATTCGACGAAAAAAAATTTGATGAAGAAAATTTGAATAACGTTCAAATTCAATCTAACATAACGAACATTTCTAAAATAAAAACAATTTCAAAATGAAACATCTGAACAACAGAAGTAGCTAGTTATACAATACATTATAATTACTGTGAGAAAGTCGGTGGGAGCAAAACATTTAGAAGAATTAAAAGAACACATTTATGAACATAAAAGACACTTTATGAGAAAATACTTGTTAGATGCTAAACATAATATTAATTTTAATGATTCTAAAATATTAAATACAAATCGACAATAATAAAAAGAAATTCTTAGAATCTACCATTTTTTTTAAAAATTACAACACAACAAAAAAAATCCAGTTTTTTTTTTAGTTTGCTTACATTCATTTTATATAATTACGAGAACCTGTTTAATAATTGGATTTAAAAACATTGTTTTATAAGCATACCTTTTCACTGATTTATGAATTGGTTCAGCTCACTCATCATAAAATATCATAATGATATCATGCTGATGAAGATATCATGCTGAACAAAAACGTCGGCCATATGAGCTAATAACATTTAATTATTTTTCAGATGAAAATCAACTTGAAAATATTTGACATCAATTCAAAAATGAAATTAGTAAACAAAAAAAAAACAATCCATGACCAAATGTAGACATATAAATAAATATTTACTTAACTGATTAAAAAGAATGATATTGTTGGCATTTGTCTGTCTCAGGAGACAATGGAGTTCTGCTCCGTTGCTAAATTGCATCATCTGCTGTGACTGTGCAAGCCTATCCTGGATCAGCAGGCTCTGTTTCAGTTGCCACAAATGTAGGTGGGGTCTGCTTGCGAGAGCTCTGTTGCAGCAGCCCTCTGCCATCTATGATCTCTCCTCTCTATCCACTGCGGGTCTCTCCTCTCCTCACTCCTTTTGGAGCATGCCTTTACAGCTCTTTTCCAATGGCTGTGGTCGTCAACCACGAACTCCCAGCCGTGTGGTTGATTCCACCTGCCCTCATGTCTCACTTGAAGACATCCTTATAGCATAGGACAGGTATTCGTTCTTGTCTGGAGCCAGTTGCGAGCTCGCCATATTGAATATCCTTTGGGATCCTCCCATCATCCATTTACCTGGAATGGCCAAGCCATCAGAGTTGTCTTTGAGTGAGCAGAGTGAATATGCTTGGGATATTTGCCTGATCAAGGACGTTTTATTTGAGACGTTGTTCTGCCAGGTTATTCCTAGGATTCTACAGAGGGCCCATGATTTACTGCTGTAGAACAGCATGCTGAGCATGCAGGCCCGGTACACCTTCATCTTGGTACTTAACTAATCACTATAACTTTATTGTAATAATATATATATATATATAAAATATTTATCTGTAATATTTCATAATGTAAATTAATTAATAAACATAAATGCAAAAAGAAGTCACATATTTATGATTGCAAAAGGTTTAGATCAGCAAGAGAATATAATCACGTCACACGCACAATACAATTTTAGAAAAGAAAAAATAATAATGAGTGACGACGTCATGTCATATATGTAAACATGTTTAGATTTAGTAGAAGTCGATTTTCTGGGTCAGTTTGAATAACTCTTCTGAATGATTTGATCAATCATGAAACTGCAGTAAAGTGTTAAGATAAGCCAAATTTAATATTAGTTGCGACCAAATATATCCTCCATTCCGGTTTCATATTTTTGATAGTTTAAGCTACATATTGCATAAATGTTAAGCTGGCTAAAAAATAATGTAAACTGCAAGAAAATTGTTTAGAAATTCTCTTCAATGAAAAGAAGAAAGTTTTCAACTGGAGGTTATTTTATTAACATTTTTATTTACGAAGACGATATTACAAAAAACGGGTAAAGTTCAAGGGTTTTTTCACTGAAAAATAAAAATAAGATTCAACTTTTTTTTGCGAAATACATACAAACGATCTAGAAACATATCTGTAAAATGGTAATTAAAAAAAATAACAGATTAATATCGAATTTCTAGTAAATCTAATATAGAATTATCACCTACTTTCGAACAAAATAGCAAAGAATATAAAGGTTTCTACAAACATTTTGGGAATACAGAAAACATGACCTTCATTCAACATAAATCCTAAGTTCTGGTGGCGATCCTGAATTCGAAAGATGAGTTTGTTGATTGAGAGATAAATGCCATACGAATAATAATAATTCCAAATAAAATATATTATAAATAAAATATAAGCTAACGTTTGCCTACATGAACAGTCATTTATGGTGTAATTATAACGATATAATGATATCATTATCATTAGATAAAGAAATGAACTTAAAAATATAAACACACATACTAATATATTTCAATTACCATGAGTTAAAAGAATTAAACACCAATGCTAATATATTTTCATTATAATCAGTTAAAAAAATAAACATTAATGCTAATATATTTTCATTATAATCAGTTAAAAATATAAACACACATACTAATATATTTTCATCATCATAAGTTAAAGAAATAAACACCAATACTAATATATTTTCATCATCATAAGTTAAAGAAATAAACACCAATGCTAATATATTTTCATTATAATCAGTTAAAAAAATAAACATTAATGCTAATATATTTTCATTATAATCAGTTAAAAATATAAACACACATACTAATATATTTTCATCATCATAAGTTAAAGGAATAAACACCAATACTAATATATTTTCATCATCATAAGTTAAAGAAATAAACACCAATACTAATATATTTTCATCATCATAAGTTAAAGAAATAAACACCAATACTAATATATTTTCATCGTCATAAGTTAAAGAAATAAACACCAATACTAATATATTTTCATCGTCATAAGTTAAAGAAATAAACACAAATACTAATATATTTTCATCGTCATAAGTTAAAGAAATAAACACCAATACTAATATATTTTCATCGTCATAAGTTAAAGAAATATACACCAATGACAATATATTATAATTATCATAAGTTAACAAAAAACACAATTACTAAAATATTTTCATTATCATAAGTTAAAGAAATAAACACCAATACTAATATATTTTCATCGTCATAAGTTAAAGAAATAAACACCAATACTAATATATTTTCATCGTCATAAGTTAAAGAAATAAACACCAATGACAATATATTATAATTATCATAAGTTAACAAAAAACACAATTACTAAAATATGTTCATTATCATAAGTTAAAGAAATAAACACCAATGCTAATATATTTTCATTATCATAAGTTAAAGGAATTAACATCAATGCTAATATATTTTACTAATCATAAGTTAAAGAAATAAACACTAATACAAATATATTATAATAATAATGTAAAGAAATAAACACCAATGCTAATATATTTTCATTATCATAAGTTAAAGAAATAAACACCAATACTAATATATTTTAACTATGATAAGTTAAAGAAATAAACACCAATGCTAATATATTTTCATTATAATCAGTTAAATAAAATAAACACACATACTAATATATTTTCATAATCATGAGTTAAAGAAATAAACACCAATTCTAATATATTTTCATTATCCTTAGTTAAAGAAATAAACACCAATTCTAATATATTGTCATTATCCTTAGTTAAAGAAATAAACACCAATTCTAATATATTTTCATTATCATAAGTTCAAGAAATAAACATCAATACTAGTATATTTTCATTATCCTTAGTTAAAGAAATAAACACCATTACGAAATGTTGTCATTATCACAAGTTAAAGAAATAAACAATAATACTCATATATTTTCATTATCTTAAGTTAAAGAACGAACTCCAATGCTAATATATTACATTATCATCAGTTAAAGAAATACACACCAATGCTAATATATTTTCATCATAATAAGTTAATTAAATAAACACCAATTCTAATATATTTTCATTATAATCAGTTAAATAAAATAAACACACATACTAATATATTTTTATTACCATAAGTTAAAGAAAAATACACCAATGCTACTATATTTTACTTATCATAGATTTTAAAAAACAAACACTTATGCTAATGTATTTTTATTATCATAAGTTAATTAAAAAAACACACACATTCTAATATATTTTAATTATTATTAGTTAAATAAATAAACACCAATTCTAATATATTTTCATTATCATAAGTTAAAGAAATAAACACCAATTCTAATATATTTTCATCATCGTTAGTTAAAAAATATACACCAATACTAATATATTTTTATTATAATAAGTTAAGGAAATAAACACCAATGCTACTATCTTTTCATTATAATCAGTTAAATAAAATAAACACACATACTTATATATTTTCATTATCATAAGTTAAATACATTAACACCAATACTAACATATTTTCATAATCTTAATTTAAAGGAACAAATACTAATGCTAATATATTTTCGTTATCATAAGTTAAATACATAAACACTAATACTAACATATTTTCATAATCTTAATTTAAAGAAACAAACACTAATGCTAATATATTTTCATGATCATAAGTTAAAGAAAGAAACACAAATGATAATATAGTTAAACTATCATAAGTATAAAAAATAAATACCAATACTAATATATTTTCATTATCATAAGTTTTAGAAATAAACTAATATATTTTCATTATCATAAGTTTTAGAAATAAACACTAATACTAATATATTTTTATTTTCATAAGTTAAAGAAATAAACACTGATACTAATATATTTTAATTATCATAAGTTAAAGAAATAAACATCAATACTAGTATATGTTCCTGTTCTAATGACATTTGACACTTTTTTGGTAGCTGCCTTTTGTCAGACTAGTTCATTTGATCAGTCAATTAATTTTAATTCGTTCAGCAAATTGCTTAGTTTTCTTTTTCATATAAATAAATGTACACACATTTCTTGGTCTGTCAGTTTATGAATAAGTTTGATAAGCATTTACTAAACAAATATGATTTGAGTTTATAAATGTTGCATGAGCTCTTAAATAACTTTAAACTTTTCCATGAAGTGACACGTTCAATTATAAGTTTTAAAGGAAAGTAAATGTGACTCCATTATCTCTCTCTGTGATTGTTTAACTCCTGTTGTGTCTATGCTTATATGGCATTACGACATTATAGTGACTCATGAACCACAAGCAATTTTTAGTGAATATATTATGAGCATTTGAAAAGAAAATTACCATGACACACAGCATTTCGTTCACCTAACCATTACTCGGGAGTCCACTTTATGTGATTATTCAAGCTTTTCCTTATTCATTATGCCCACACATACACAAAAACAAACTGTCACTACTTCTATTAACAATAGTATACAGAAAATAATCGACAGGAAACGGTGGCTCATTGATTACGAGATGAGAAAATTACCTAATCATGAAAACTTCTGTTGCCTAATGAACAAAAGCATCCTTCATGTTAGAAGAGTTACAAAGCTGTGATAAAAGTTCAAACCTAACCGGAAGTGACTTTTTTCTTTCCTCTTTCTTCTAATTGCTTTACTTTATGGGCAGGTCAGATGTGAACAGTCAAACGAATGCTTTTGTTTACAACTAAATCTTATAAATACCAACTGACTCTAGAATCAACCAAAGAAATATAACTGCTTCTTGTGATTAGAGATTATTGTTATTTATATGATGCTGAAATACTGGTTCATGCTGGATCAGAAAAATTAAACAACGTTGAGTCAGTAATGGGCGACTCTTTGGAGATACAACGTAATGTGGCTACTGATGACTCACTAAACCCCTGAGTGAAGTGATGAATCAATGTATCACCCATTGTCACATATTGACAGAAAACTCCATGTTGTTGCGTTGAAACAGTTGCAAACAATGCTCTGAATCGTCGACACATTGTTGTTTTTTGATCGACTGTGAGCAAACGCGGCACCCACTATGAACACTACTTTCTCATTGACAAATGTTCATGCAAAATTGTAAATACACTGAATTCTGATATCTTCAATTTCTCTGCTATCTAAAAACGAGTTTGTGGACGTTTTTTTATGTTTTCTGGGACAAATGCAGAATTTGAGTGATCTGAGCATTCAGCATAATTTGTGTCTGTACGACCGCGTTTAAAATCAGCAGACCACCTCTTAACCGTTTCTTACACAGGAGAGTCCGAATAACACTTGTCAAACCATTGCTTCGCTTGAATATCATTTTCCCATCAGAAAGCAATGCTTTACCAACACATGAAATTTAGCTTTTTCCATTGTTTTGAAAGTTTGCAACAGTAGCTTCACCTAACTGCAATTTGTAAACTAATACTCCGATTGGGCTGAAATTTTGACACGTGTCATTTGAAAGTGAGTACTTTATAAAAATTATATGGATTTTTTTATTAGTCATGTTATCTATATATCAGGCCCGGGACTTATTGAGTGATGTGTTAGTAGAGTAGAGTATACTTTGGTAGGGCAACTAACCGAGGAGAAGGAAAACGCCAAAATAGCATCAGTCCTTCTTTACTTATCTTAGCATTGGTTTTGTATTTCTTTTTGCCAGTGGGCTTAAACAATGTTAGAAATACAGTTAAAGATTACTCTACACTGGCTTCACTATAAACTCCTCACCATGCAAACACCCATTGTCTATCAAGACAGAAGACGACCAACAAAGTTGTATTAAATTGTAATTTCTAATTACATGAATTAGAAATTACAATTTGATACAACTTCATCTTGGGTGTAATAAGTTTTGTATTATTTTGTTTACTTGTAAATGACCCAAACCAACTATTTATTAATGCAGCTAGTTCTGCCATTTGTACTTGTCATAATCCAACCAGAATATATGAATATGAAACACAGGTGTAAATAACTCTTAAATGAGGTTTAGGAAATATTTAACCTGGAAATTGTGTAGCGATAAAAAATTTAAAACATTTTAAACTCTAAAAAACTTGTAATAAATTTGATTATGAAAATAAGATAAAGGTTGCTACTACTTTGTTCCTTTGATTTAAATTCTCTGATTCTAATCCCGATGAGAATCGGGTTATCGTAGACAAAAGCGGGTGTATCTTGCAAGCCATATATTTAAAAATAACATAAGAGTATGAAATACTTTTTAATGTTTTGTCTGTATAGTTTATCATTTTGTCGGACTTTGTAAATGAATATGTGAGGCAGGAATAGAAGATATGTAAATGCTAACATCTTTCAGCAACATCTGTGATCTAAAATAGAAGAAAGTTCACAGATTCGATTTCATCCTCTTGGATATGATTTTAGTTTGAATTACCTTGAGCTGTACGCCATTTTTTTTTTAATTCAATATTACTGTCTACTTAATTTTCAGTTCAGTACATAAAGCAGTGAAATACAAAAAGTATTTTGCATTTAAATAAACCGTAATTTTTAGTTTATTTTCTTTAGTTTTGTTTCTTTAGATTTTATAAGTACTTTTAAATTATTTATGATATGAATACGTTTTAATAAATACTTTTGCGCATGTATAAAACTATTCATTTTTTATTGTAATTATGATGTATTTAGAAGCAACTGAATATGCTGAACACTTTTAAAAAATCTCATTCAAGTAAGTTTTGATTGAAAAGTCATTAATCAGTCAGCAATAGTTATTTATATAATAATATAATGGAAAAATAATGAGGATAATTTTGAATTGAAAAAAAGCCTCCTTAACGTGAATGCCAATTCTTATCCCTTTTCTCTATACACAGTCAATATGTTACAGTTTCATAGGACAGACGTGATTACAATTCAATAGAAATAAAACAATAAGTCAAGTATTACCAATAATCAATTGTGTTATAGTTGAGAAATAATCGTTTTTCTTTTTCAAATTCAAAAGTAAATAAATCCAAGTAAGTTCTAAATAATGATAATAAATCCAAAACAGTTCCTGAAATTGTTGGTAAGTATATCCAAAACAAGTATTCTCTCACAACAACAGAGTTAAAAACAATAATTTTAGTTATGCCGAGGTGTCTTTAATAACAAGAAAATAATCCCACAATTCAATTTGACATGGGTTTGAGAGTCTATAAACTGCCAACCGGAAGTCTACAATCATTTGTACAAATTACAAAATGTTACAAAATGTTTCATCCATTACAAAACTAAGACGTTCTTAATCTTGTGGTTCAGTCAGGAAACAAAAGCTTGTATTAATGAAATGTGACTTTGATATTATAGCATAATTTATCAAATATTTTCAACTATGTAATTTTATATTCCTGAATTTTTTAGATGAGGATTGATAATTTGTATAATTTTGGTTATTCAAACTACATTTCTCATCTTGAGTGTTATCATCACAACGTTTCGGTCGCTGTAGCCTTATTCAGGTGTATCTCTTCGAACTCGGAAATATTTCTGTCGAACTCGGGAATCTGGACAGAATTTAATCCACGGAGGTAGCATGCTCTTGTTCCGTCAGCCATTCAGTAATTCGCAATTCTTCGTATCGCCCACACCAAGAATTGAACCTTTCAATCTTCAGATGACAATCACTTGGAATTGAATTTAACTTAGTACTATATCCACTGCACCACGGGTGCTTGCGGACAAGTGATAGTCATCTGAAGATTGAAGGTTCAATTCTCGGTGCGGGCGATACAAAGAATTGTGAATTACTGAAGACTTCTCCCAGAGGTTACAGCAGCCGAAACGTTGTGATGATAACACTCAAGATGAGAAATGTCGTCCGAATAACCAAAATTATGCAATTTATTTCATTTAATTTACTTTGCTTTGGGTAATTTTACTGTTTTAAATATTATAGAGTATAAAACTAATTGTACTCAAAAACTTTAGAAAATTCTTTAATATATGATTTTGTCTTTCTGAAAATAGAAAATATTCATTGATCAAGTGTGGCTGAATTAACACCTGATTGTTTATGTCAAACATGATGACACTCCACACGTGTAGATTTCAAATGATTAACTTCTAAAATAGATTAAAGATTGTTTAATAATTTGTAATGAAACTTATTTAAACAGAATAAACTGACTGAATGACATACGAGATATCAACCAGACAATAGACTTCAATCTTTTGTGCTTTCAGTTTAGTCAGAACAACATTGTAGACAACCTATATGACTAAACCAAATTGGTAACAGAAGATAGTCACTGGTATACACTAACTAATCCAATTTATTTCAGTAAGTATTACATGATACAAAATTATACTTTTGTTAGAATGAAACAAGTAACATTTATCTATATATAAAGTTAGTTATGTGTATATGTTTATATATTTGTATGCACACGATTATATATATTCATATCTGTGTTGTATATTATGGATTTGATCAAAGTTGGAATAAGGATTCTAGACATAAGGTTTAGTATCATAATGGCTTGATTTTACTCTTTGTAACAGGACATAAAAGTGATGCGAACCAATTCTGTTCAGGACATTAATTTTACCCGTCATGGGACGAGTAATCTTCTAGTAGATATATAAAATAAAATGACTTAATAATAACAATTATTTTTACATGAAAATAGAATTATTTCAAGCATAAAATCATTAAGTGATATAATTAAAATTAATATTATTACAAGGTTTGAGATTTATTCAATTCCACCAAATCTTTTTTTTAACATATTTCACCCCAAACAAGGCAGGCTGCCACTGTAGACGTAAAGGGTTACTGAGAATTTGGGTGTGGGTTTTGGGTGTCACCCCAAGTTGGGAGCAGTGTAGCGAGATGTCTGCTTACATTAGTTTTAAACCTATGCATGTCGGTACTGTCGGGGAAACAGAGAACAGGGAGGGAGTTCCAGAGGCCAGCAGCACGAGGCAGAAGCTATTGGAGTAGAAGGCTCTCTGGCATCTGGGGACCTCAACAGTGAATCGATGGAATTTAGCTGATTGTCGAGTTGGTCTAGTGAATTTACGTCGAGGGGGCACCAGAGTAGCCAGTTCATCGGAGCACATTCCATCGATGGAATGTGCTCCGATGAACTGGCTACTATGTATTTGTTCCAATTCATGTTATCTGTGAATGTTAGGCTGAAGAATTTGAATGTTGAACTCTCAGGTAGGGTGTTATTTGCCATGACAATCGGTGATTGAAGAGGTTTCTTGTAGTTGTTGAAGGAAACGTTTTTTGCCTTAGTAGCATTAAATGTTACCATCCATTTATGCCTCTATTCCACTACAAACAGGAGATCACTTTCAAAGGATTTAGCCATTGTCTCGCATATGCGCACGCCCCTTTTACCTACGTGATGAGAGTAGAGTGTGGTGTCATCAGCAAATATACCCATCTCAGACACAATGTCATCAGGGAGGTCGTTTATGAAAATCAGGAACAATAAAGGTCAAAAGATCGATCCCTGGCGTACACCTGCATTTATGTTATGTTGTTTGGATGAACGGCCATCGAGAACAACCTAGATCTTTCTTTTGGGTAAGAAGAATCTAATTATATTAAATATTCGTCCAGTAATACCATATGAATTAATTTTTATGAGAAGACCCTGATAAAAGGCCTTGGATATATCAAGCGCTACCATCCTAGCTTCACCTGCCTTGTCCAGTGTATGGTATATGCGTTTGTAGATGACCGTTAGGATATCCGCAGTAGACCATGCTTGCCTAAATCCATACTGATGGTCAGAAAGAAGTTTAGCATTAATGAAGTGACGGACTATCGCTAGATTGATTAAAGATTTAAAGATTTTAGCAAAGAGTGGGAATAGACTGATGGAGCAATAATCCCAAGGGTCAGTTCTGTCTCCATAATTGTGTAAGACTGGTACCACAGAAACCATTTTCCAGCTATCAGGGAAGCAAGATTCAGCAAGGCATTTGTTCTAGAGTTTGAATATGGCAGAGGCCAGTTCAGCAGAGCATTTTTCTTTTACTATTACTGGTATAAGATTAGGTCCACATGCTTTGGAGGTGTCAAGGTTTTTTATGATGTCTCGAGATGAGGTGATGGTCAGGTCATCAAGTGTGGCTTCAGTCCGCAATGCAAATCTTGCCAATGCTTCTTTCTAATGTGTCAGAGCATTAATATTCTTTTGCTGTCGTTCCTATTTTCTTGCATTCTCACTCGGCCAGAGTTAGATGCAAAATCAGTTTTTAATGTAGGAAGAATCCAGCTCCCTAAAAAGCGGGACTCTGGATTGGGACAAAAATTAAAATGGTCTCAGTTACGAAGTGTAAACATGCACTAGGCGGCATTAGTGGGTTTCATGTTTGTGATGCATGTTTGTGATGCATGCAAATAACAGATTTTCTGCAGATGAGAGATGTTTAGCTAAGAAAAAAAGAAATCACCCAATGATTGGAAATATGTTTGGTCTGGAGCTTGGACCACCCAGAATTGGATTTGTTCATTTGAAAAATATTTGTGTCCCTTTAAACAGTGATTCATGCGATTTTATTTGGAGGGAGAATTCTTCTGTTGGAGCACTACTGAGACTACCCAATTGAGAATGTGACTGGTGTCACAATCGAACAATGACTTTGAAAAGGCACAAGATCATGGCTTGTGTAGTAAATGCACACAAACGCACGTTCATAGAAGGATTTTGCCTTCACTGACCGAGGACAGAAAAGATGAAATGTAGTATTAGAAGAGATACTACACTTTGCTCCGAGCCAAAAGGTCAGGTTGTTGCTGCGTTAAAACTTGAAATTTGTTCAACGTTAAAGAGACTTCAAAATCCATTTCTATTTTCTAATTCTAATCTCATTGATAGACTTATCAATTAAAAGGCATTAGCCATTAAAAGGCATTATACATTATTCATTACAAATCTGGAATTTCAAAAAATCTTATCCGTTAAATATAGATTTTGAAAATTTATAAATAATGTAAGAAAGTAAAAAACAGGTAAAAAAGGGTTAGGGTTAGTCGGTTTTAGGGTTAGGGTTAGGGTAAGGGTTAGGGTTAGTTTGGATGCTCTTTCTCTCTCTCTCACGCTCTCTCTCACGCTCTCTCTCTCTCTTCCCCCTTTCTTTTCTTAGAGTATTTGCTCTCAGTGTGCTTGCAAACAGAGCGTGCATCCTTTTGTTTCAGTGTAAACAATCCGAACGTGTAAGAAGCGTCGCAACACGAGCATAAAATGGCCATCAAATGTTTTTTCATCTCAAAACAGCCAACCAAAGCAGCAGAGAGCAATTTAAAGAGACGTGCTTTGATGAATATCACTGTTCAGATTTCCCATTATTTTTATGGCTTTTACTATAATAAGGCACCGAAACAAGAAAGGCTAATGTACATAAAAAAATCAATGTTTATTGCATGTTAATGATATAATGACAAAACGTAATGTTTAATGTGCCATATGGTATTTATAATCGCAGTTCAATTTGAATTTCTTTATCTTTCTATTGTTGAGATATTATACATACATATATATATAGTATAATGTATTTATTTATATAAATACTTTGCCTACATATGTGGAGATATGTTTCGGCTATACCCTTATTTTTTTGTTAAGCCTCATCAGGCCGAATTGTCAGGATGAAAACATTCATTGTTTTTTGTTTTCATCCTGACAATTCATTCGCTGATTCTTAGCCAAAATAAAGCTATATTCGAAACATGTCTGTAGATATGGAAGCAAAATATTTTTATAAGCAAAAATGTATACTAAATATAGAGTCTTTCTTGCTATTAAGCACATGGGATTAAGTCCCATGAACAAAAACCTTAACAGGATTATAGATTCGTCCCAGAACGGGTAAAATTAATTCCCTGAAAAGGACAATTTTGCAGCACTTTCTGTCCTCTTACAAGGATTAAAATCAAAATATAATGATACTAAAACTTATATCTAGAATTCTTATTCAAATTTTTATCAAAATACATTTCATGATTTTGATTCAAGAAAATGTCTAAAAGTTAAGGCTTAAGAATAAGAAATTGAAATTCAGGGAATCTTGCTTAATTTGTGTCCAATGACTATGGATAAAATCCAATGTGAATCTGAAATCTGAATTTTCAAATGGTATATATTATGCCTCCTATATTATGCCTATATTATGCTTCCTAAAATCCCTTTAAAATACACCAGCTTTTTTGTTCATTTGCTTTTGACACCTGAGGATGATTCGACGAAGAATCGAAAAGGTTCGTGAAAACTATAGAACATTTATTAAGTTTTTTGATTTTAATACGAAAAAGACCATCAGAAAAATTGAAAAAAGAAAAAACAAATTAAACAGACAGACGAATTCTGTTATTTTTAACAATGTTTGCATATATATATATATATATATATATACATATATATATATATATATATATATATATATATATATATATTAGATTGTTAAATGTGAGATAATATATATAATATGCAGCGTTGTCTGATTGTGGAAATAATTATTTATATATATATATATATATACATACTATGAATATTTGTTATTAAATATTAAAGTGTATTTACTTACAGACAATGTTGTTTCGGACTTACGTCCTCATCAGTACAGGAAGTTGTGGTTACAGGCGGTCAGACGGGTTTGAACGCAGTTTTTAAATTCAGAAGAAAATCACGATCCTACGCCCCAATCCATTAGGCCAATGGAAATCGCCACAGACATTACTGAAACTAAGATACATTTAAAGCCAGCAGCAGGGTTTAAGCGTTCAGAGATAAAAAAAAGTGCTATATATATATATATATATATATATATATATATATATATACGAGGCCTGTCTAAAACGTATCCGACCTTAGGCCAGAAAAATATTTCAAATACATGACAGGGTTGGGACCCTATTTCCTTTCAAAGTAGGCCCCTTGTGCTTGCAAACACTTAGCCCACCGATCCACCCCCTACCGGAAACATCTCTGGAAGTCTTCTTTTGGAATGGTGTTCATCTCCGCCGTCGCGTTCCGCATTATCACTTATTTCGCACCCTCTCAACAACAGCTGCACTCTGAGCAGTTTGGGGCCTGCCAGAACGCTGGGCGCTCTCCACTGATGTGCGGCCATTTTTGAATCGGTTGAACCACTCCTTAATTTGTGTTACACATTGCATCTTCTCCAAACACTTAGTAAAGAATTAGTAAAAGGAATAAACACTTGGGCAGTATCACTAGTAAGATATTCTAGACCATTCATAGGCTGGATAAAAGAAGAATTCAGGCATTTTAACCAGAAGACTAGGAAACTAATGACCATGCACAATGCACTACACCCGAAGAATGATACGTGAAGACTCTATGTAAAAAGGAGAGAAAGAAGGAGAGGACTGGTAAGTATAGAAGACTGTGAAAGAAACAAAAATAGAACTAAAAAAATACATAACTCAGAACACAAAAAGACTAATCATCGCAGCATGCAACAGGGAGCAAAGAAACAAGAAACAAGATGAGAAAAGAAAAGTGGTAAGAGAGACAACTACACAACTATATACCAGCTAAGATAGACATAACCCAGGAAAACAGTAAATGTAGACTCTGTAGACAAAGAGACAAAACAGTAAATCACATAATAAATGAATGCAGCAAACTAGCCCGAAAAGAATACAAAAACAGGCACAACTGTGTGGAGAAGACAGTACACTAGGAACTATGCAAACGACTGAATTTTGAACACAGACAAATGGTACAGGCATAAACTGGAGACAGTACTGGAAAACAAAAATCACAAAACTCTCTGGGACATATAAGTACAAACAGACAAACTCATCGAAGCAAGGAGACCAGATGGCATAATAGTTAACCAGAAAGAATATAACTGCCAAATATTAGATTTGGCAGTCGCAGCAGATCACAGGATGAAGATCAAGGAGACAGAAAAACGAAGCAAATACACGGAACTCGCTAGAGAACTGAAAGGAATATGGTACATGAAGAAAGTCAACATAAGACCAATAATAGTAAGAACACTAGAAACGGTGGCGAAAAACCTAGAGAAATTGGAATCAAAGGGAAGACCGAGACTATACAATAGACTGCAATGATGAAAACAGCTAAAATCTTAAAAAAAATCCTTGAATGCAGAAACTGCACATACACCACAAACACTAACCAGCCACATGGAAGTAGCAATAGGAATTTAAAAAAATGATAATAGAAAGTTTTTTTTAAATAGAAAGTACATCACATGAATCAAAGGGAACCGAAACTGCCCCCCCCCCCCCCAATAAACACACAATGCGATAGCACAGCCATGACTGATATTACACAAATGATTGTGAAGCGTCAAAAAGGATGAAAAAACCGAGGAGGGAGAGCACTAACCAGACCTCCACTGGAAGGGTGCGAAGGGTACTGGGGCCATGATGAGGCTCATTGCTACCCAAATCTCAGAGAAATAAATTGTAAGCGGCTGTTGCGATAATGCAAAATCATTTGCCCTGATTACAAAAGTGGTGGAGAGTACTGGAAATCTAAGGAGACTTGTTGTCACTTAGACTCAAGGGAACACCATCGGTTTCTGTTTGTGAGCAATCACTGATGACGAAGTGTGTGAGAACTCCTAGTGAGTAAATAATAATAATAATAATAATAATAATAATAATAATAATAATAATAATAATAATAAAAATAATAATAATAATAATGATAATAATAATAATAATAATAATAATAATAATAATAATAATAATAATAATAATAATAATAATAATAATAATAATAGTAAAATAAATAAATTTAAAAAAAAAACCAAAAAACAATATGTCTAATGTAGTTCATAACTTTACAAGCTCACTTGATGAATGCTTCTTCAAAAACAACATCCTTCATATATTGGTCATACAAACCAACATTACAAAAACTAATTCTGCCAAATTCCAACACCAAATTCTTGTCAGTAATACTAAAATCCTATAAAAAAATATAAATTTTCCTCATCTCAGATTTTAGAGTAGTTTAATGAAATAACCACAAGACTCATTAATATCAAAGAATTTATAGATTAATACACTCTTATCAAATGACTAAGTTAATCTAATATATAAAGTAGAGACGTTTTTCCCCTGTACCTTCTCGGAGTATAGGAAAATAACCATATACAAAACAGGCTACTAAACTCACCGCTATACTACACTTATTCACTCGAGCGTGTTTTAGTAAAGTTGTTATTATTTTTTCCAACCTAACACTAAATATTACATTTGGCCCACCATCAATGTCACTCCGAAAAACCAACACCATATAGGTGGTAGTGTATAATATAATAGTATGAAAATGATGAGCTTAAAGAAGACTGAAAACGAACTGTGTCGGAAATAAAAGTCCAGCAAATAAATGTCCTAGATGCGATTCTTAGCGATGTTTATGCAGCCGTAATGTCTGCTGAGTGAGCATGATACAAAATGACTGACAAGAATGGTTTCTGAACGTTCATTTCTTCTTCTCTTGTTTTATGACCAGAGCATAAACGGACTCAATCAGCCACGTATTCTGTCAGTTCCATTCTTGTAGATGTCATATCATTTATGAGACAGACAAAGCAGCATTTCTTGTTTATTTTCAGAAGGCAAAAGACCAAAAGGCACATGAAGTGACAAGTCAAATCTCTGGATGAAGCTGACAATGATTGGATGAGTCTTTGTGTGTTTCGTTCTATTGATGGATTCGCCATTGTTCTAATTCGTATGTGCATATTTCTATTTGGGTCTACATGTTTTAATGCTTTCAAACCAGAAAGGAATTGCTTCTTCCTATTCAGATCAGAAAACATTCAAATCAATGTAACTTCTTTTTCCTACTGTGGCTTATTGTAAGAATGTATGTTGAACTTCTATTTTACTAACAACTATCCTCTATATTTACAAAGAAATCATGACAAACTTGTGTATTCTCAGTTTTGTATTTATAAATAATTAAATGGACACGAGTAAATCACACAGTATTTACAGCTTCTTAATCGATAATAGAAATACTGAATTTGACAAAGTTACTAGAAGTTCGTCATTTATACTGTATTGGTTAAGTTGTTCAGAGAGAGAGAGAGAGAGAGAGAGAGGGAGAGATAGAAGGAGAGAGAAGGAGAGAGAGGGAGGGAGGGAGAAAACACAAAATAGTAAAGAAATATACAAATTAAAACAATTCTTAGGAGATAATAATTTAAATTGATTTATTTAAAACATTGATATGAAAGTGAAACCTAGCAAGTGAGGGTTGAGAACATATGTTACATGGAGAGAAATAATATGAGAATGATATAATTTGTAACAGTCATCATGTGAGTCCACAAGGAAAAAGAGTAAGGGTCACATCATGTGTCGTCCACCAGAAAAAGACTTGGAATAGAATCCAGAGTGGACTGCTTACAAGAGAGGAACTTGGTTTTTTTTTGTGCGATGACAAGAGTTCACTTATGCAAATAATCATTGTTTTGGATAAGGAAATTCTCAGTGTTATAAAAAGAGGAAGAATTTTCCTCTCAGTATCAGAGCGAAAACTTGATGTGGCAAAATTAGACCACGGCAAGTGTCTAGAGAGAGAGAGAGAGAGAGAGAGAGAGAGAGAGAGAGAGAGAGAGAGAGAGAGACATCTCTAACACGAAAATTCTACACAATAGATGTGTGATGTGAGTCTTGAAGACAGGCTTAGATCTAATAACCTCAGAAGCAAATGAAATCTGGACAGTATAGGAAGACTTCGATGGTATGGCCACATTGAAAGAATGCATGAGAGTTCTTGGGTTAGTAGATATAGAACAAGTTAGGTAGCAAGGTCAGTTGGCAGGGGAAGATCAAGGAAAACATAGGAGGAAGTAATATGGATGGAATTGAGAGACGAAGGGATAAATTAAGTCTGGTCAGAGATTGATTAGTTTGGAAGTCAATTTCTAGAAGCCATTCAACACATGCCAGCAAGTAAAACAGATGTTTAACTGCTGCTGCTTATGATGATGATGTAACAAGGGCAGATAATCCTGTTTCAATTGTCTCTTGACAAGGGCAGATAATTTGAAGGTACAAAAAGAGTTATATCCTTTTAAGCATAGAAATATCTTTAAATGGAATCTAACATATACTTTTGATATATTTATGTTAATGGTGGATTATTTATTCGTTATGACTGATTTTTTTTTTGTATTGCTTACTTTTAATCTTTGTTTCGTAAATAAATGCCAGTTTAAATAATTTATTTAAATAAAAGAAAAAACAAAACAACAGAAGACACATAAAACATCTACTTCAATAATTTCAACAAAGATCACAAAATGACAGTGGATTTTAAGCAAAAGCTAATGTATGTAATATTTGATATGTGAAAATTTACCATTTTGTCAATTTGGGGGACATTTTTAGTCTTAAAGCAATAGTTTTCTTAATATCAAACGTAAATTAAATCGGGTAAACAACTATTGATAACAAAATTTGGTAGATTTTGTTGACAAAGTGATCAAGAGAATCTCTATTTATATAAAGTTAGGTATTTGTATATGTTTATATTTTGTATGTTTATATTTTGTATCTAAAAGATTCACTCCTAAACTAATTAACCGGTTATTATGGATTCAGATTCACTTTGTTTCTTTTTTTATTCATTCTTTTCTTCAATTAAAATGGGTTTGTTAAAAAGGCAGTACATTTTCTGTGGAAAAAAGTGCAAGGATAAAATTTATTTTATAGCTGATATAAGATAAAAAAGAATAAAAAGATATACACGTGCAATGTCAGGCCTCCTCTCCTGTTGATACAGAATTCTCTTTTAGTTCTTTGGAATACTACAAATTATTTTCTTTTATATTTCATATGAATGGAATGAGGAGGAGAGTCATATTTTTTGAATAACTTCATGGAAAGAAAACGGTATAAATTAACCCTCCGCCTCCTTCCATTTATAGAGCATTAGATGGAATGAAAATGATCAAATGATCCTATTTATGTTAACATCGACAAAATTATAGATTTCTTAAATTATATCAAACTTAAAATTAGATTAAAAGCTGGCCTAACAACGGGTCATTTATTTGCTAGTATACAAATAAAATGCCAATCTGTGATTTTCTTCATTCTAGACAAAGAAACTAGGGTAAGAATTTCAGACAAATTTTTCATAATTGGCTTGAAGGTTAGGATAGGTTAAATAAACTATTTCTCAAGTGAATCAACCTTGGTTTTATGATAATTTGAGGTATGAATTCAAACCAAAAACTATTTTATGGAAATCGCTCCAGAGAAGGTGTGAAGCCACTTGATTTAAGGAGCTAACAAGAACGAAATATGATTATCACAAAGAAAGGAGATGTCTATTGGCATCAGTCTTGAAAAGACTAAGGTAATAGGTAGGAGGAAAACAGTCAGCAGGAAGAAAGTTTTACAAGCCTGCAATTATTGGAAAGAAGCTACTTGAATAGGAAGCTGTTTTACTATGAGGTATTAAAACAGCGAATTGATAGAGATGACTAGACCAACGTGTTAAACGAGCTGGAACAAAAGAAGCAGGGAATAGATCACACAATTCTGAAGAACACATGCCATAATAGTATTTATAGAAAACGTCTTTGAGAGAGAGAGGGTGGAGAGAAGAAGAAAGGGCGTGGCCAATAAAATTACAGATACGTTTCTACATCTTATCAAACACCCTAAAATGGAGTAGAGATTCACCAGCCCAAATATGAAAACAGTACTCCATACATGGTCGTATAGTAGATTTGTAGGGATAGAGAATAGCCTCAGGTGTGAGAAAGCGTTTGGAGCGATAGAGAGAACCGACTTTGCAAGAAGCAGAAAGAGCAATGGATCTAATATATGAACTCCAAGAAAGATTTGATGAGAGAGAAAGACCAAGAAGTTTCAGTATCGATTTCTCCTCAAGAGCAGAGCCATCCATGAGAATCTCAGGAAGAAAAGGGACACGGCTACGATTGAAAAACACGAGGTAAGTCTTAACTGGATTAAATGAAACAAGCCATTTCGTACCCCAATCCACAACTACACCCGGGTCAACTTCTAGATAAGCTGCATATTTCAACTGATCCGAGGGAGATGGGCGAAAAACAACATCAGAATAGAGAGTGGTATCATCAGCATAGATGTTCATTTTCTGAACAATATTCTCTGGAAAATCATTTATATAGAGAAGAGACAGTGTTGAGCCTAGAATAAAGCCCGGATGAACACCAGCATTGATAGGAATAGAGAATGAAGAGACACCGTTACTTGCAAGCTTTGATCAGATAGAAAAGACATAATAATGTCAAGAACCTCACCACTAATACCATAACCCCGAAGTTTGTGTAGGTGACGACAATGCCACACTCTGTCGAACGCCTTAGAAATATCAAGCATAATGGTTCTACTCTCTCATGTATTATCCATAAACCGACATATCCGCTCAGTTACAACAGTTTAAAGATCAGCAGTTGAACAAAAATCACGAAAGCCATACTGAACATTACTAAAGAGGCCCAGACTTTCCAGAAAATGAACAAGCTTGCCGTTGACCAACTTTTCAAAACTTTGCTAATAACAGGGACGACCAGACCGATCACCAGCATTTTTAAAGATAGAGGCAATAGTGGACTCCTTACAACAAGAAGGGAAACAGGACTGAGACAAGCAGAGATTGAATAATTTAGAGAGGATAGAAGAAAGTTCAGGAGAAAAATGACAGGAATTTGTTTATGGAAATCGCTCCAGATAAGGCATGAAGCCACTTAGTGTAAGGAGCTAAAAAAATACTATTTCAAGGTCAAAAACTAACTAACCATAGGTTATAGATGTATAGATTTCGACCCAGAAAACAGCAATTCTTCCCCCTTTGTCAGAAACATCGCTTATGAAATGTGAGGACTAAAGGACCAAATAAGGGAAGCAAGAGTTACGAGACTCCCGCAAGTAAACCTAAGATCCACTTTCTACTCTCCTAGAATTGAATAAACACCGGAAGCCTTAGACTGGTCAAGATCAGTTTTCAAAGGAAAATCAGGAAGAACAGCACCCAAATCATCAAGAGAAGAATTGTCAGCAAAACGACGAGCAAAGAGATTAGCCTTACCCTTAGAAGATGAAATAACCTGGAGACCATTAAAAAGAGGAGAAATAGTAGACTTGCCACTATTAATAACACTATTGTAGATTCTCCAAAAATTACGAGAGCCAACCCTTTGAGATGAGATAGTCACAAATCCTTTGAGAATAGCTAGACGGCTTCAGAGATTGCAGGCATTGCTAACTTTTCTGTAGGATTGTCTAGAAGCCTCAGAACCATCCCGACGATATTGATTAAAGTAATGGTTTATGATGGACAATGGCAGAAGTACAAACAGATGAAAACAATGGAGGAGAATGAAGTTTGGTTTGAAACTTGCGATGAGGAATGAAGGTGTCAATTCCAACAAGACGCTAGTCAGTAACCCCCCCCCCCCTAGCAGCAGCATTCCGAGACATACCAAAGATAGGACCCTATGAAACGTCACATAGGAAGCTGTGAAGTTCATCCTAATCAGCCTTCTTGTAGTTGAACATTTTCCTATGGAAGAGACGATCAATAGACGACTTCACCGAAATATCAACCTCAGCATCAACAACAGCATGATCAGAAGAACCCAATTGAGGAGAAGAGGAAATGGAACATCAGTCAGGAACAGAAGTGAGAAAAAGATCAATTGATGAATATCATTATCAGCAAAACGATGACGTTTAATATAAGCAAAATAAAAGCTCTATAATCTCTCTTACCATTAGGGTGAAGTTCTGTGGCAAAAGGATAAAAGTCTTGACTGCTGATCACAATGGTAAATAGTATGGCGATCGAGTTTCAAATCTGAGAGTGAAAATATTTGCTACATGAAGACACACTGAAGAGCTGGGATACAAAGAAACATGTCTTCTGTGGATGACTATATATATATATATATATATATATATATATATATATATATATATATAAGAAGAAGGTTGAAGGCAATGCAGAGAGCTGGATTGATGAGAAGCTAGGAAGAACAAAAATAATGGTATATCCAGGGCTTTACAGAGCCCTCCAAAAAGTAACGCGCTCCAGGAGCACGCTCCTTTTTGCAGGAGCAAAGGAGAAAAGGGCTCATTTTATATTCAGCGAGAGTGGAGCGTGAGCAACTCCATTTGGGACTAAAGTGCGTGGTTTTATCGCTCCGTACTCCTTACTCCATAATTATTTGATTTTTTTTGATTTTTTATTCAGCAATAAAAAGGAGAAAAAAAGAAAGTCTCAGCTAAACCCTTTGAGTAATTTTAAAAAATTATATCTCTGGTAAATGTATATGAGATAGGAAGAGAGAGAGAGAGAGAGTGAGAGAGAGAGGAAGGGGAAGATGAAGGGAGAGAGAATGAGAAAGAACGAGAGAGTTACACATGAAAACAGAACATTTGAACTTCTCAGGTTTTTTTATAGACGCAAGTAGATTTTTACATCTACATGTTACATTTTTGATGGGACAGTTTTCTTAAGGCAAGAGACAATTTGGCAACAAATGTCGTCAAATGTGCAAGTGAGTCTATAGATGTCTTTGAAGTTGTTTTCTTAAAGATTTGAACTTTTTTTGTATCTATGACAAGGATGTTTATTGCTGATTGAATAAATAAGTCAATTTTTCTTTTAATTAAGAATTTTAATAAAGAAATACTCTGCTGAGCTGGCCCCTGTCCTCTCCAAACTATACAACAAATGCCTTGCTGAATCTTGTTTCCCTGATAGTTGGAAAATTGCCTCTGTGATACCAGTCTTCAAGAATTCTGGAGGTAGAACTAATCCTGTAAGCTACCGCCCAATCAGTCTACTCCCGATCTTTGCTAAAATCTTTGAATCATCAATCAATCTAGTGATAGTCCGGCACCTAGTTAATGCTAAACTTCTTTCTGATAATCAACACGGATTTAGACAAGCACGCTCTATTGCAGATATCCTAACGGTCATCTCTGAACACATATACCATACATTGGACAAGGCAGGTGAAGCTAGGGCGGTAGCGCTCGATATATCCAAGGCCTTTGACAAGGTCTGGCATGAAGAGCATCTCCTAAAACTGCACTCATATGGTATCACTGGACAAATATTTAATGTAATTAAATCCTTCCTAACAAAAAGAAAGATCCAGGTTGTCCTCAATGTCCGTTCTTCTAAACAACATTACATAAATGCTGGTGTACACCAGGGATCCATCCTTGGACCTCTACTGTTCCTGATTTTCATAAATGACCTCCCTGATGTAATTGAGACTGAGATAGGAATATTTGCTGACGACACCATGCTCTACTCTTGTCATGTGAGCAAAACCGACGCGCACATATCTGAGGCAATGGCTGAATCCTGAGAAAATGACCTCCAGTCTGTAGTGGAATGGAGTCAAAAATAGATGATAACATTTAATGTCGCAAAGATAAAGCTCTTTTCCTTCAACAACTACAAGAAACCTCTTCAACCACCGATTGTCATGGCAAATAACACCCTACCTGAGAGTTCATCATTCAAACTCATCGGCCTAACTTTCACAGATAACAAGAATTAGAACAAATACATTGAAAACATTGCCAGGGCTGCTGCAAAGAAGGTGGGCTCCCTCTACCGGGCCAGTAAACTTCTCACACCTGACATTATCCTATATCTCTACAAAGAACCCCATCGGCCCATGCATGGAATATTGTTGCCACATCTGGGTTGGTGCATCATCCACTAGTCTCTCTCTCTTAGACAAGGTCCAAAAAAGAGTTGCCAACTTGATAGGTTCCTCACTATCCACCAAGCTCCAGCCCCTGTCCCATCGCCGCAATGTTGCTTCCTTGTGTCTGCTTTACAAGTACTTCAATGGATTGTGCTCTGATGAGCTTGCAGCTCTGGTACCCCCACGACGTAAATTCACTGGAACAACTCGACAATCTGCCAAATCCCATCTATTCACTGTGGAGGTCTCCAGATGCCGAAGAGCTTTCTACTCCAAAAGCTTCTTTCTTCATGCTGCTGAAATCTGGAACTCCCTCCCTGCTCCGTTTTCCTGACGGTACTGACATGCAGAAATTTAAAACTAAAGTAAACAGACATCTTGCTGTGTGTGCAGTTCCCAATTTAGTTTGACCCCCCCCCCCCCCCAAAAAAAACCCAACAACTTTCACCCTTTTTCTCAGTAGCCCCTTATGTCTACAGTGGCGGCCTGCCTTGTTTGGGGTGAACTATGTTAAAAAAAATAAAAAAATTAAAAATTCGAGTTTTTAGATAAAGAATTTTAGGTTCAATTATACTATAGGGGCCGTTGGATTTTCTCTCCCATTTTGCTCGGTATTCACCAAAATGTTCGATAACATCGATTTTTGGGATGAAATGGTACATTTTGTCCTGACAAAAAATTCTAATTTATTTTTTAGCATATATCAAATTGAACTTTTATGCCACATTTTTACCCGTCGTCTTGTTGGCGACATTTTGTTATTCTTAAATTCACGACTAGTATGTTTTAACCATTACATGTTTACTTTTAAATTCGTTAAATTCCGTTAAAACTTGCTTTTGTAAATAGAATGTTCAAAGTTTGTTTTTTGTATGTAATAAAATGTTAAAGCAGTAAAAATATCTTTAGTCCAAGAAAAAAATATCTTTAGTCCAAGGAAAAAAACAATAAAAACCAACATGCCCGCCAGCGATTAAAACCTGGAATTAAACTTAGATTCTCAACACTTTAAAAAGTAAATGAGAATTTTATTTCAGGACCAAAAATACAATTAAAACCAACAATCCGTTTCATCCAAAATTTCGGCGAATACCAAGCAAAATGAGCGAAAAAAAAGAAAATGTCTTAAATTTTAATTTAAAAAAGCAAATAATTAGACTTTCTGACTAAATTATTGTTTTTTTAGAACCGAAAGTAGATTAGATATGTTTCTTTATCTTAAAAATCTATTATCGAATAGTAAAATTGTAAACAGTTTGTTTTTGTTGAGATTTTAAATATAGACGTTTTCACCCTTTTTTTCAAATTTTTAATTTTAATATATGTTTTTGGCCGCCTTAGGAAAACTGCTTCAGGGGAGGAAAATTTGACCCGATATTTTTTCAATTCGCAAGGTCTAGGCTAGATATTTTGTATGAAATTTTAAGATATTAAATGGATCTCTGAATTATTTATTGACAATTTATTGATATTTTTTGGCCAACTTATGAAAAATATTTTTTTATTCAATCTTTAAAAAATAAACTTCATTGTTTATTTTTCGCCCCAAATTGTACTATTGAAAAAAAATGGATAAATCGATGTATTTGAAAGTACTTGTGCCGCATTTCTAATAATATACATTATACAATATAGTTACGTTCGTAACGCAAACAAATATTTAACAACAACACGACGATTAATGTTGCCCTGGCTGTCTCTCCTCTCCTAGAGAAATGTTTTCTTTAAAAAGAAAATAATCACTAATAATGTTTAAAAGTAAAACTTTATTTATTTAAAACAAATCTAAATTCCCTTCCAAAACAAATAGAAAAAAATTGGGTCAAATTTTCCTCCCCTGGAAAACATAGGTTGTTAATGTAATGAAAATTAAAATTGTTTTAAAATACTTTAGGGATTTTTCTATTTCTATTTTATACTTCAAAAAACAAAAATTTACGTATAATCCTATGTTTCGTCCGACATGTTCTCCTATAACCCTTAGCACATCTCAAAATATTAGCAAGATTTTGTCAAATATTATCTTACAGTCTACACTTAAAGTGACATCCCCACCCATATTGACGAGATCCTTTGACGCCCACCCCTATCATTCGACCACTCATTGGCAGAATAGAACGTTTATGAAAGAAGGTACATTTTCATTATGGAGCGCTGAAAAAGAGCCGCTCCTTTTTGATAGGAGTTTGAGCTGGAGCGGCTCCTTTTTGAAAATGGGGAGCGTGAGAGGAGCCAGCTTTAATTTTGTGCATTAGAGCAGGAGCGGGAGCAGCTCGAAAAATGGTGGAGCGCGTAAACCCTAAGTATGTCCCTGAATGATCCTCCTAGGGAGGTTTGTTGTTTTGTTCTTTTCAACTTCTCATCAAATCGGCTCTCTGCATTGCATTCAGCCTTCTTACTACCTTATTACAATTCCCAGCAATGCTTCAAGCAAACTATCATTCTCTCTCTGTCTCCGTATCTATCTGTCTGTCTGTCTGTCTGTCTGTCTGTCTCTCTCTCTCTCTCTCTCTCTCTCTCTCTCTCTCTCTCTCTCTCTCTATATATATATATATATATATATATATATATATATATATATATATATATATATATATATATATATAAAGAAAGAAGGTGTGTTTATTTATTCACAATATGAGAGTAAAGTTTTAAAATTAGAAATATTAAAAGTAAATGTTTAGTGTCTTCACTAGTATATAATAATGAAATATAAATAAAATATCTTTTAAACTTCAATTTTTAGAGATAAAAAGACGCATAATCTGTAAATATGGATTTTATTCTCTTCTAAACTTGTGAAGTTTTTGCTTGTCATTTTTGTTTCATTTATTTGTTCACCTTTTTTTGCTTGCAAATATTTTTTAGGGTCAAGTATCTGTCTACAATCAAAAGAATCCCATAAACATGAACCATCTGTGAGACAATTATAAATCCCGTTAGGACAACGTTTATTTAGAGGATTATAAGAAGAGAGAATTGTTATATGAACTAAAAGAACAATAATTTTAAAGCAGCTTCAAACTCTTTGCCTCTTTATTTAGCTTTGTTTCATCCTTAAGCTGAGCTCTCTCTTCAGTTGAATTCTGATGAATTCTGAAGGGTTCATTTTGATGTGGCAGCCTCTGGCAACTTTATAGCTTAGATAACACATTCATAAAAGCTAATTGGATTCACCTGAAATGGTTTGTGGACTATAAAAAGGAAGACCAAACTTTCATATGATCCATGAATAGAAAGGTCAAAGCAATGCTAATGGATAACTAGCTTTCCATTTTCCGAGCTAAATACAATACAACCGCTAATGAACTACATTTCTCTGTTCTGCCAAGTGAAGTATCAAACTGTAAAAATGCATATTCTCATGTGACTAATGTTGAGTTTTTTTAAACGGCTAGTAATTTACAACTTTAAAAAGAGCGTCTATAATATTGAGATGTTACATACGAAAGTTGTTAATTACTAGCCGTTTAAAAAATACTCAACAGTAAAGACATATTTGTAAAGACACGAAGACTAACACCGCCTGAAAATGATTTGATGAATCAAATCGCGAAAGTAGTTGCAAAAAAGGAAAGAAATATGGAACAAGAAACCCACGGAACTTACATGCACCAATTTGACCGAAATACTAAATAGACTATTCACAAAATTGAAAAAAATAAGTCTTACCAAGCAATAACACTCTGTGTTATTTAATTATGCCTATATATATATATATATATATATATATATATATATATATATATATATATAGTGTTAAAATGAATAATTTTGGTAAGAAGTCCGAGTAAGAGAGCTCAATGTAGAAAACAGCAAGAATAGAATATAGAAAGAAAAAATTCACATACATATTGTAACTGTCGGCATTATAATTTATTTCAACCTCCTGGCTTTTTCAAAATGCTAATGGGATAGCTACATATTAGAAATCTTCCAATAGTTAGTAAAGAGCCACGGGTTGAGACATTTATATCGACCACCGACAAGGAATGGAGACCTCAAATTCAACTTAAGCTTATAGGCAAAATTTTAGAAAAAAAAAACAGCTAAGTTCATAATTTCTCATTTCTGAACTGTCGCTGTCTTCAATAAGGCATGTATTTACGTTGCGATGACTAATTAGTTAAACAATATTTGTTTTTCCAGGTTTTCGTTTCTTTTTTCCTGTGCACGCTTCTTATCCGGTCTGTCTTTTTTATTTTCTTGCTAATATTTTACGATGTTTTTTAGAGGGGTCAACGCGTTCGAGGTTAAAAGGGGGAAGGAATCCACTATCAAATGTAGTTAAAAAAGGAAAGTCCAACCCAAACCCACTAGCCTGACGTTAGTAAAGAGCCACGGGTTGAGACATTTATATCGACCACTGACAAGGAATGGAGACGACAAATTCAGCTAAAGCTTATAGGCAAATTAAAAAAATAAATAAATTAAAAACAGCTAAGTTCTTAATTTCTTAATTCTGAACTGTCTGTCTTAAATAATCCATGTATTTATGTTGCGAGGACTACTTAGTTAAACAATATTTTTTCCACGTAGCACAACCACGAAATTGCCTTTTATACTGTAGCGTCATAGCTAAAGTACCCTCTCATTGGACCTACTCAATAGTAGATTAAACCCTCCCACACACCATAATGGCCGGTGAAATGTCCCCAAAATAATTTTTGCTTATAATAGAGTGAGAGGGGAACTTATCTTTAGTCCTTTATTATCTGTAGAAGGCGGTGGCTAGACTTATTCTATATATATATATATATATATATATATATATATTGAGGTTTTTTTTTGTATCATACCTGCGGGGGCTCAGAAACCTGACTAGTAAACGGGCACAGGCTATCCCCTCTCGGAGTGTTGGACCTGTAGACCTTGTCAGGCTATTCAACTAAGAGAAGGAAAACTATGGAAATAAAACTTTGCTACTAACCACTTACGTCTTGGCAGCAAACCGTTGGGGAGGGAGGCCTCATAAGTCCTGATCGAAAACCTCCCTAGAGCTGGAATCTCGAACAAAGTATCCGATTTGCAAACCTACAATTGCTTAAAGAGTAGATGGGCTCTGCCTATCGCATGGTCTTTGTACTCCTTCTCTGTCTATTAGCCAGGCGCAGAGGTACCAGCGCTGGTACACCTCAAAGGCACCCAGTGTCGGGCCTAGTTTCCTGACTAGGACAATGAATGCCGTCTCTCTTTCTCTCTATCTGGGCAACTTGGAGAAAGTTTTTTCGTCACTAAGTCCTACATGACTAGTCTGGGTCGCTCTTGTTCTGACAGGTTGAGGGTACAGGTTCGATAGCTTGTCTGGCTGCTGTTTCCGACTGACAGGACAAGAGCCCAAACTCTAAGGTAGCGCTAAGAACATCATCAGTTGTATAATACCGTGGGTAGCTGTACGTGCCATGTCGCGCATGGAAAGAGACCCTACAGTTATCCTCGGTGGGCTATCCCAAGGCCACAACCCCATGGACCAGGTCAAAACTAATGGACTGGTTGTGTGAGCTTATTGACACCTAACATGAACCCACTTTGTCCATCCCCACTCTATCAAAAACAAACATGACATTGCAAAATAAAAAATAAAACCTAAACCAGACACCCAACACAAAACATCTTCGCCTCTGCCCTTGACGCTCGCATTCACTAATATCCGGCGACTTAGAACCAACATTAACGACGTAGAAACTTTTCTCCTGGCTAACTTCCCGGATATCCTAGCACTAAGTGAAACGAACCTTCAATCCTCAATCTCCTCTCACCACTTTTACATGGCTGACTACCTCCTTCTCTACCATAAAGACTGACAAACATATGCACGGGCTAGGAGTTTATGTTCGGAACACACTGCCCCTGACTAGATAACATAGGTTGGAACTAGATGACCAAGCCTACATGTGCTTTAGATTGACTTTATATCACAGCGTTAGTTACTTATATTTTTTATACCGTTCACCTTCGACCCAGGACTGTACCCTGCTAAACTCTGTTTCTGAAAGCATAGATAGAGCACTCTCATTTGACTCGAATGCTCAATTACATGTATTTGAGGATTTTAATGCACACCACCATGACTGGCTGGCATTCTCCAGCCTTACTGATGCAACCGGTAACTCTACGTATAATTTCTCCTTAGCTCACTCCCTCTCACAGACTGTCGTTTTCCCGACCCGCCTCCCTGATCAGATAGACCAGCAAGTCTCACTTCTAGACATTTCCTAACCTCACTGCCCGAGGCTTGTAAAGACTGAAGCCCATAGCCCGCTCAGGAACGCTGATCACGTCGTGGTTATAATTGTAATCAACCTAAAAACTTGTTCAAAAGCTGATGAGCCATTGCTCAAAATGACGAGATACTACAAGCAGGCTTATTTTGAGTCCATCAGAGATCACATAAGCGATGCCCCATGGACTGAAACCTTCTCGCTTCCTGCTGATCAGTGTGCAAATGAGTTAACCGAATGGGTCAAAGCAGGCATTGAAGCCTATGCCCCCATGCGAAAATTCTTCAGCAAACCCCACTCCCCTCTATGATTAACCACGAAATGTGCAGCTGCCATTGCTGAGAGGCAGCAAGCATTCCGAAAGTCC
>OY744523.1:78150944-78170944 GCA_963556195.1 Sepiola atlantica
ATATATATATATATATATATATATCCTTTTGTTTCATTATACTTCAGTCGAAGTGCTCAGAAATACAAAGGGCCCCTTTCCTGGGGATAACACTTAATCTTTATATGAGATACATAGATATTCCAGTAAAGTTCTCCTTTACCTATCAAACGTTGCGTTAGTAAAAAAGTTAGGAACATTCATTTTCTCTCCCCAATTGACCGGTTAACTATGTTTTAGTATATCTTTTTTGTAGTCGCTTGCTTTACCAAATTCCAGGCCAGTGTATAATCATGTCGAGGGGATCTTATTTGGGCTGTGAATACTATGTTATTTTGAATATTTGGCCAGGGTTTACTTGTAGAGTGAAGTATCCTCATGTCAGGTTGTCCTGACAAACCCTTGTACAGAGAGACCGAAGACACTCGATGGTGGTGTCTAGTAGGTAATTCGCACTATATATATCATACTATATATATATGTCTGTGTGTGTGTGCATGTGCGTGATCTCACACAAACGCAAACACACGCGCACACACACACACACACATCTCAAGTTTGTTTGAAGACAAAAGCAAAGCAATATCATATTTGTTTGCACAGAAGTTTTCTTGTGCATGCACTTTTAATAAGATCGTTCTCTTTTGAGGGTTGCTGCGAAGATGCCGGGTGAGAGGAGGGCGTCCTTAACCGGATGTTCCAAATGAGTTCACAACAATTGGTGCCCACTCCCCTCTGCATTCCCAGTTTAATTTCCTTGTGTTTGTCATCATTCTGAGCACCAATCAGCAATGTCCACACGGTTGCAATAAGTTCCACAACTTATCTATGTAATTTGATCCCTCTTCTAATCTTAGGAATGGCTAAACAGTCAGCCAAAAGTGCTCAATCTCTGGAAACGGCTCTCATGATTTCTATAGCCTTTGCCTTTGATGTATATCCACTTCAGTGTACACAAGATCAGACACGTAAAAAGAGGGCATGTGCTCAATGTGTTCAACCAGACTTATTTTAATGAGACATTTTTGCCTGTAGCACACAATACACGAAATTTATATATATATATATATATATATATATATATATATATATATATATATATATATACTAGACGTATTGGTTCACAACTACTACCACTATTCTACTTTGATTCGAAAATGTGACATATTTTAAGACATTAAATAACTAAAAATTATAAGTCTCTTTACTTCTATGTTATTATTATTATTATTATTATTATTATTATTATTATTATTATTATTATTATAATTAATATTGTTATTATTATTATTATTATTATTATTATTATTATTGTTATTATATAGAAATAAAGAGACTTATTATTAAGCCATCTAATTTACATGCATGTTTTTAGTGTGTACAGACACACTATGTAAATTAGCTGGCGATGCTTAAAAAAGAGAATCACTCATTTTCTAAATGCTCGCAAAGACATAAAGAAATATTAGAGAGTTGTTGAATCATCATAGACACCTAAGAAAGAGAAGGGTGACTTTTTTTAGTTAATTATGTATTAAACTAATTAGGACAATTAAAACAATTTTTTCAATCATAACTCAATCCCAGAATTACAATATATTTAAGCATGTATTTTGTGAGTATACATAAAAAAAGCCTGAAGAAAACAAACGTTGGTGAAATTATATCTAGTATAATAATAGAAGATGTATGTGTGTTTAGGCAGACATTCTTCATATATATATATATATATATATATATATATAGTCTAAAGAAGCTTTAAAAAAAATGTAAAATGCAGTTTAAATTCCCAGACAAACTAACTAAATCCAAGATATTGCAGACTTAACATTCGTTGGAAAATTAATAAATGAAAAAATATAAGTAAAAAAAACAAAAATAAAATAATAAATAAAAAAAGGAGGGGTTAATTATCTAAGAGTGAAACAAAAACAGGAGACCTTAAGCGTCTAATATTAACAAGGGGATCATCAGCTGTTTACCATGTAACTGTTTCGGAGATTTAAAAACAGGACAGTTATAATATTCATGGCTCTCCAATGGTACTGATTATACGACCATTTCCCCAATAATCAAGTGTCGAAATAATTCAGCTTAAAATATCACTAATATATACATAAATAAATAATAATAATGTTAAAATAATGATAATAATATATTACCCTTAAGACTACCGTATGATATAGTAATTTGCATATCAAATAACATTATAACAATAAAAAAATAAAAAATAAATAAATAAATAAAAATAAATAAATAAAAATAAAAAATAAAAAAATAAAAAAAATAAAAACAAAAAAAAAATATATATAAAAATAATAATACTATCTAAACACTACATCCAAGAACCATTCCGCAATATGGTAGCTAGCAATAAAATTATATAGGAATTAAAGTTGCATTAAAAAAATAAATAAAAAATAAAGCTTAAGTACCTTAGGTACCAGAAAAGTAATTAGATAAGAGGAAGGAAACCTAGCCATACAGATCTAAATACCCAATATATAGTCTAATGAAGCTTTGAAGCATTAAAAAAAAAAAATTGTAAAATGCAGTTTAAATTCCCAGACAAACTAACTAAATCCAAGATATTGCAGACTTAACATTCGTTGGAAAATTAATAAATGAAAAAATATAAGTAAAAAAAAAAAAAAAAATTTCATGTATCCACATAAAATTTTATAAGGAAATATAATTTTTATGTATCACTTTTCAGTATTTACTTCAACAGTGCTCGATACATAAGTAGAGCTAGGTAGTAAGCTATGAAAATATATTTATGGCAATTAAGCTATACAGATGCTCCCACGTTTCATCCCCGGGGGGAATCTTCAGACTAAAATGCATCGAGTTATTTTTGCCGGGTGTTTTTATATACACGGCTAGCTAGTTAACCAATCAGATTCTTTGTTGTTCTCTCAGCCAATCGTTGGGCTTCTCACGAACAAAGGTGTGGTTAGTGTTACTTCTTATATCCTGTTCTATTGTTCTGTTTTCTATAGATTGGCCTATATCCTGTTTCTTTGTTCTATCAATATAATGGGTGAATTTATTTTAACACGTGGTCCCTTGTATTTCTAAATTTGCCCAGGTTAGAGTGTGGGATAGCATCATATGTTTCATGGTAGGGAGAGTTTACTTTAACAGCAACCTTGATGCTGTCAGTTAGATATCTTACTTACCGAGCTATTCAGATATATGTTAATACTCTTAAACTAACGCTAGTAAATAGATTAATTTCATTGTGTAACATGTTTGAAAATCGTCATTAGCTTCTTTAAGGGGCGGCCAGAGACACAAAAATACTTCCATTATGTTCACATGCAAATTGTGCATGTGAATACAATTATATTGAAAGTACACTTCCTAGTATGTCTTCGTTTTTAGGGACAGACATGCACAGACAGAGAGTTATTTTCCTTAATTATATATATATATTGATATATATTTCATTTGAATCAAAAGGAAAACAGTTTTCAGTGGAGGAGCTGTGCCCCCGGGAACCATCTTAATATTATCAAAATTTGCTGAAATTTAGGGAATAGGCATCATTTTTGGTCATTTACCTATGGTTTAAATTTCATTTGAATCTAAGGAAAAACAGTTTTCAGTGGGGGGGGGGCAGCGTTAAAGTGATATATTTCTTATATAGCCTATGACCTTCATTGAGAGGTCAGTAGTCCACATGCCAATTTTCAAACAATTCTGTCCAGCGATTTGGGTGAACATAAGACACAAAGATCAGGCGGACACAGACATAGTTACCTCTTTATATATATATATATATATATATATATATATATTGCTTGTAATCTGTATTGATAGATTTAAGCTTTTAAACCGCCTTGGTCTTTTTCAAGGATCAATAATAAAAAAAATGCAATTAAACATTGCTCCTCCACTGTAATTTTGAATTTATTTCTTCATTTTTAATTCATATGGAGTTTTAGGTTTTTTCTCTACACACTACATGTTCTTGCACCGTATTTTTATATAGGATTTGTGGATCCTATATAAAAATACGGTGCAAGAACATGTAGTGTGTAGAGAAAAAACCTAAAACTCCATATGAATTAAAAATGAAGAAATAAATTCAAAATTACAGTCCAAGTAGACTTTGTTAAGAAATATATGTTACATAAAGAATAATTAAAAATATGTGATTAATTCAATTTAATGATTTAGGTAATTTCTAATTAGGTTTACCTAAAAATGCCTAAATAAAATTCAAATATCAGCGAAACAAAATAATAATTTGATATCGGCAATAGAGTTTTAAAATAAAATAAAATTTACCTTAATTCATTCAGTAAAAGTAGCATTATTATTTTAAATTAGATTAAAAACACAGTTTTATAATGTAAGACATTTTCATTAATATTGGCTTCATGTCTAAAACTATATGCGCACATTGTGTATTAAGAGAAGCATCTCGTCAACGGAAGGAGAATTAGAAATGGCACCCATGAGGATAGATGTCAAATAACAAACGTTATTATCTCGGAATAGTGATATGGTCCCACTTAAATAGTTAGTCACATGCACCAAATGCAATTCAGATAACTCTATGTGCATTATCTAAGACTTCCCAAACACTCATTTCACCTGCCAGTTAATAATAACAGTATTTTCTCATCACGTATCTTCAAACAGAACTAGTCATCTTTTGTTGTAATATTTCTATTTCGACTCTTCATCAAAAAGCAGATTACAGAAAAAGGAACGAACTAAAAGACACTAATATTTCACACTACAAAAATATAATACATCATTCAGTAAGTCCAGGGCCTGGTATATCGGTAGCGCCACTAATAAAGAAATCCATATGATTTTTATAAATAATATAACCTTTAAATGGTACGCGTCAAAATTTGAGCAAAATCGGATTATTACTTTACAAATAACAGTTATTTAAGTGAAGCTACTGTTGCAACATTTCAAAAAAAAATATCTGAATTTCGTGTGTTGATAAAGCATTGTATTCTGATAGGAAAAAATACGGTTCAAGCAATACAATCGCTTGATCAATGTTATTCGACTCTGCTCTGTCAGAAACAACATTTAAGAGGTGGTATGCTGACTTTAAACACAGTCGTACAGACACAAATGATGCTGAATGCTCAGGTTGGCAAATTCGACAGTTGTCCCAGAAAACATAAAAAAAAGTCCATAAACTCAAGCGTAAATTTCAGTTGCCTTAGGTAGCAGATGAGTTGAAGATATCAGAACGGAGTGTATTCACCATTTTGCATGAACATTTGTAAATAAGAAAGCTGTGTTCAAAGTGGGTGCTGCGTATGCTCGCAGTCAATCAAAAACAACAACGTATTGACAATTCAGAGCGTTGTTTGCAACTGTTTCAACATAACGAAAAGGAGTTTTTGTCATATATGTGACAATGGATGAAATATGGATCCACCACTTTGTCAATCAGCTAAGTGGACAGCAGTAGGTGAAAGCCGTCCGAAGCGACCAAAGATGCAAACATCAGCAGGCAAGGTTTTGGCCTCTGTATTTTGGGATGTGCAAGGTATTTTGTTCATCGATTATAATAAGGAAAGAAGAATACATCAATAGCCAATATTATATAGCAAAAAGCCACAAATAAAGAAGAGAAAACATGCTCTTTCACCAAGACAATGCACAAGTCGATCGCAATTATGGCAAAACTACATGAATTACATCACCCACCCTATTTTGCAGATGTGGGCCCCAGCCACTATTGGCTGTTTGTAGACCTCAAAAGAATGCTCTAGGGAAAGATTTGTCTCCAATAAAAAAGAGATATTGGAAACTGAGGCGTATTTTGAGGTCAAAGACAAATTGTTCTACAAAAAAGCATCGAATTGTTAGAAAACATTGGAATCAGTGTATCACCCTAGAAGGAGACTATGTTGATGAATAAAGGCGAATTTTGCCTAAAAGTTGCTATTTTATTAGTTAGGCTCGGGACTTATTGAAAAGAATTTCAAACATATTGTAAAAAAAAATCACTAATAAAAATATTTCTGGTTTTAAAATAAAAACACTCACCACGTTATATATATTTATATATGTCTGTGTAAGTGGGTGTGTGTATATTATATGCCATAGACTTATATGTCATCTATCAGATTAAAGTGCTATAAACCAGCACATTCGATATGTACACAAGATATACAAGAACATTAAACAGCTTCTAATAAACAATATTAGCGTTCTGAGCAAATCCTCATGTTTGAAAAAGAGTGAATACTTTGGAAGCAATTTATATCCAATTAAAACATCATATATATATATATATTTATGATTGAAATTTATGCACCTTTAAATGTTTATAAATAACGATAATACTTACTGAATCTGTGATAATTACTTATGTGATCATGTTTTTGTGTGATTTGATTTGAATTATGTTACGTGATTTCTTTTAAATTTAATTCTTCATTCCATTTCCGAATAAAAAGATCTTACATTTCTGCTTTCCATATGTTTATAATTCCTTCCGAATCAAACTGAAGTCATTCAAAAGTAAAGTAAAGGAAAAATTATGCAATTTCAGAACAACAACATGAATTTTTATATTTTTATTTACTGAATAGTTTAGGCAAAAATGATCAAAAAAAGTTAAAATAGTATTTACCGTGAAACTGCAGTAAAGATAATTTGTTTTTGATTATATGTTATTGTAATATATATCTTCGCTGATGCGGGAGTTCAAGTTTCAACAGGCCAAACAATGTGTTTGGATAACATGGAATGATATCGAACCAATTAAACTATCATGGAATTTTCGGACTGCAATGGAGCCACTAGCGATATCACTACTAATCCGAATTTGAAGACGTAATTTAAAATATTGTTTTTCTTTAAACTGGTTGATGATTACATTTAACAATAATTTATTTGAAGCAAGATACTAGTAACAGTAGTACTATCATCTATTCGCTAAGGAAGAAGAGGAGGAAAGGAGGAGAGAGAAGAGGAGGAAGCAAAGCGACGAGAAAATGATTAACCTTTTTTTTAAAGACAGTTAAAGACAGACGCAAATGAGATTGAAATAAGTGTATGAAACAAACTAATCGTTGACTTCAGTGACATTCATTTTGTGTGATTAAAATATATAAGAAAAAGGCCTTAGGGAAACAAACGTTGATTAACCCAGATTGACTATAATAATAGATATTTAACGTGCATTTATTATTTATTAATTAAAGAGCACAATACTTATAGAAAGTTATAAATTCTATTAAAATACTTCTATGGGTTCAGGGGTAGGAGCATGATTTTTTGTGGTTCTACAATTTTCTAGGGCATACAAAAAAGTTGAAAATAAAGGAGCCAACTCCACTGTTTATAATACTAAAATTGAACTGTAAGAGGACTCACGAATAAATGCATCAGATATAACTGGAATATTTATATAAAAAAATACAAAAAACTTAAACTTTATTGTTTACAGTACAAAATGAGAATTATGAGGAGCAATTTCTTTTGATTCCATTCAAAAGAATTTAGAAATTCTACGTATTCTTAATCTTTAGCAGTTTCCATTGAATTTATTCAAAGTAACTTTTTTACTTTGTAATTGGCTGAATCTATCAAGAAATATGACCTTAAGATTTTATTTAATGTTTATAAAGTTTGTATTTTTCTATATAATAAAAGTGAATGTACTTGTATCCAGCTCATTTCAATAATCACGTATGCCAATTTAAATTTCATGAACAAAAAAGAGGCTTAATCTTAATAATATCTGATAGTAATAAAAAAGGAAAAAAAGAATTTCTTTCACTTTCAATATAGACACAAAAATATTCCCTTATTATTATTATTAAAATAGAACTAAAGGAAAGAGAGAAAGAGTTTTGCATTCTTTTTCTTATCGATTAGTTTTGTCTTCTTTTTCTTATCGATTAGTTTTGTCTTCTTTTTCTTATCGATAGAGAGAAAATGGGAGAGTTAGAGGTGGAGTTTTACCTTCTGTTTCGTATGGATTAGTTTAGTTTCAATGATTTCAAGCAATGAACAGGATTAAATTGCGAAGTGGTAGCGAGTGAGCAAATGATAAGTGATCCACAATTTTCTCTGTGAAAAATTTTACCTTAACTTTATTGCTGATTTGAAAATCATTAAGATTTGATGCCCCTTAAAAACATACAAAAACCTGGAATCTTTAAATGTTTCATTTCTTAGATTTAAATAAATTGATTTAATATACTTTTAGCAGATATATTAATATAAATTATGAAATTGTTTATAAGTATTCAGTACGAAATTCTGTATAGATTTACGAGTTCCACATAAAGATTCCCAAGTTCGAAAAGATGCACCTGAAGAAGGTCAGAGGTTACATCAGCCAAAACGTTCTGAGAATAATATCTAAGATGAGAATAGTAGTCAAAATAATCCAAATAATATAAATTATAAATCCCCCCCCCCGTCTAAAGAAAAAATAAACGAATTGCATATTCTCTCCAGAAAGGTTTACCACATGATTGAGAGCAGAACTTCCATCCAGGGGAACGGTTGTTCTATAGTGTCAACACATGTATGGATTAGCACGTTATACAAAAGCACTTGCTAAAGGCATCTTCAGGCTATATTTGTTTGTTGCGAGAAGGTTTTTCCATCCTCCCATATAACAGCGCCTGGTATTCCCAAATGGTCACCCATCCGATACTGGCTAGGCTCAATGTTGCTTAACTTTGATGATCTAATGAGAACCGGTGTATTAACATGATTGTGCCGATTATTAAACCATTATCTACAAAATTTCGAAAAATGAAGGAACATCACAACTGATTGTGTCATCAGACTGTGTGAGAAAGCAGAAGCTTTGTTTTGCTCAAAGCTAACATCTTGCGTGTGTCAAATAACACGAGCAATGGTAATGCAACAGAACTGACAGCTATGCAAACATCGCCAGGTTAAGCAGACAAACACTCACTGTTTCTCGAATGATGGCAGACAAAGAGAATATGTGGTTGCATTGCTTATTCTTGGAACAGCCAGCAAAAAGTTGAAAGCTAGAACAACAGAAAATAAACAAACATTTGTTGACATTTGAGTTACTTGGCTTCTTTTGCAGTCACAGATATTCTTCATTTTTAGTCAATCCTTTTTTAATACTTGACACACGTTTGTTTTTTAAGGCTGTATTTTTATTTCTCTGTTTTAAGGCCGTTTTTCTAATGCAAGCATCAAACTTTCACAGTGGTCATCATTTTAGCAGAGAATAACATTTCCACAGAGTCAAACTGACTTGTTATTCTAGACTAACAAATCAAGTTTTGTGAAATTTATACTGATTTGAACATAATTGAATTTGTAAAGTAAATGTTATATTATGCTTCGGAATTTTTTGAGATGAAGATTAATCATTTGTATTTTTTTATTCAGACTGTTCTCATCTTCAGTGTTATTGTTACAACGTTTCGCCCGATGTAACCTCCGACTTTCTTCAGGTGCATCTAATTTAACTTGGGAATCTGTATGCACGGACCTGTGGCACAATAGATAAAAGTGTAAGTAATACTCAGTTCTAAGTGACAGTCTTCTGGAGGTTGAAGGCATTACTAAGAATACAATTAAGAATTACTTGAGACTTCTCCCTGATCATGGATTAAATAAAGAGTTCAGTTGGAAATTCCGTACAGATTCCCGAGTTTTACATAAGGATTCCTGAGTCCAACAAAATGCACGTAAAAAAGGTCAGAGGTTACATCGACCGAAATGTGAAAATAAATAATCGATTAATATTAAATTTAAAAATAATAATGTGTAAGAATTATTAGAAAATATCGAAGATCGTTTGTTTACATTCGAATAAATAAGCCAACAATTTTCTTTGTTAATTCTTCAAATGAAAAAGAAAAATCTGTTTTTGCAGTTATTTAGTTTAGTTTAAGTATAATAATATTAATCTAATTTCAAATTGAATTAAAACAAATTTACAAAATCTTTTCCCAAATATATCGAAGAAAAAATTATTTAATTTAGGAGATATTTTTATTACACCTCACATTCATAATGCTAAATCGCTTATAAAAAAGGGAGGAGAATGGAGAGCATTAACCAATGAAAACACTTGAAATATGATTTATTACTGATGAATCTCGACAAATGCTTCTTATTAAATTTGTTCTCGGTGTGCATGAGTGACAGTGGGAGGAGGTCTGAGTAAGAGAGTAAAAACTCATCCTTCTCTACCTATGATTAATCATAAATAAAATACCAAACAGAATTAAATATTAAAATCAATTGAAAATACAATCTTTCTTTCTAAGAATACGGACCAATATTTGCCATAATTGACTTGCAAAGCAGAATTAAGTATCTACCTAGTATTACAAAAAGCTATTCACATCAAAACAATGGTTGTTAGACTAGCTCTACTTTATTAAATAAGATAATGATATCGGTGTGTTAGATATTGGCAAGAAATTTGCTTTTAAAAATGTTCTTTAAAATAAATTTCAGATGGGAACAATGATTTATTGTCACTATTCAAATATGGTAGAATAGAACCTAGCATAAATTGTATTAAAGACTTGCAGGAAATGATATATTATCAAAAGAATCTGTAGAGAACTAATTACATTATCTTCATCAAATTATACAGGAGCTCTTAAGATGTTCTACATTATACACTTTAATATATTATAATTTGCAACGTCCACTGAGTAACTAAATATTTAAGAAAAAGAAGTAAAATAGTTTTCGCTGAGCAGGAAAAAATACTTGTTACGAAATGGTCACAGTAATGTAATATGATTAATTTGATAAGATTCAGCTGATTTGAAGGCACATATTGCATTTTGAGAATTCCCTTCAGCTCTCTAGAAATGAAGATCATATTCTAACCCGTCTAATCAATTTGGCATCTTGTCCTTATGCTTTTGCCGTGACAGATTTTACATATTCTTTTCCCTGTTTTTTTTTTCTTTCTAATTTCCTTAAAGACTTTTCTTTTACATTTGATCTTTTTGTTATTTTTCTATTTGACTTTATTCATCACTTTTGAAAAAAAATCATGTTTTTCCATCTTATTTTTTTCTCATTTTCTTTCATCTGCCTTTGATCTTATCTATATTCATCTTTTATTTCTTTTTTCTCATTTTGTTCTATCCATTATTCTGATCATTTCTCCCCTTATTTTCCCAATAATAAAGATTTTCTCTAAATCCTCTGAATTTTATTTAATTTTCTTAAAAATGTTTCAACACTTCTTTTTTTGATCCACCATTTTTTTTTCAATACCACTTCTTCTTCTGATAAGTCGACCAATTTATTTGAGATTTTTTTGTCTTTCTCTGTGCACATCTTTACTCTTTCTTCTTGCCTACAACTATTTCTATTTTATTCTCATTTTTTACACAACATTTTCTCATGTAACTTTATTTATTTAGTTTGCCTTGGTTAGTTCGAAACTTTTTACAGTCAACTTAACTATCTGAATGTTCATGCATTTTCGTTTCAATGGTTAGGGTTAGGGTTAGGGTTAGGCATTTTCGCTTCAAAGGCATTTCCTTCATTGCCAGAGAGGGACACACTTGAATAAATTTAGCAGACAAAAAGTCCACTGAAAAGCTGTTGATTATTTTCCACGTTTATTGGAATATGAAGTTGACAAAAGATGAGCAAGGAATGTAACTAGTTAGTAATTTTAAGTTGCATGGCCAGCTAGACACAACTGATGAGTCTGTCAAATATAGACTTTATATCATCTTTCTTAGTATCCCGTGATCCAGAGTTCCAAATATTTCAAAGTGACCAACAAAGGAGTATACTCTTTACTAAATATTTAAGACAAGGGCTGCAATTTGGGAAACTTTTTTAACATAAAGGGTTTAAATTTTTCCTCTTTTACCTTTTTCAAGAAAACCAGAAGTTTTCGACATCGTTCACACTCTTTTACAATTTTATCTTATCATCAGCACAAATCATCAAAATGAAAATTATTTCAATAAAGGATTTTTTTTTACTTTGTTTGCCCCAAACAAGGCATATTGCCACTGAAGCCTTAGGGGTTATTGTGATAGGGGTCAGATTTATATAGGGGCAATCTGAGTAGGGAATTGGGAAGCATTATATGCACATTTATACATGTTGGTACAGTCAGGGAAACATGGAGCAGGTGGATTCTAAAGGTAAGCGGCCCAAAGAAATAAAGTGGAAAATCTTTCAGCATGTGAGGACCTCTACAGTGAAAGGAATGTAATTTTGTTAGTCAGCTGGGTCGGGGTATTTACATTGACAGGGTACAAGTGCAGTATGTTCATCAGAGCACATTCTGTGGTAGTACTTGTAAAACAAGCACAGGGATGCAACAGTGTGGTGATGTGACAGAGGTTGGAGTTTGGCAGACAGTGCGGAACGTATTAGGTTAGAAACTCATTATTTGCGCCATGTTCAAGAGAGAGAGAGGCTAGTGGCAATCGGCGAATGGGAAAAGTTTTCTAGCCCTATCGAGGGTGCCTACCTTCTTTGCAGCAGACTTGTCAGCTTCTTTTATGTACTTTTTTCACTTCATTTTGCTTCAGAATGTTCGGCTGAGGAGTTGAAATTAGAAATCATTATAGCTGTTACGATTTCAATGTCCGTTTTACAATAAGCAAATGTGTTTTATAAAATATTTTGTTGTTTATCATCATGTAACACTTATCATGAAACTTTGTTAAATGTTAAATATTTCGACAGTAAAGTTAACTGTAATTCTAACTTTCGCTGGTTTTTATGTATTCTTCTTCTTTTTCTTAAGATGAAATTAGTATTGTTGAAAATGATAAGTTTAAAAACTTGTGATAAATCATTTCAGATGGAAATAAAACAAATTATCAAAGTAAAGATTTTTGTTATACTAATGAGTCACCACTTATCAAGGCTAAAAGCCACTCAAGGATAAGGGTTAATGAGATTGATGGATTGACAGTTGTAATGATGATGAATATCATGAGAGGATTTAAAATGATGAATGAAATTAACAAAATTTGATTACTTATGAAGACGGTTTATTACAAGTATTTGTTGACATTCGATTTGAAGATGACTATGGTGTAGCCAACAGGGAAGCAATCCTGCGTTAACGTGTTTCACAGATTGTAAGTTCTTGAAAAGAGACACTGTTCATGGAAATTCCGTTTGATGTTTGGCACACGGAGGGGGAAGAAAAGAAAGTTCTTTACAGTGGTGGCAGAGAGACGAGTTTTTGATGGGAATGTCTTACAAGGAGGAACCAGAGATTGGAGCTAAACTGAGCATTTTCCATGGAAATAACGATGGAGTAGAGAAAGACTAGCAACATCTCTTCTGTGAGAAAAGGAGTGTAAAGAACGGAAGAGATCACCCCCGTTAGATTGCAAAGTTGATTTTGTACTCTGTCAAGTCAAGAAAGAGTGTTTGGAGTGGCACCTCCCCAGATGTGACAGCAGTACTCTATGTTAAAACAGGTATGACTGTTATATAGGTAAAGGATTGTATGGGTAGAATGATCCAATCATTTTTCAGAAACCTTAGCAACAGGTTGGATATAAGTTTTCCATTTTAGATCTGGAGTGAGAGTCAGTCCTAAGAGCTTATCAAAACAAGGAGCTAAGCATTGTTGGTTAAAGGAGAGAAACTTGATTTTAGAAGTGTTAAAGGTAACAAGCCACGTTTTCCTCATTGCACGACATGCTCCAGATCAGAACAAAGAGACTCAGCAACATCTCGATCACCAATGCTCTTCGAGGTGTTGCCATGGACAAATGATGTCAGAATATAATTTGGAAGATCATTAATGAAGATCAGAAGAGAGTTGGATCCAGAATGGATCCTTGAAGCACACCAGCATTGATACCATGTGCTTTAAACTTTTGCCCATCAACAACTACTTTTATAGACCTATCAGAGAAAAAAGATTTGAGGGTTTAGAGGATATTATGAGGTATTCCACAGCTAGAAAGGGTGTGAAGCAACCCTTTGTGCAAATAGTATCAAAGGCCTTCTATATGTCGAGAGCAATTGCCCTAGAAACAAATCCCCATCGATAGTTTCGCTGATGCTATGTGATATTGGAGTCAGCACATCAGCAGTTGATGTTCCAGGATGAAATCCATATTGTTTGTGACTAAGTGGATTGTTTTTGCAGAGGTGATAGACAACTTGATCTGTCACAGATTCAAACAACTTATGACATAAGAGACTAATTGGTCTGTACTAACATGAAGAAGACTGATCACCAGTATTTTTAAATATTGGACAGAGACAAAATTTTCCAAGGAGATGGAAAGCATTCATCCTTTAAGCAATGATTAAATAGCTTTGTAAAGATAGGAACAAGTTCCGGGAGCAGATTTTAACTGAAACGTTGTCAGGACCAGTTGCTTTACTGGTATCAAGGTTCTTGATAAGTTTGGCAACATCCCAGAAAGATATATGGATATCAATTTGAGTATTTTCAGTCATAGGGGGGAAATTTCAGAAGAAGGTGATTCTGATCACAAGGGGTAGAATTTGAAGCGAAGTTCTTTGCAAAAAGTTTGGCTTTGTCAGATGCTGAAAAAATCTCCATTGATGAGGGTGAGCAATAGCAACAATATCACTCAGCTGGCTGGCTATTTGGTCTCTGTTGGATACCAGCGATTAACCAATCACATATATCGAAGGCAACACAGGACACATTCTTTTTACAAAATGTGTTTTTCTACTCTGATTTTAATGTGATTTAAGTCCAAATTAAAACATTTCCCAGCCCATAACTTCAGTTGTGTACTTTATATTTTCATATAGCTTTTGCCAAAACAGTTGAGTATGTATTGTATCAACTCAACAGTGTAGAATCTTTCTAGTTGAGAATTCAGATTTGGAAATTTAGTGTCTGATTTATGATGACGATAAATATCGAACTGAAGGAATAATTTTTATAACACGGTTAGAGATACAATTGAAGTACTTCAGATGGAATCTAAGAACATGGTGTTTCTGTGCCGATCAAGTTCCATTGACAGTGTAGTGAAAATTCCACCCTTATTTTTCTATTTGAATGATATTTTAAATCTACCTTATTAAAATTCGATTATCCTATATGAATTTTAATAAGGGATTTAGATTTGTTTTTCTTACCCTGGTTACAAAGTCAGTATCCATTTTATAACGAACACATATAAAAAACTGAACCTCCATCATATAAATTAAAACAAAACTTTGGGGGAGTAAAAACTGTTTAAAGGGAAAATGTTAAATAACTTCCTACTAGAACGCCATCATTAAAAAAGAAAGAAAAAATGCATTAAAATGTTATTGCTTAAAGAAGAAGTTTCTAGAGAATATCAACTACACATGCGTTTCACCAGCCACATGTGTATCCTGGTCAGGGAGATGACATACTGTGCCTAGTATTCAAAAATGTTCACCCATCTGGTACTGACCATGTTCAATGTCACTTATCTTTTGTGATCTCCTGAGAACAGGTTAGGGTTACAGTTAGAGTTAGGGTTAGGGGTTTTTTGTGATCTAACGAGTACAGGTTAGGGTTAAGGTTAGAGTAAGGGTTAGGATTAGGGTTTGTGATCTATGAGAACAGGTTAGGGTAAGGGTTAGGGTTACAGTTAGGGTTTTGTGATCTATGAAATCAGGTTTATTAACGTGATTATGCTGTATATTCCTGAAATAAAGAATCATTGAATTAGTTTTTAAATAAAAAATAAAGTCATCTCCAGTCAAAAGTCTGTCAGTATCTAACTTTTAGTTGCCCTCCATCCACACACATCTTTTAGTTGCCCTCCACTCGCACACATTTTTAGTTGTCCTCCACACACACACATCTTTTAGTAGCCCTCCACCCACCTACACACATTTTTTAGTTGCCCTCCACCCATCCACACACATTTTTTAGTTGCCCTCCACCCACCCACACACATTTTTGAATAGCCTTCCACCCACACACATTTTTAGTTGCCCTCCACCCACACACATTTTTTAGTTTCCCTCCACCACATACATTTTTAGTTGCCCTTCACCCACACACATTTTTAGTTGCCCTTTGTTAGAGTAATCTATTTTCGATTTTTGCTGCAAAGAATAATTCATCCATTATTTTTTATTTGAATCTTCATTTTTATGTGACAAAACAACTTACGAAATGATTTGTGGACGACAACAAGTTTGCACAGCTATGCAGAAATTGTTTGATTTTATTCAATTTAGAAAACTATCAATATTTTTTATTTAATCTCTATATATGAACGTGGGGAAGTAAAAAATAAACTTATCTTCGTTCACACCCCCTAGCGCCTACTTCCTAAGAACTAGAGACTTTATTGGTCATGAGCGACGACATTGTCTGCCGTACACAATGCCTGTTTTATCAATTTAGTCATTTCAATCCTATTCTTAACAAATGAGAGCATCCACTCCCCACATGAGCAATAAAAAAGCAGTCTTTATATCTACTGAGGGTTAGGGTTGGTTTATGAACCACTTGACTGCTGATAGGCCATATTCATCATGCATTGCAGTCTATAATAAAATCACAACTATTTGCACAGAAAATCCTCAAATGCAGAAACCAACTCACATTAACCAGCAACAGGTAAGTTGAAATAAAAATAAAATAAAAATATAGAAAGAACATTACATGAGCTCAAGGGAACTAAAACTGCCAGAAATACCATAAACGAATATATGCCACCCCAAAAGTAAACACACACACAAGTGGTGTTCCCTGGAATCTGAGTCACAATATGCCTTCCCAGATTTTCAGCACTCTCTGGCTCTTTTGAAAACCGTTACAAATCATTTTGCGTTGTTGCAACAGTCGTTTACCGTTAAATTCTCACTGGCAACGACTGTTGGTCTTTTCTAGAATTTGAGTGATAATAAGCTTACCCAAGATTCCAATACTTTCTGCACCATTCCAATAGAGGTCTGGTTGGTGCTCTCCTTTCTTTGTCTTTCAATCCTCATTGACTCTTGACCATTTTGTGTGGTACCAACCATGTATGTGAGTGTGTGCATTATTATTTAACCACACAACTTATAACACCAGTTTCCTTGTGCCTGTATCAGAGTTTGCTGTCAAATATATTATTAGGCCATCGTTTACGTGCATTTAAATGTTCTAACCAGAAGTTCACATATCATCGAAATGACATAACTCCTTCTTGTTTTCCAGTAGATTTCAGATTTTCTTTCAGATTTACTTTCAGATTTTCTTTCAGATTTACTTTCAGATTTTCTTTCAGATTTTCTTTCAGATTTTCTTGATACATTACCTACTTTATGAGCACCCTCATGTTTCTTTTTTTTTTGGTGGGGGGGGTGATCTTATGGCAAAATAATCTAATTTCATGTGTGGCTTCAGTCCACAATGGGAATTTAGGGAGGGGGTTGCTGAGTCCAAAGTGGTGTTTAAGGCGAACTGCTGGGCAAGTAGTTCAGCCTTATCAGTTGCCGTGCAAACGACATCGTTGTGGTTTGATGGCAGGGGGGAATGTTGTATCCTTGTGCCTGTTTTACAAGTACAACAATGGATTATGTTCTGATGAACTAGTGCCCCCTAACCGTAAATTCACTAAACCAACCCGACTATCAGCTAAATCCAATCCATTCACTGTGGAGGTCCCCAGATGCCAGAGAGCCTTCTACTTCAACAGCTTTTTTCCTCGTGCTGCCGACCTCTGGAACTCTCTCCCTGCTCCCTGTTTCCCCGACTGTACTGACATGCAGAAATTTAAAACTAATGTAAACAGATCTCTCGCTGCACAGCTCCCAACTTAGGATGATCCCCAAAACCTACACCTTATTTCTCAGTAGCCCCTTACATCTACAGTGGTGACTTGCCTTGTTTGGAGTGAACTATGTTAGAAAAAAAATATTAGCTGAGATTGTGTTCAAAAGGCCTTTATAAATCGATGATCCAGCTAGCAGTTAACATTCCCCATTTGTAAAAGAGTGGATCATTGACATATGTCCTTACTTTTATAACTACAGATACTTTGGAAGCATTTATGATAAAACGAGTCGATAATTCAAATCTACGTGATGATATTGAAATGATCACAGCCTCATAATGATCATACTATTCAGTTTAACGTCCGTTTTACCTGCTGGCATGCGTTGGCTTCCTAATTAACCTATCTCTGGCCAGGACTTTATTTATCCCTATTTTTGATCAATTCCTCTCATGTTTTCCTTGGCTTTCCCCTTTGAACTGACACTAACATCTCATCTGTTCTACATCTTCTGACCCAAGAACTCTCATCCATTCTTTCAACGAGGTCAAACAATCGAAGTCTACTTTTCTCCACACATCTTCCTATATTGTCCAGATTTAATCTTCTTCTAGGGCATCAAATCTAAGCCTATATTCAAGACTCACATTACACAGCCATCGTATCATTCTCATATCATGTATTTCCATGCAGCACATAGCCTCAACCCTCACTGGCCATATTTTATTTCCACACATGCCTGATAGATATATATATATATTCATTTTCAAAGATAATCTTCTTTAATTAAAAACATTAGCAAAGAAGTTCTTGCTTTTATTGGAAAGCATTTCACACATTCCTTTAGATTTATCAGAAACATGGGACATATATTTGGTCTTCATATTTTTAGCTCTCTTTGTTAATAACTAAATGATTTCTATTTTTCCCCATTTAATGTTAGACGTGATCCTTTGCGAATATATGAGCTTCCAAAAACAAAGTAGCTACAAATTCTGCCTCATCCACAAATAAAAAAGCCACAATCATGTTAGTCGTAGTCATACTCTCGGTTTTGTTGATGACTAAATGATTTCTATTTTTTCCCATTTAATGTTAGACGTGATCCTTTGCGAATATATGAGCTTCCAAAAACAAAGTAGCTACAAATTCTGTCTCATCCACAAATAAAAAAGCCACAATCACGTTAGTCGTAGTCATACTCTCGGTTTTGTTGATGACTAAATGATTTCTATTTTTTCCCATTTAATGTTAGACGTGATCCTTTGCGAATATATGAGCTTCCAAAAACAAAGTAGCTACAAATTCTGTCTCATCCACAAATAAAAAAGCCACAATCATGTTAGTCGTAGTCATACTCTCGGTTTTGTTGATGACTAAATGATTTCTATTTTTTCCCATTTAATGTTAGACGTGATCCTTTGCGAATATATGAGCTTCCAAAAACAAAGTAGCTACAAATTCTGTCTCATCCACAAATAAAAAAGCCACAATCATGTTAGTCGTAGTCATACTCTCGGTTTTGTTGATGACTAAATGATTTCTATTTTTTCCCATTTAATGTTAGACGTGATCCTTTGCGAATATATGAGCTTCCAAAAACAAAGTAGCTACAAATTCTGTCTCATCCACAAATAAAAAAGCCACAATCATGTTAGTCGTAGTCATACTCTCGGTTTTGTTGATGACTAAATGATTTCTATTTTTTCCCATTTAATGTTAGACGTGATCCTTTGCGAATATATGAGCTTCCAAAAACAAAGTAGCTACAAATTCTGTCTCATCCACAAATAAAAAAGCCACAATCATGTTAGTCGTAGTCATACTCTCGGTTTTGTTGATGACTAAATGATTTCTATTTTTTCCCATTTAATGTTAGACGTGATCCTTTGCGAATATATGAGCTTCCAAAAACAAAGTAGCTACAAATTCTGTCTCATCCACAAATAAAAAAGCCACAATCATGTTAGTCGTAGTCATACTCTCGGTTTTGTTGATGACTAAATGATTTCTATTTTTTCCCATTTAATGTTAGACGTGATCCTTTGCGAATATATGAGCTTCCAAAAACAAAGTAGCTACAAATTCTGTCTCATCCACAAATAAAAAAGCCACAATCATGTTAGTCGTAGTCATACTCTCGGTTTTGTTGATGACTAAATGATTTCTATTTTTTCCCATTTAATGTTAGACGTGATCCTTTGCGAATATATGAGCTTCCAAAAACAAAGTAGCTACAAATTCTGTCTCATCCACAAATAAAAAAGCCACAATCATGTTAGTCGTAGTCATACTCTCGGTTTTGTTGATGACTAAATGATTTCTATT
>OY744523.1:78175944-78383444 GCA_963556195.1 Sepiola atlantica
ATATATATATATATATAATATCCAATAATCTCTTTCTTCGGATGAATGCACATATGATCTAGAAAAACAAAAACTTACACACAGTAAAATACAACGATGATGTTTGTGGGTGTTTCTCATCTTGTCATCGGCTTGGGAACCATGAGCAGTGCAATGCTACCCAGTAAGTCTGAAACTAAACTCACAAATGATTGGTTCAGAAAAAGGCCTCAGGAAACTGGTCAATCTCTTCTCTTGAAATCTAATGGAACGTTATAGTGTATGCATCATGCATCATGTGAAAGATTATCGTCATCATCACTTTTAGAGCAACCAGCAATGGTGAATGTGATGCAACGAAATAGATGAGGCAAACTAATGCCAGCGAGCCAAATAGCATAAGAGAACGAGGAAGCTACTAATGACATCCTGTAGATGTAGTTAATCGTACCTCACCCCTTCAGCTTCTGTGGATGCATTAGTGTGTAGCCTCAGAATTTGTATTGCTTCATAAGGAACCATATTTGAAGGAATTTCATTTTGTCAATACGACATTGAAAAAAAAGTTATACACCTGTCTGCTACAATATTTTTTTTTGAATTTGAACTGTTATAATGTTTTAGTTTTATTCAATTTTAGCAAACCTAAAAATCCTATTTTTAATATCTCACAGAATGAACAGATGTTCAAACGAAGTTGTATTCAATAAATTTGAATGCACTGATGGATATTCACTTGTGTGATCATCTCAGTGGTTTTATCCTAATCTTCCATGTGGTCAGCCAAGCAGCCATCATGTCTCTTCATAACTGGAAGCTGAGAGGTGACGGTGGTTAAGTTAATAACGACACGGACTGACGACCTGGGTGTTCCAAGTTTGAATCCAGTCGGTTCCACAGTACCACTTTCACTTAGGGATGTTGGCAACCTTCACGTGGTCGTTCCCATAAGTACCTGATGTCTTTCTAGAAAGAATTCTAACAAGAAAGATATTGGGGAAACCAATGTCAACACTAGAATCGTCTGATTCACATGAAATGAATGAATAACTGAAAGCTGGCTTCAGATGGATGTACCTTGTTGAATATTTATAATATTTATTTCATTTTGCAAACCAATTCTATATGCACTTTAGAAACTTTTCATAACCATTACCTTTTTTAAGCATCCCTGAGGATGGAATCCATTGACAAGCTTCTATAGGCCCTGCTGTTAAATACAAACTACTTAAACTACTTAGCTGCTGGCTATTATTAAATCCACTCTCTTTTCACATGCTATCTTTCTCAACCAATCAGAACCCTTCTTATCTACCTCCATATATAACAATGAGAGAACCTGTTGTACTAATAGAGAATGAAAGTAGCAAATTCAAAATCTAGCTACCAATTCACTTTGTGAACAGTATAGATCTATCTCTATCTCTATTCCCTATCAAACAGACGAGTAATCTTGAAATAAAACATAATCACTATTGAAATTACAAAGGCCATGCTATACAACGCGCAAACATACACACATTTGAATCGGTAACGAAAACGCTTTTATTTTTCATTAATCAATAATCAATATTATTATTGAGACATACTATTTGAGAGAAGACATTTTGCCATTTATGATAAGACACTGAAAAATCTTATTGACTTGAAGTTGAAATATACCTTTTCTCTTTAATGAACTTTTAAAGTCCTCTTGGTGTCTCTCTCTCTGTCCCTCTCTCTCTCACTCTCTCTCTCTCTCTCTCTCTCTCTCTCTCTATATATATATATATATATATATATATATATATATATATATATAAAGTGGTGAACTAAAAGCGAACTTTTAGGAAAGGTAAAACCTATTGTGAAAAGTATACAGCTCAATATCCAGGATAGAGCAGATAGATATGAGTTGTTGCCATTCTTCAGACTAGTCTTGTTTTTCAACAAGCAAGCCTTTAAATATTAATTCGCTGTCTTTTTGCCAATTTAAACCTATTCCATGATTTTCAGCCAGGAAGTCTTTTTAAATGCGAATACTTTCCACCTCACGTTTTACTGAGCCTTGTTGCATCCACGAACGTACCTTATATTGGACCTTTTACCCTCTGGATTCTATCTATCTTCGCCGCACCTGAAGATGTGGTTTTTGGAATTTAACTTTGAATCCTCTCTTGTCACTTCTCGTGCCTTTTAACGACCTACCTATCTACATTTCACTTTCTCCACTGGACTTTTTGACACCGGACTTTTTTGCAATCGGACATTTGCTTGCATTCGGGCAGAGTTTTGCCTTGTGTTTTTTCCCTACAATTTATATTACATTTTCAAATTTTAAATCTTGGCCTTTGCCAACTTATCTATCCCAGCGATTTCCTCTGATGATAAGATTTTGATCTTTGAACAGCCTGGCTTAAGGAAAAATTTAACTTGAATAAATTGCCTTTTTGCGGAATATACCTTGCTCTGAGCAACTGAATAGAAATACGATTTGACTTTTGCTTTTCTAATTCCTTTTTATCCTTCTACATATATATATATATATATATATATATATATATATATATATATATATATATATATATAACTCTCTTCCTGCTAACTGTTTTTGTCTTACCTATAACCTTGGTATTTTCAAGACTGAGGCCAATAGACATCTCCTGTCTTTGCGATAACCATATTTGTTCTTGTTAGCTTCTCACATCAAGTGGCTTCATACCTTGTCTGGAGCAATTTCCATAATATATATATATATATACTGAGAATCTTTTGAAACAAATTCTTTCATTGTTATTTTTCTTGTAGACTAAAATATTTTGTTTACTCAGAGATTTTCAGCTTCGAATATTTTCTTGCTTCTTTTATAAAGAATCTTCCCCTCTCTCTCCCTCTCTCTCTTTCTCTTCCCCTCTATTTCTATCTCTCTCTCTCTCTTTCTCTTTCCCCCTGTTGTCAGTTAAAATAACATATATGAAAAGATCCTAGGATTGTGTTAGATTTTCAACTGAAGCCACTTCAAAAACAATGGAATAAGAAATCTTAGATAGAAACACAATGCATCAAAGACATTTATGAAAGACACAAATTCTTTGAAATTCCTTTCAAGAGTTTTCTCTTTCAAAAGACAGAAAAATATGAATGAATAACAAAAAACGAGATTAACAAAATAACAATAGATTCTTTTACTATGTCCACCTTTTTAAAAAAATATCTCGAATAATTGGATTAGTGACGCTTTATTCGCAATTGCTATTGATTTTTGAAAGCAAATAGATGATAGCAAAATGGGAAGTTGTCAAAAGTCTTTTCCAAGTTGAAAACCTCTCAATTTGTTATACTATCAAAACTAACTTCAGCCAAAACCTATTCAGTGACAAAAAGTGTCTCATTGTTTAAAATTGTTGCGATGAACTGAACTCTAACAGCAGTTTAATCGCATCCATTATTAAATAACAGGGATGCTGCAAAAATTTAATTGAAAAGGTTTTGAAGTTTTGAAAAATTATCAGTCTCAAAGAAATTTATAGTGACATATCCATAAAAAACGGCGGTATTAGATTCAAATGATATTTCTTTCGAATTTTGGAAAAATGACACAAAAAGGAGAGTAGTTTAGCCATTGAACATATTTTCAATGGTTTAATTGATGTTTTTTAGATATTTGCTAAGCAGTGTTGACTTTACTATTTAGAAACTTAGGACAAAGTTCTCATAGTCCATAATTGAGAACAGTTTTAAATTTTAGTAAATGTTTTCATATTGTAAAAACTAAATTAATTTTGTTTTATAATGTTTAATGTTATTACATTGAAAACTTGCAGAAATTCTTTGACAAAAATGTTTATGTCAGTGGTTTTAGATCTTGGCATCGTGTTTTGTTTTCAATTGCATCCATGGAAAGAGAGACAAGGACACCACAACTATAGATTTATAATTGTTTTTATAAAAATTTAAGAAATATTTCAAATATTCAAGGAATATCATCTTTTAGTTTGACAACTGCAATATCTTAACTCTTTTCAATCCCAATGCCGATGCAGGTCGCTAGAGTCAACACAAGTTTAAAATAATATAGATGTTTTGTTTGAAGCTAAATTTTGGTTATTTTTTAAAAGATAATGATCCAAAGGTAATGAGTAAAAAAGAAAACTAATACTATATATTAAAATAAATGTTCAAACATTTCTGAATTTAACGAAACTCACTTTTAAACAACGAAGTAACAAAATCTTTTAAAAATCAAATATTTGTGATAGAGGCCTGTTTTTAAGTAAATTGATAAATTAAAATGTCACTTTCTTTGTATTTAAAATATACCCTCAAATGCAATTTATTACAGACAATAGTTGTCCAATAAAGCGTTTGTAATTGTTTAATTAATCTTGCCCAAAATTTTAAAGCAAAAAGAATGTACAATCGTTTTAGATTTTAAGCAATGTCAAAGCAGAGAAATGTCATTTAATAGCATATTGGTGAAAAAGGTGTCAAAAGGATTGAAGAGATAAAGTACTATCTAAAAAACATTTAATACAGTATTAAAAATCTGTTATTTTTGTGAGTAGTTTAATGATAATTAATAACAAAATCCATATTCATCATCAAATAACAATAAAGTTTTATTTGTGAATTCATTATAATCTAGATGTTTATTCATGTTTCATAGAGATGTTAAAATGCTTGGAAGACAAATTGTAAATTCAAATAGACACAGTTTTCTTAATTTAATAGACACATTGAATTTGTATTGAATGACTTCTGGAGAGGACTTGAATGCCTACTAGACACCACTCTCGGGTGATTTCGGTCTCTTTGTACAGGGGTTTGTCAGAGACCCGGACATGAGGATACTTCCCATTTGAAGTAAACCCTAGCCAAATATTTAAAAAAGTGGTGGGCTGTCTCCTCAAGCCATCCAGCATGTCCCCCGGGTTGCAGATGGGGGCACCCCCTCTATTAATAGAGAGTAGCTTTGAATAACAAATTAGAATCCGTTGACAATGAGGAACTGATAAAAAAAAATGAATAAAACCAAAAGTAAATACTGGCAGGCCAGCACCCACGATAAAAGAGCCCACCAACCTGTTCATACACCAGGCGGGAAGATGTATGCAATGGTGTGAACCTTCCTGCCTCCGGAAATGGTGCTCCAGCCATGACAGATGCCAACCAGGGTCAGCCATCAGGCCTTGAGAAAAAGGGTCTTGGCCCACTATCTCCACTATATGCAGCAACAAAATAGGAACATAAGAGACTTAAAAGCTCAACCATGGACTGTTGCACAAAAAAGGTGCTATTGTTTTGCTACCACTACTCAAAGTTTGAAAAGTGGAGCAAAACATCCAATGAAATCCTATCCGAAAAGAACAAAATATATGTTTCACAATGAAGGTTGTATGGATTGCCCCCCTTAATTATAGTAATGAAGCAAATCTTTTGTGGATTATGTTTCAGAAGTGTTTAGATGAAGATTTATAATTTGTGTAATTTGGATTATTCGGTCTACTATTCTCATCACTGATTGTAATTCAATGCCTTTATTCATTGTGCCAGGAGACTATATGGACAAGTCTAGTACGCACTTGAAGAAGGTCAGAGCTTACATCGACCGAAATGTGAGACTTACATTCAAGATTAGAATAGTAGTCGGAATAATCCAAATAATCCAAAGCCTTTTGCTGTTGTTTTTCGGTTGTCTGATATCTTGCAAATATTCATCATCAAGTTACAGCTGTTGCTACAAATTTTTTTTTTTACCATCTTGAAAAACAATTCCAATTCTATTTTCTTTCCATTTTTGTCTTTCTGGTCAGAATCTGAATATTTCTCCATTCAGTCTTTCTATAGCCGTAGCCATTGATAAAGGTAGGCATTATGCAGTTGTCATTCAGCAAGCCATGACGATATTAGTTTTGCAAGGATCGCCTTGTGAAGGTGGTGTCCTCCTACCAAATAGTATTCCCAAATGATAACCTTTTTTTAACATTTTTTATGGAAATCGCTCCAGACAAGGCATGAAGCCACTTGATGTAAGGAGCTAACAAGAACGAAATATGATTTTCGCAAAGACAGGAGATGTCTATTGGCCTTAGTCTTGAAAAGACCAAGGCTATAGGTAGGAGAAAAACAGTCAGCAGGAAGAGAGTTCCACAAGCCTGCAGTTCTTGGAAAGAAGCTACTGGAATAGGAAGCTGTATATTACAATGAGGTATCAAAACAGTGAATTGATGGAAACCACTGAACCAACGAGTCAAATGAGCTGGAACAAAAGAAGCAGGGAATAGATGAGACAATTCTGAAAACACATGCCATAATAGTATTTATAGAAAAGACTGAGACTAGCAACATCACGTCTCTGACAGAGAGGGTGCCATGAAACTCCAGCTCCTGTCCCATCGCCACACTGTTGCCTCCCTATGCTTGTTTTACAAGTACTTCCATGTGTTCCGATGAACTTACTACACTTGTATCTCCTTAATGTAAATACTCTTGACTAACCCAATTAGCAGCAAAATCCCACCTCTTCACTCTAGAGGTCCTCAAATGCAGGAAAACTTCCTATTCTTATAGCTTTGGGGGGGGCCGCTTGCTTTTGGAATTTCCTCCCTGATACCTGTTTTCCCCGACTGTACCAACATGCAGAAATGTAAATGTGATGTGAACAAACATTTTGTTGCACTTAGAATGTCCACAATAAATCTGGCCCCTAATCACAGTAGCCGCTTCCAACTCAATGGCAAATAAATGTTTTGCTGTTTTGGGTGAATAAAAGTTGTGAAAAATGTTGACTTCTACACAGATAAGTATTAATTGATTTTACTCAGTCTCAGGCTTTCATTGCAAATGTGACACGTTTTTTCGAAAGCAAATATTTGTATACATCAACCAAAGAAACTTTTCTTTCATTCTAAAAGCATATTCGACATTTTCTGTAGTGAATGTATTTTTTGTTATGCTGTCTTTTCATTTAATTTCTTGGTGTTGTTTTCTTCAAAAATGCTTTCTTTTATTTTTTCCTAGAATTTTTGTTTTTTGACATTTGAGGATCAATGAAGTAAAATAATTTTGGAAAGGAAAGAAACAACGTCATATTTTGGCCAATAGTTGATATATTCTCAAAATTATAAGTGCATCTTTTAGAGGATGCTTTGCTGAATATATTTAACTCAAAGATGCTGCCATGAACCTCCACCACGACCTCCAAGTGCGACCTGAACCTGCAGTATGCAATCATCACAGTGTTCTGTGAGATATGCCTAAACATCAGTTGGATCCTGGTAATCAGCTTGTCCTTATTGCAAGTGGTGCGGTTGGTGTCTTTCTCAACTCTTCCCTACACATAATAGTTGTGCAATTGGTCCTGAGAAGAAGCAGAGCATCCATGGCTCGACACGGTGTTGGCCCTTCTCAAAGAGTTTCTTGGCTTTCGTAGGACGGACCTTTTGGGCTTTGGCAGTGAGTAGTTGATTCTTGCGACTTTTGTATGAGGAGTTGCAAAGATTCTCATACAGAGCTTTTTCATAGTCATCACTCTGACACCCATCTCCCTCGCTAAGATTCATATTGTCTTGCCTGGATCTTGCTACACCTTTCTTTTATAGCTTCTCAATGAATTTCGTTGTTCGGACACAGTCAGAACACCTGCTATGATCATTCCTGCTAGCCACTGCTTCCACATCTCCATCGCAATTCTCCAGCTCACAGCCTTCAAGGTATTAAAGAAGCACTGAGCTGCAGCTAAAATTTCCGAATGCTTAAATCCGTCGTGAATCATGATGCTGCAGATCACTCTCTTTCAATATTCTGGTACTTTCCCATCGTCAAACCCATCGTCAAACCTATCGTCAAACCCAGCTATCTGTTGCACTTTACCGGTATTAAATACTTCAAATGGTTCTGAAATTAAAGAATATCAAAACGTTTTCAAATTTGTCTTGAACGTTCTGTATGTGACTTACATGTTAGAGGTGCCTTCTTATTTTAACAGACCCCAGATAGAAACAGAGTTTGGTGTTGTGATTATTTCATAAGAGGCATAATTCTATAAGGGTTGACAAAAAAGACCATTTAAAAAAAAAAGCTGTTTTATTAGTTTTTAAGCATTTTCTTTTATAAAATATATATTTCAAGTGATTATATAAAAAGTGGCAAATATCGATTGTTCTTTTGAGATTGAAAGCCGTGACCCAAATATCAGTGTCCTTAATGATGACCCCCAACAAATACTTCCTCATCAACTTGACCTCTAGATGAACTCTTACCACTTTTTGGTGAAAGAGAATATGAAAATAATAAAGCAAATTAATTATTTTCTAGTTCAAGTCAGACTTTTCCTTTTGAACTTATTGATCACAAGTGCAACTTATTGACGACAAACGGAATTTGAATTGGATTATTTTAAAAATTGCAAGTAATTTTATGTTTTTCTATCTTAGTAACTTTAGTTGGACTGTTATGAGGTATATCAAATTCATTTCATAATAGTGAAATTTCTATGGGGAACTATTGCTAGAAGAGCAAAGTAAAAATAAATAATCGATTAATTTTTTTTAAATAAAAATACTACTCCTACTAGAATAATAATAATAATAATAATAATAATAATAATAATAATAATAATAATAATGATAATAATACCAGACCTCCACTGGAAGAGCGCGGACAGCTCTGGGACCTTGGGGAGGCTTGTTGCCACTCGGGCCCCAGAGGGGACCAATGGCTCTTATCAGCAGGAAATCGGTGGTAGGTGGCTGTTGCGATACCGCAAGGTCATCAGCGATGATGAACGAAAAGAGGTAGAGCATACTGGAAGTTTGAGGAGACTTGTTGTCACTCAGACTCCAGGGAATACCACAGGTTGTTGGCAGTGGGCGATCACTGACGATGACCAGTGTGATAACTCCTAGTGAGTAAATAATAATAATAATAATAATAATAATAATAATAAGAAGAAGAAGAAGAAGAAGAAGAAGAAGAAGAATTCTGTCGTGTTTATTCTCTCGTGTTAAAACTCAAGAAAAAAAAAAGGAGGTAAATTGTAAATCCTTACTTGAATATTTTAAATTTGTCATTTAACTTGATTAATTGCCCCAAAAAGTTGATTCTAAATTTGACAAAAAAATCATTGGTTATTAATGAATGTTTCCAAATTATTACCCAAAATATAAAGACCAATATGTTTCATAATCCGGCGTAAATTTTTCAGACAAAAACGGGAGGGGAACCTATCGTGTGTCCCCCGGCTGTCAAAGATTAGCCTTTACAACTTATACTATGTAGGTAATTAATATATATATATATATATATATATATATATATATATATATATATATATATATATATATATATATATATATACATAATTTTTTTTTTTTTTTGTGTGGTAGTGCATAATATCACTCATTAAAATGAATGAGACAATCACTATCCCTGTGACAGGACCACAGGCAGAATAAGCCTGGGCCTGGTGTGGCCACACACACCAAAAATATGAATAATACACAATAATATCAATACAAGCCGTGGGACTCAGGAGAAAGACCTGAGTGTCATGATGGGCAGGTGCTCCCTCGTTAGCCAACATGGGGGACCCAGTCCGCATCCTGCGAATGTTGGCCCTTCTCATTTCAGAAACAAGACAACGGACAAGAACCAGGTAAGTAACCTCTCTGATTCCAGGTATGACAAGGACACAGACCAAAGACAGGAAACCCAGAACGAAAACAGCAAACTGAAAAGATATAGAAAGAAATGGACCACGAAAGAGAACAGACTGGTGATGGAGTGCTATTATAAAAGCCGCTACCCTACAGAAAGAGGCTACCGAAAACGAATGAAACATCTCTGGGACATTGCTAGTGACTACCATACAACAGAAAAAAGGATAGCAGATCAAGCAAGACAGATCCTCAAGCGAGGATGGTTCTCGGGGATGGAACTGACGGAAATCAGACAGAAGGTGAATGGCGAAACGGAGCAAGGAACACCACCGAAGGAGAATCCACAGGAAGAGGACAGGCAAAACATACACACTGAAACTGAAGAGATTGAAGACTACGGAATCACAGAACCAGATGAGATAGAAGACTGCGGAACCACAGAACCTGCTGAGATAGAACTCAACGAAACAGAAGCAAGTGAAGTGGAGAACATTAGACGATACATGTTAGAAAACAAAACAAAACTCCCATCTCTCAGGAATGAAGTAGCGAAGAAGTTAAAAGCAGAAACAGAAAGAGTAAACAGACTCCTCACACACATCCCAACATAAACTATTACGGACCTAAACAACCTGATATATGCAGGGGCAAAATCGGTAAGTATGAAACTAAGAAACGAAGAGAATGGACAAAAGAGAGGACCGACAAAACCTGGATGGGAAATCAGACTGGAAACCCAGATCACCAAACTTCGGAAAGAAGCTAAAACTGTGAACAGAAGGAAGGAGGACATGAAACGATTAAGAAGCAAAAATCAGAAACGCAAGGAAAAACTAAATGGGAAACATGAAGAAATAAAACAAAAGATAGCAGCAATAGAAGGAAGACTGAGACGATACAGGTACAAATCAGAACAGAGCAAACAGAACAGGACCTTTGAAAACAATGAAAGCCAGTTTTACAAAAACGTAAATGGAGAAAAAACAACAACAGAGCAACCGAACCCAACAGAAACAAAACAACTCTGGAGCAAGATATGGGAAGTACCAAAAAAGCACAACAAGAATGCCCAATGGTTGAAAAACATGAAAGATGAACTGCAGGAAATCGAAGAAGGAACCGAAACAGAAATCAACAAAGAAACGATCAAAAAAACCCTAAGAAAAATGGCAAACTGGAGAGCACCAGGCCACGATGGAATACATGCATACTGGTTTAAAAAATTCACGACCCTGCATGAAAGACTAGCGCAGAAACTGAGTGGATGTATCCGCAAAACAGACGTACCAGAATGGATGACGGAAGGAAGAACAACATTAATACAAAAAGACACCAAAAAGGGAACGACCACCAGCAACTACAGACCGATATCATGTCTACCAATAATGTGGAAAAATCTCACAGCACAACTGAGAGAACAAATCTACCAATCCCTGGACAAACGTGGACTGCTTCCTGAGGAACAAAAAGGATGCCGGAAAGGACAAAGAGGAGCACATGATCTACTATACATTGATCAAAAGACTCTGAACAAGGTGAAGAGCAGACAAAAGAACATAGCAATGGCATGGATTGACTACAAGAAAGCCTACGACAGAATCCCCCAAATGTGGATAATTGAATGCTTAAAAATATACAAGATACCAGACAGGATTATTAATCTCATCCAGAAAGCGATGGAAACATGGAGACTAAAACTGACAGCCGGAGGACAACCCCTGTCTGAGATAAAAATACAGAGAGGCATTTTTCAAGGAGACTCTCTATCACCACTATTGTTTATAATAGCCATGATGCCACTCAACTACATACTCAGAAAGTGTGATGCCGGATACAGGTTTACGGATACAGAACAAAGAATAAACCACCTGATGTACATGGATGACCTTAAACTGTTTGCAAAAAACAAAAAAGAACTGGAAAAGCTGATAAATACAACCAGGATATTCAGCCAGGATATCCAAATGGAGTTTGGAATAGAAAAATGTGCACTGCTAGAGATTAAAAGAGGAAAACTGGAGACGACAGAAGGTATAGAACTTCCCAACCAAGAGGAGATGATGGCGCTAGGAGAACAAGATAGTTATAAATACCTGGGAGTTCTGGAAGCAGACACAATCAAATATACAGAAATGAAAGAGAAGATTGGAAAAGAATCCCTACGAAGAACAAGGAAACTCCTAGAAACTAAACTATATAGCAGAAACCTAATAAAAGGGATAAACACATGGGCTGTATCACTAATAAGATACTCTGGACCATTCATAGGCTGGACCAAAGAAGAACTCAGGCACCTTGACCAGAGGACTAGAAAACTAATGACTATGCACAATGCATTGCACCCAAAAGACGATACGGACAGACTCTACATGAAAAGAAATGAAGGAGGTAGAGGACTGGTAAGTATAGAAGACTGTGTGGAAGACACCAAAAAAGAGCTGGAGAAATATGTAACCCAGAACACGGAAAGACTGATCACCACAGCAAGAGACACCAGCCCAACAAACAACTCCGGAAGCACTGAAACCAGAAACAAAAAGACAAGAAAGGAAAAGTGGGAAGAAAAACAACTACATGGACGCTTTATAAGACTCACAAGCGATGAAGCCAATGAAAACAGCTGGGCATGGCTAAGAAAAGGACACTTGAACAGAGAAACAGAATCTCTGCTGACGGCCGCACAGAACAATGCGATTAGGACAAACTTTATTAAAGCAAAAATAGATAAAACCCAGAAAAACAGCAAATGCCGATTGTGTGGACAAAGAGACGAAACGATAAATCATATAATAAGTGAATGCAGCAAGCTAGCCCAAAAGGAATACAAGAACAGACATGACAGCGTGGGGAAAGAAGTACACCGGGAAATGTGCAAACAACTGAATTTCGAATATGCAAAAAAAAGGTACAAACACAAACCAGAAACTGTACTAGAAAACGAAAAACACAAAATCATATGGGATATGAATGTACAAACAGACAAACCCATAACAGCAAGGAGACCGGATATGATAATAATCAACAAGAAAGAAAAATCCTGCAAAATCGTAGACTTTGCCGTTCCAGCGGACCACAGAGTGAAGATCAAAGAGACGAAAAAAAGAAGCAAATATACTGAACTTGCCAGAGAATTGAAAGGAATATGGAACATGAAGAAAGTCAGTATAACACCAATAATCATAGGAGCACTAGGAACAGTCCCCAAAAACATGGAGAAAAGACTAGGAGAAATAGGAATCAAAGGGATAACTGAGACCATACAAAGGACAGTAATGATCAAAACAGCTACAATCCTGAGAAATGTCCTCGAATGCGGAAACCAACCCACATAAGCAACGAATGGAGAAACAACACATGGAAGCACAAGACAACAGAACCGGGGAAAATACAACCGCACGAGAGAGGCGCAAGCATAGGCTGACACCACAAAAATTATGGACAGAGGGTCGAGGAGGGAAAGTGCAAACCAGACCTCCACTGGAAGAGCGCGGACAGCTCTGGGATCTTGGGGAGGCTTGTTTCCACTCAGGCCCCAGAGGGGACCAATGGCCCTTATCAGCGGGAAATCGGTGGTAGGTGGCTGTTGCGATACCGCAAGGTCATCAGCGGTGATGAACGGAAAAAAGTGGAGCATACTGGAAGTTTGAGGAGACTTGTTGTCACTCAGACTCCAGGGAATACCACAGGTTGTTGGCAGTGGGCGATCACTGACGATGACCTGTGTGATAACTCCTAGTGAGTAAATAATAATAATAACAATAACAACAATAACAACAATAATAATAATAATAATAATAATAATAATAATAATAATAATAATAATAATAATAATAATAATGATAATAATAATAACAATAATAATAATAATAATAATAATAATAATAATAATAATAATAATAATAATAATAATACAACTACAACCTACCAACCATGTGGAAAATCCTAATGGCCCAACTGATTTACCATTCCCTTAGTAATTGTGGATAACTCCCGAAGAATAAAAAATGCGCCGGAAAGAGAAACGAAGGACGCATAACATACATAGATCAAAAGATCCTCAAGGATGAAAAAACAGAAAGAAGAATATACAAGAAAGCATGCGACAGAATCCCCCAAGCATGGATAATTGAGTGCTTCAAGATGTATCAAGATAGCCGACATAATTATCAGTCTTATAAATAAAGAAATGGTAACATGGAGACTGGAACTGACAGCTGGCTGAGATAAGAATTCAGAGAGGTATTTTCCAGGGAGATTCTCTATCACCACTACTGTTTATCATAGCCATGATGTCGCTCAACAAACTTCTCAGGAAGTTTAATGCTGGATACAAATTCACTGACGCAGAAGAAAGAATAAACCACATGAATATGGACGAGCTGAAGCTATTTGCAAAAACAAAAAAGGAATTGGAACCGCTGATAAACACAATCAGAATCTTCTTCAGCCCGGATGTTTAAATGGAATTCAGAATGGAATAGTGTGCACTACTAAAGATGAAAAGTGGAGGACATGAGAAGATGAGATGGAAACATGATACATGTTCTATTTGTGTTGTTCTGTCCGGTTGTCAGTAGCGATTCCATTTCTCTGTTCAGATAACCTTTTCGTAGTGATGCCCAGGTGTTTTCCTGTGTCTCTTCTCTGGTCAATCTGATGAATCTTCCATGTAGCTGCTTTCCTTCTCATTTTTATTTTCTCAATTTTTTTTTCAGTTTCAATGCTCTCTGTATTTTTCATTTTTTTCTGGTGTTTCTTGCTGCAATTATCAGCCTTTCTGAGTTCTCGGTTATTTATTTTTACCAGTTTCTTTTTAGTGGCATCCGCACAGTCTTCTATACTTACCAGTCCTATTCCCCCTTTGCTTCTTTTCATGTAGAGTCGATCAACATAATCCTTTGGGTTTAGTGCATTGTGCATGGTCATAAGTTTTCTAGTTTTTTAGCTGCCTCAGTTCTTCTTTTGTCCAGCCTATGAATGGTCCAGAATATCTTACTAGAGAAATTGTCGAGGTGTTTATTCTTTTATCGGGTTTCTATGAAATAACTTTGTTTCTAAAACTGGTGTTGTTCTCCTCATGTATTCTTTTCCAATCTTGTCTTTCATTTCTCTTGATTTGATGTTGTCTACTTTCATAACTCCCAGATATTTATATGTACCATGTTCGCCAAGTGTCCTCATCCTCTCATAGTTAAGTAATGTCATTTGCTGTCTCGAGATTTCCCCTTTTCATATTTGATAGTGCACACTTTTGTAGTATTATTATTATTATTATTATTATTATTATTATTATTATTATTATTATTATCATGTTTACTTACCAGGAGTTCTCACACAGGCCATCATTAGTGATTGCTCACTGATAATCACCAATGGTGTTCCCTGGAGTCTGAGTGACAACAAGCCTCCCCAGATTTCCAGTGCTCTCCACCTCTTTGATAACTACTGCAAATGAATTTGTATTATAACAACAGACACTTACCATCGATTTCTTGTTGACAACAACCATTGGTCTTCTCTGGGATTTAGATGGCAATAAGCCTCTCCAATGTCCCAGTAGGGATTCCGTTTCTCTGTTCAGGTATCCTTTTCTCAGCCATGCCCAACTATTTTTCTGCGTCTCTTCTCTTGTCATTCGTATGAAACGTCCATGTAGTTGTTTTTCTTTCCACTTTTCTTTTCTAGTCTGTTTGTTTCCGGTTTTGATGCTTGCTGAGTTGTTCGTTGGGACAGTGTCTCTTGCTGCGGTGATCAGCATTTCTGTATGAGAGTTTATGTATTTCTCCAGCTCCTTTTTAGTGTCGGCCACATAGTCTTCTATACTTACCAGTCCTCTTCCCCCTTCGTTTCTCTTCACGTAGAGTCTGTCTGTATTGTCTTTTGGATGTAGTGTGTTGTGCATAGTCATTAGTTTTCTAGTTCTCTTCTTTTGTCCAGCTTATGAATGGTCCAGAGTATCTTATTAGTGATACTGCCCAGGTATTTATTCCTTTTATTAGGTTTCTGCTATATAATTTTGTTTCTAAGAGCTTTCTTGTTCTTCTCAGATATTCTTTTCCAATCTTCTCTTTCATGGCTGTTGATTTGATTGTGTCTGCTTCCAGAACTCCCAAATATTTATAGCTGTCCTGTTTGCCTGGCGCCTTCATCTGCTCTTTGTTGGGTAGTTCCATGACCTCGGTCGTCTTCAGCTTTCCCTTTTTCATCTCTAGCAGTGCACACTTTTCTATTCCGAATTCCATTTGAATGTCCTAGCTGAAGATTCTGGTCATATTTATCAGCTTTTCCAGTTCCTTTTTGCTGTTTGCAAATAGCTTCAAGTCGTCCATGTACATGGGGTTGTTTATTCTTTGTTATGTGCCTGTATCCGGCATCACATTTCTTGAGTATGTAGTTGAGTTACATCATGGCTATGATAAACAGTAGTGGTGATAGGGAGTCTCCTTGGAAAATGCCTCTCTTTATTTTTATCTCAGTCAGGTGTTGTCCTCTTGCTGTAAGTTCTAATCTCCATGTTCCCATTGCTTTCTTGATGAGATTAATAATCCTGTCGGGTATCTTATACATTTTTAAGCATTCAATTATCCATGCTTAAGGGATTCTGTCGCAGGCTTTCTTGTGGTCAATCCATGCCATATATATGCTCTATATATTATTATTGTTATTATTATTATTATTATTATTATTTATGAGGAGTACTCACACAAGTCATTATCAACAATAACAAATGGTGTTTCCTGGAGTCTGAGTAACTGCAAGTCTCCCCAGATTTCCACCACTCTCCGCCTCTTTCGATAAACATTGCAAATCATTTTGTGTTATTGCAACAGCCTTTTCCATTGATTTCTTGCTCGCAACGACCATTGGCCTTCTCAACATTTGTAATTTTCGCACTCTTCCAGTGGAGGTCTGGATGGTAGTATCTCTCCTCGATCTTTCCATCAACCTTGACCTTTCCCAAGCCTTTTGTGTGTTACCAAACGAGGTTAGTGCCACCATTTAGGGGGGGTAGATTATTTGATTTCTGGCAGTTTCATTTCCCTTCGATATTTGAAGGAGAAGAGGAATTATTATTATTATTATTATTATTATTATTATTATTATTATTATTATTATTAATAATAATAATAATAATAATAATAATAATAATAATAATAATAATAATAATAATAATAATAATAATAATAATAATAATAATAATTTGTATAACTGTTGTAAACAAACTAGTTTATTTCGGTGTATTTTTACAACTTTTTTTCTTCATTTTATTTTCTTTCTCCAAATTCTTACAATTAATTTTTTTCTGAGGATTCTTCACATTTTTATCCAAAGCCAAATTATCCTTTATCTATTTTTCTTAGAAATGGAAGGTACATACTTGTAAACTCCACAAAAATGATAATAGCATATATATTATTGACTTTACACCTTACTTCTTTACAAATACTTTTTATGTAATTCAGGCTTAATATTTTTTATTTGTTTTGGCTGAAAAAAAATAGTTTCCCGTCTTTTTTATCTCTTCCAATTACGTTTTTTCAACCTCCTATCTTCTCCAATCATTTTTTTCTTTATTCTTTTTCTAATGACTGTAATTTCTAAATATCCTTTCAACTTTTTGAACAAACAATATTTTGCTTCCAATTGTTTTTTCTTCCTTATTCTACATCGTGTCCTTTTTCTTATCCTCATATTTTTTTTATACATTTTGCAAATTTCTAATTTTTTGATTTTTCGCCATTCTAGTTATGTGCTCCTTTTTATTTGTATTTTTATCCATTTATTTTTATGCTCCACTTTTCAATGGTTTTTTCTCCTTCCTTTCATTTGTTTATTGAACCTTTTTGCTATTTTGTTTTAGCGTTTATACTTTTCGTTTTCATTTTTCTTTGTCGTTTCTCCATAACATCTTTCTTCACATTCTTTTTTCATTTCTTCTTTTTTATTCCTTTTTGTTTGAACATCTTTTGACTACATTCTTTCTCCGTATTTATTTTATTCAACTTAAAACAAAAACATTTTTATTCTTTTCTCTGTTCTTCATTTTCTAATGCTATTAATTTATTTCTTGGGAGGTGACGGTGGTTAAGTGGATAACGACACGGACTGCGTGTTCCAAGTTCGAATCCAGTAACATTTTCACTTCAGGATGTTGGTAACCTTCACGTGGTCCTTCCCGTAAGTACCCGATGTCTTTCTAGAAAGAATTTTAGCTAGAAATATATCGGGGAAACCAATGCCAACACTAGAATCATCTGATTCACACGAAAGGAATTCATTTCTTCATCTGCCTCTCTCCGTCATCTTTTTATCTATTCCTATATCATCTAACCTTAACCTTAACCCTAACCCTATTCTTATATCATCTTATTGCTTAATTACTTCCCTTCCTTTCTCCTTTCTTTTATTTACTTCATTTTTCTATCAAAGTATTTTAAATTTCTCTTTCTTATTGAATCCATTTTAAAAGCCATTTTATTCTGATTATTGACACAATATTTTAACCCCAAAATAAAAGTCATGTAGTACATTTTGATTAGAATTGTTTACCCGGCAGAATCTTCTTTTAAATATCAAAGGGACAACAGTTATATATTTTTAAAATCATCTTACAAGAATCATTTTACAGTTAATAACAGAAGAAAGAGAACACAAACTAAATTTGTTAAGCAAACAATAATAAAAAGCAGAAGAAACGGAAAGAAGAAAAATTAGAATTCTGGAATTATTTCCAAAGAAAAAATGTGTTCACAGGAAACATGATTTTGATGTTGAAAATGCAGAGAATGCTTTTCTTCTAAAAACTTAGAATGAATAATTGATATTAATCGACATTTTTGACCAAGATTAAATGACGAGTGAATGATGGGATGAAAGATTTAAAGAGATAGAACTCTGTTTATCTTACAGTTTTAAATATGTTCATTGTTCGAACCGCAATTGTAGGAAAACAAATATTAAAAAAGACAGAAGTGTCAGCTATTAATTTCTTCAATGAATTTGTGTGCAAGAAGTGTAAGACAATGGAGACAAATTAGAACTCAGATGTGAAGAAAGTATATTTGGATGGTGAAGCTATTGAGGTCGCTTCAATGTTTTGTTAACTTGATGATCCCATTGAAGCACAAGTAGGAGCTAGTGTTCGTGTGACAACAAGACTTAAAAGTGGATGGAGTAAGTTCAGGGAACGTTTGCCATTACTAACTAGCAGAGCGTTACCACTGTCAACCGAAGAAAGAGTTTATCAGGTATGTGTGTGTAGTGTGATGATGCACAGAAGTAAAATCTTACCAGTGAGGGTTCAGGAAACGTGTTTCATGGAGAGAATGATACAATGGATGTGTAATGTGAGTCGTAAAGACAGACTTAGATCTTATGAGCTCAGAAGATTAACTATGGACAGTATAGGGAGATGTGTGCAGAACAAGAGACTTCGTTGGTATAGTCACATTTATAGAATGGATGAGTGTAGATGCAAAATAGTTGGCAGGGAAAGTTCAAAGAAAAACATAGGAGGAAAGAATGGATGTAGAAAAAGTTGAGGTAGCAGGGTCAGTTGGCAAGGGAAATCCAAGGAAAAGATGGGAGCAAGTGATAAGGATGGATTTGAGAGAATAGGGGATAAATAAAGACTTGGTCAGAGATAGGTTGGTTTGGAAGCAGATGCAGCAGGTAGAGATGCGGCAAAGGATGATGGCTCATGATGATGACTCCTGCTAGACTTTCACCAGAATCCTTTTAGCAGGATTGTAGCCCTAATACTGCTTGCTGCCAGACCTGTCTGGCATGGATGACCCTGTCAGAAAACAGAATAGTTTTGTTTGCTTTCTTTTTACTAATGAGTCACTACTTATCAAGCCAAAAGCATCTCGAGGATAAGGGTTTACAAAATAGATGGAAGTTCTTGTAAAGAAACTGTCCATAGAAATTTCGTTTGATGTTAGGCACACAAAGGACGAAAGAAAAGTTCTTTGCAGTTGTAATAGGAAGACGAGTTCTTGTGAATGTCTTACAAGGAGGAGGCAAAGATTGGAGCTCAGTCGAGCATCTTCCATCGAAGACAGAGTAGAGAAAGACTAGCAACGTCTTTTCTGTGAGAAAAAGTTTGCAGAGAACAGAAGAGAAATTCACCCACTAGATTGGAAAGTCGATTTTTTATTTTTTTCGAGGCAAAAAAGAGTGCTATGAGTGGCACCTCCACAGATATGAAAGAAGTACGCCATCTTGAAACATATCTGACTCTTATATAAGTACAGGATCGCATCAGAAGTCAGGAACTTTCTGGAGCAGTAGAATGATCCAAACATTTTTGCAATAACCTTATCAACAGATTGGATATAAGTCTTCTATTTTAGATCTGGGAGCTTCTTCAAAAAGGAAGCCATTCATTTTGACTGGAGCAAAACAAGGATCTTAACGTTTGTGGTGAAAGAAGAGCAGCTTGGTTTTTAAGACAATGTTTTCCCATTGCACCACATGTTCTTGATTAGCAATGTACTTCGAAGTGCTGCCATAGACAATTGTGTCATCTGTATTTTGATTTGTTTAAGATCATTAATGAAGATCAGAAAAGGGTGGAGCTGAGAATATATCCTTGGGACATTTACACTGTGTGCTTCAGGCTTTTGCCTATCAACATCAACAACTACTTTTTTTCTGGGTCAGAATTTATCCATACACCACTTATCGTTGACTAGATTTTGACCGTAAGTTAGTATTTCTTTAGCTGCTTACATGAAGTGGCTTCATGCCTTGTCTGGAGCGATTTCCATTAAAAAAAAGCCTTTGATATGTCGAGAGCTATTACGCTAGTGATAGATTCTTTGATCCTATGTAATATTACAGTTAGCATGTCAGCTGCTGATCTTGCAGGACGAAAGTCATATTGTTTTCCACTAAGTAAATTGCTTTTGTTGAGGTGATTGACAAATTCTTGATTTATTACAGATTCAAACAACTTACCGTGAGTCACAGATGACTGATCGGTTTTTTACGTCTTTTCATGGCTCATCTAAGTTTCGTTTTTATTTTGCATAATTTATATGAATGTAAATATCTTTAAAACTACAAAGGCTGGGCTTCTAAAAACTTTAAATAGCGATTGCTACTTTAGCTCTGAATGTATGCCTAAAATTTGTCTCGAAAATACTAGAAAATGGTGAAACTATTAAAAAAAATGATTGCCATTGCTTTTCCAGTGTTTCTTATGAGACAATCTTTAAAACAAATTGAAACTAAAAAATTGGTGCAAGTTAAAATTTTGGTTTTTGGTAGCAGTATTCAGCATTAACCAATGCCCAACTTTCTCTTGATCCAATGTTTCTTGTGAAGGTGTGCATACAAAGATACGTATGGGATCTTCCCTATGTGATAATAGAAACAAAATTCACTAGTTGTTAATTGTAATTGTTGGGAATTCCTAAGAAGTCACTCGGATGAATGTAGATATTTAAGGATGGTTCATAGGTGTGTATAGTTGAACTTGTAGACTTTGCTTAATAAGATGATCCATTTTGTAACATTAGACATAGTGAAAGAAAGTTATCCTTCCTCAAACCGTAATGAAGTGTATCAAATGAAGAGTAAAATAATAAAGAGGAATTATTGTGATAAAAACAACAACAACAACAGTTATAATGACAGAGGTGATCGCTTGCCGCATTTTCATATAAATCATAAAGGAAATTGCATTAATAACAAGCGATGATGATGCTGCTGCTGCTGCTGCTCATGATGATGATGATGACGATGATCATGATGCTAGACGGCTTCTTTTTATAAATCTGTGGTAATTTATTTAGCCACAAGGAATTGCTGACTAAACATTCAAGCTGCTTTACTTTTTCCAATTTGAATCAAGGGAATGTTTTCCACTGTAAAAGTTCAAAAGAAGGCTGACTCAGATATAAAAACAACCAATTATGAGCTCTCTATCTCTCTCTCTCTCCCTCTCCCCCCTCTCACTATCTCTCTCTCTCTCTCACTCTATCACTCTTTGCTAAAAGGGCAAAATGGAGCTCATTGTTGATGAGGCAGTTAATATGACTGGAGACTGCAAAGTAAATTGGAAAAGCAGGGAAGAGGAAAACATGGGTGGGTTAAGAGGAAACCAGGGTCACTGGACTGCCTTGGATTTTCCCCTAAAAGGTCACAAAGACAAAAAGAAGCCTGACAGGGTTGGTGAGGTGTGACATTGATAGAAAGTCGTTGGAATTAATGAGTCACATGCCCCTTGTTTAAAGGGTCCAGTGAATCAAATGGTTGGTCAATAGAGGTCAAGGGGACAAAAAAAACTATTGGTGAAGGGGTTAAAAACACAAGGTAGCTTGAGCCATTTCTAAAATTCCTTTAGATGAAAAGTCAAATATAAAGGTCAACTCAACCAATTAGTAATCCACTTGATTGGGCCAATTTTAAATTAGAAAAATCTCTTTGATTTTCAAAGGTGCAGTTTTGCTTCTGAAGACATGGTTGATGAGAATCTTGAAGGTATATTTTCAGATCAGCTTCAGAGACAAGGAAATCCAAATATTGAAACTCATACGAAAGACAATAAGCTTGTTCTTTGAATTCCAAACCGCTTCAATGAAAAAGAAACTTTTAATGTAAATATCAGAATGCTCAGCAGTCCACCAATACACATACACTTATATAAACATGTGTATGTCTATGCAACAATGTATGTATATGTAGAAATGATCATGAAAGCCACTTTGAAAACACACTATGAAATATCTGATATTAGGTTACCAACAACTTATCATCATCATCATCAGCAGCAGCATCATCATCATAGATGCCTTCAAATCTATTTTTATCCTTTATGAACAGTAAATATGGAAACACATTATTCACAATATGACACACACACGCATATACATGAATAACATGTAGTTTTATTCATATATAAACAGCAAAAACAATATCTTCACTTAAAGCAGATATAGAATTGTCCTTACTTGTTACATTTCAAGTTATTTTTTACATCATAAGAACTAGTTGAAATACCCTTCTGTTAGATACTAAAGGCCAACGAATAGAGAATTACTCGAATGATTGACAGATGTGAGATAAGAAAGGTAACCTCGATGAAAAAGTTGAAGTTAAGATCTGATATCATTTTCCTAGAAGGGTATTATGGCCTTTGGTTCCTGTCAGATTTCAAAGCGAATGGATGCAAAAAGTAGGTGCTATAGGATGGGGGCAGAGTGAGTAATGCAATGGTCTAGCATAATGGCAAAAAATGCTTCCATCTCTCTTAGCCGTGTCTATAACTATATATATATATATTTATATATAAACCATAAAATGCTAAATTCCAATAACCACTTTATTTTTAAAAAAATCCATATAACTTTACGAGCCGTTTCGTCTACACACACATGAACAGCCAAATATATACATATATATGAAAGTAGGAGAAACTAAATTATCAGTAAAGTTATCAACGTTTCGTCTTCATCAAGAAAAGACTTCCTTAGGATGGTTTAAGGGAAATAAAAAAGTTATAAACACAAGTATATTACTTGGAAATAGTCTGTATGTATAGAATGTAAAAAATATTTATGTTAATCTTTTGGACAAAACATGGTCGACTAAAATAAAAATGTGTAATACGAATATATATATATATATATATATATATATATATATATATATATATATATATATATATATATATATATATTAGTAAAGAGTTCCACTGTATAGAATGCATTTAAATTTTGTAATTTAAACGGTTTTTATTTTAAAAACCAGTAAAATGCACAGGCTTTTTTTAAAATAAACATATTATTTATTTAAATTCAAATTTTCGATTCACACAGGAATCTTCATCAGGATAATAGACAATTTTTTTTCTTCCTTTTTTTTTAAACGACATGGTGTCGCTTGATCTTGTGCTTCAGATGTTTACCTAGATTTTTCATACTCATCAAAAGTACAAAGATCGTGTCCAGAAACATGCTGTTCGTATATAAGATGGCGTCTAACAACGATTAAAAAGACCAACGTTCCTCATTGGAAGTGTATTTTATGTATCCTATATCAATGTGAGCGAGTTTTTTTGTCTTTTTTTATGGACTTTCGAATTCTGAAAAAATCCATTCATCAACCTTTTACCTTGAAAGTTTGACTATTAATAATAATAATATATATTGCTCTTTATATATATATATATATATATATATATATATATATATATATATATATATATTGCTCTTTATATATATATATATATATATATATATATATATATATATATATATATATATATATAATAAGGTACGAAACTAAACGTAGGATGTATACTTTTAGCAGTTTGAATCTATTGTGAAATGATTTAAGCTCAATATATTGGATAGAGTAATAATATAGATAAATGTACAAAGAGAAATAAAAAATGTAAAAATGACAAATCTATTTCATCTTCAGTTGTTCAGTGCAAGGTGTATTCAAAATATTTATGTTCATTTTTTTCTTTCCTTAAGTCAGGCTTTTCAAAGATGGAAATGTTATCAGAGTAATTACATGAATAGATAAGTTGGCAGGGAAGCAGCCAAAATTCAAAATTTGAAAAATTTGAGAGAATAATAGAAAATGGATAAAAAATTATTTAAATATAAAGTATATCCAGATAGAAAAAGTCCAGTGACAAAATGTTCAATGAGAAAAGGTTGAAAATGGAAAGGCAAAAATTCACCGTTAGAAGTTTGTGGTAACTGCTTCGAAGGTGGTAAAAATATTATAAATCCAGGCAGAATTAACCCAATAGAATATGTGGTTTTGTCGTAGAAGACTGGTTAGGATGTGTGTTGGAGAATTGGAGCCATTTTAAACACACCCATGGACCTCACTGAAGAAAATTCTAAGGATATGAGCAGTCATAAATATATATATATATATATATATATATATATATATATATATATATATATATATGACTTCTGTAAATGTTATCTGAATAGGTTTCCCACGTGAATAACAACCTCTATCCAAGAGGAAGACTGTGTCCAGTGATTTGCTCAAATATGACAAAAAACAACACACGTTGGTTCCAGCTTCAAGTGTGTATAATGAGATTATAAACACCTCAGGCCACATTACAATACAATGCCTCTACGCCAGGTCAGAGGTCAACATTTTAACTGCAACTGGTTTGGACAGCACAAATTATTATGTACATCTTTATTTGTACATAACTGTCTTATATAGCTGCATATGAATTAATATATTCATCTTTATTTGTACATAACTGTCTTATATAGCTGTATATGAATTTATATATTCATCTTTATTTGTACATAACTGTCTTATATAGCTGCATATGAATTAATATATTCATCTTTATTTGTACATAACTGTCTAATATAGCTGCATATGAATTAATATATTCATCTTTATTTGTACATAACTGTATTATATAGCGATATAGGAATTAATATATTCATCTTTATTTGTACATAACTGTATTATATAGCGATATAGGAATTAATATATTCATCTTTATTTGTACATAACTGTATTATATAGCGATATAGGAATTAATATATTCATCTTTATTTGTACATAACTGTATTATATAGCGATATAGGAATTAATATATTCATCTTTATTTGTACATAACTGTCTTATATAGCTGTATATGAATTAATATATTCATCTTTATTTGTACATAACTGTATTATATAGCGATATAGGAATTAATATATTCATCTTTATTTGTACATAACTGTCTTATATAGCTGCATATGAATTAATATATTCATCTTTATTTGTACATAACTGTATTATATAGCGATATAGGAATTAATATATTCATCTTTATTTGTACATAACTGTCTTATATAGCTGTATATTAATTAATATATTCATTTTTATTTGTATATAACATTCCTATATAGCTGTATATGAATTAATATATTCATCTTTATTTGTACATAACTGTCTTATATAGCTGCATATGAATTAATATATTCATCTTTATTTGTACATAACTGTCTTATATAGCTGCATATGAATTAATATATTCATCTTTATTTGTACATAACTGTCTTATATAGCTGCATATGAATTAATATATTCATCTTTATTTGTACATAACTGTCATATAGCTGTATATGAATTAATATAGTCATCTTTATTTGTACATAACTGTCTTATATAGCGGTATATGAATTAATATATTCATCTTTATTTGTACATAACTGTCTTATATAGCTGCATATGAATTAATATATTCATCTTTATTTGTACATAACTGTCTTATATAGCTGCATATGAATTAATATATTCATCTTTATTTGTACATAACTGTATTATATAGCAGTATATGAATTAATATATTCATCTTTATTTGTACATAACTGTATTATATCTGCATATGAATTAATATATTCATCTTTATTTGTACATAACTGTATTATATAGCTGCATATGAATTAATATATTCATCTTTATTTGTACATAACTGTCTTATATAGCTGCATATGAATTAATATATTCATCTTTATTTGTACATAACTGTCTTATATAGTTGTATATGAATTAATATATTAATCTTTATTTGTACATAACTGTATTATATAGCGGTATATGAATTAATATATTCATCTTTATTTGTACATAACTGTTTATATAGCTGTATAGGTATTTATATATTCATCTTTATTTGTACATAACTGTATTATATAGCTGTATATAAATTAATATATTCATCTTTATTTGTACATAACTGTCTTATATAGCTGCATATGAATTAATATATTCATCTTTATTTGTACATAACTGTCTTATATAGCTGCATATGAATTAATATATTCATCTTTATTTGTACATAACTGTCTTATATAGCTGCATATGAATTAATATATTCATCTTTATTTGTACATAACTGTCATATAGCTGTATATGAATTAATATAGTCATCTTTATTTGTACATAACTGTCTTATATAGCGGTATATGAATTAATATATTCATCTTTATTTGTACATAACTGTCTTATATAGCTGCATATGAATTAATATATTCATCTTTATTTGTACATAACTGTCTTATATAGCTGCATATGAATTAATATATTCATCTTTATTTGTACATAACTGTCATATAGCTGTATATGAATTAATATAGTCATCTTTATTTGTACATAACTGTCTTATATAGCGGTATATGAATTAATATATTCATCTTTATTTGTACATAACTGTCTTATATAGCTGCATATGAATTAATATATTCATCTTTATTTGTACATAACTGTCTTATATAGCTGCATATGAATTAATATATTCATCTTTATTTGTACATAACTGTATTATATAGCAGTATATGAATTAATATATTCATCTTTATTTGTACATAACTGTATTATATCTGCATATGAATTAATATATTCATCTTTATTTGTACATAACTGTATTATATAGCTGCATATGAATTAATATATTCATCTTTATTTGTACATAACTGTCTTATATAGCTGCATATGAATTAATATATTCATCTTTATTTGTACATAACTGTCTTATATAGTTGTATATGAATTAATATATTAATCTTTATTTGTACATAACTGTATTATATAGCGGTATATGAATTAATATATTCATCTTTATTTGTACATAACTGTTTATATAGCTGTATAGGTATTTATATATTCATCTTTATTTGTACATAACTGTATTATATAGCTGTATATAAATTAATATATTCATCTTTATTTGTACATAACTGTCTAATATAGCTGCATATGAATTAATATAGTCATCTTTATTTGTACATAACTGTATTATATAGCTGTATATGAATTAATATATTCAACTGTATTTGTACATAACTGTCTTATATAGCTGCATATGAATTAATATATTCATCTTTATTTTTACATAACTGTCTCATATAGCGATATATGAATTAATATATTCATCTTTATTTGTACATAACTGTCTTATATAGCTGTATATGAATTAATATATTCATCTTTATTTGTACATAACTGTCTTATATAGCTGCATATGAATTAATATATTCATCTTTATTTGTACATAACTGTCTTATATAGCTGCATATGAATTAATATATTCATCTTTATTTGTACATAACTGTATTATATAGCGATATATGAATTAATATATTAATCTTTATTTGTACATAACTGTCTTATATAGCGGTATATGAATTAATATATTCATCTTTATTAGTACATAACTATTATATAGCATAAAACTGAAGTCAATACTCATTTTCATTCATTTATCTATTCATTCATATATCATACAAATTATATAAAAGAAAGGTTACCTATATAACATATTGAATTACTTAAACTGGTGGCCATTGCAAATATCACCTCCATGTTTTGAAGTTATCATTGATTATATGTATAAATATTTAAATAATTTTATACTTTCAAATATAGAGTATTATTTCGTTTATAACATATTAAATTCGAAACCAAATTCTAAACCCTAAAATATTTAATTGATAAATATTTAATTCTTCATTTTTATCTTGAATTACAAACATATTTTTGTACAAAACTTTGTGAAAATTTAAAATATTATTTAACAACATCATTTTTTAAAACTTATCCTTGAAGAATGGATTTGTTAATAATTGTAAAACAGAAAACAACTTCAATGAAATGAACAATAATGTATCAGATTTATGTATTCGATAATTGTATTTGAATTTCTTCAAGAATTTCATCTTTCTATGGCAAAAGTTTCAAGTCGAAAAAGGTAAACATTCAGAACCTGCAGGAAAAAGTCTATAGAAATGTAGTTTTGTCTTTCCATATTCAGATAAGGTTCACATAGATTGTTGTAAGTTTTCTTTTTTACTGAACATTTAAGTGTCGCAAATAATATCATTAATTCATCGTTTTTTGTCCTCAGTCAGTGACGAGTTTTTCTAGACTGAGGACAAAAATTTTTAATTTTGTTCCAATCCAGACTGCCCCGGGACGAGCGAAAATATAACAGGAATATTCATCTCTGGACTATTTCATAAGAATGAAACACACTAACCCCCAACACTAACCCATACCTGCAATAATAAGTGATTGTTCATTTACATATATTTACAACGAGTTGGGATATTTATTCCTGGACTGGTTCATAAGAATGAAACACACTTGGGTCCATTAGGTGAAAAGACATTCTTAATTATTTCAATTGCACTAGCAACTTCTCCTCCCTGTGCTTCATAAATAAATAAATAAGAAAAAAAAAACAAATAGTTTACACATTCCAATTATAAGCACTAAGTTTAAAAGATTAGTAGTCAATATCACTTTTTAAAAAGTATGCCGTTAATAAGCGTTCTAAGTCAGTTTAAATTTAGGAAGGCTCCTTTTAAGTTTTATGAACCTGAAGAATTGTGGCAGCCATATTGTATGACCCAAAAATGACATACTTATAATTTAGAGAACTTAAAACATGCAATGTTGAAGACCTAATAACGAATTCCAATACACAAGTGACACTTTCAAAAAGCTTCCATACCTGACTCATTATATACTAAACATGAAGAAAAAAGTCACATAAAATAGACACCATCAAAAAGAAAAGAGGTCGAAAAGAAGCCACTTGATGACAATATGGGAGATACATTTCCGTCTCCACAAATACATCAACGAATCTTAATTAATAATAATCTCAACAAAAAAGGCATGAAAATAGCTTTAACAACTTGCTGTAGTTTTAGAAATATAATAAATACAGCAAAACTAAGAACAATAATAAAGTCAGTTGCGAATCTGGAATATATGTCATCACGTGCAACCAATGTGACAAAGTTACATGAGTGAAACAGTGAAAAACATGAATAAGCCATTAGCAAAAAGGTGATATATCAAATACCTTATTCACACATTCCTACCACCATCGAATAGATTTCCATAAAGAACATGTAATTAAATATATTTCCCACAGAGTTTCTGTAAGATTAATTGAATCAGCCATGATTTCACAATCAAATACTTTCAACCTAAAACATGGCTTCTACAATATATTACTATTTTAAAAAATATCATAAAAAAGAACATTACAATAGATAAGGTTAATTTAAATACAATATCTTATAACACATGTCTCAATAAGTCCCGGGCCTGACTATAGATGGCGCCACTAATAAAAAAATCGATATTATTTTTTTAAGTACTAACCTTCACATGTCAAAGTTTGAGCCCAATCAGATTAGTAGTTTACAAATTGAAGTTTACAAATTACAGTTATTTAAGTGAAGCAAATTTTCCAAACAATGGAAATATCTGAATTTCGTGTGCTGATAAAGCATTGCTTTCTGATATAAAAAAATACTGTTCAAGCAAAGCAAAGGCCTTGTACGTATTATTCGGACTCAGTTCTGTCAGAAACAACGGTTAAGAGGTAGTATGCTGACTTTAAACACGGTCGTACATACACAAATGATGCTGAATGCTAAGGTCGCCCAAATTTGACAGTTGTCCAGGAAAACATCAAAAGAGACCACAAATTCGTTTTGTCTGATCATAAGTTGAAGTTATGTGAGATAGCAAAGGATTTGAATATCTGTCAATGAGAAAGCTGTGTTCAAAATGGGTGTCGCGTTTGCTCACAGTCGATCGAAAACAACAACGCGTTGAAATTCAGAGCGTTGTTTGCAACTGTTTCAAAGCAACAAAAAGAAGTTGTGCATCAATCTGTGACAATGGATGAAACATGGTTCCAAAAAAAACAAAAATACAAACATCAGCAGGCAAAAATTTGGCCTCTGTATTTTGGAAGTTGCAAGGTATTTTGTTCATCGATTACCTTGAGAAAGAAACAACTATCAATAGTGAATAGTATAACGTATTATTGGTCCTTTTGAAGGAAGAAATCGCAAAAAAACTAGACACAAATTGAGAAGAAAAATAGTGCTTTTTCATCAAGACAATGCACCATGTCACAAGTCGATCGCAATGATGGCAAAACTACATAAATTGCCCTTCAAATTTCTTCTGCACCGACGCTCTATTCACCAGATCTGACATCCAGTGACTACTGACTGTTTGCAGACCCCAAACGAATGCTCCAGGAAAAAGATTTTGCTCAATTAAGAAGTGATAACGGAAATTCAGGTGTATTTTAAGGCGAAAGACATATCGTTCTACAAAAAATGCATCAAATACAATAAATGACATTAATTACGAAACCAGTCGCAAGATTTGTTAGTGTCTAGATTAATAATGAACACTAACAAATAATTAGCCGTTAGACATTATTTGAATTTTGTAAGTGTATTTCAAATTATCACGTTCGCGTGCAGCATCTTGTCACTATAGATGCCCGTTTTAGCATTGATAAATACTAGCCGTTAAAACCTAAAAGCAAATTAATGAAAGAACTCCATGATTAACAATCGCCTGGTGCTGATTTTAGGAATCAAATCGAAAGTACTTGCTAAAACTATGAAACAAAAAAGATATGGAACTTTTATATACAAATTTTATCTGAAAACCAAATGTATTAATCAGAAAATTGAAAATCTTTTAAAAAGCCTCATAAAACAAAAAAACCTCTGTGTTATTTAATAACATTTGTCTTAATGAAAACATGCTGCTTATATATTATATATATTATATACATATAACATATATAACACATTTAAAAATGCATTACTCCAGGCTGTAGCATCTTTTAATAACAAGAAGAAAATAAATGTGACTAATTCATTTTTAATGTGACAAAAGTCCCCAATATGTGATTCACTGTCAACTTTAACTTTTCTGTTTTTATAATTCGTTCTTTTTTTTTTCTTAGACATTTTTGCATAAACCCTCAATAAATCTAACTCTGGGATTAGACAGTAAACACCTGGGAAGTAATTCAGATTGGGTGTGAGAAAAGATTTCCTGCTTTCTGAAGAAATGGTTGCCGATCAAAGATAAAGTCTAAACATGTAAGCACTTTTATCAAGTCTCCATTTCTTAATTGGTCGATTTTCTCTTCTGTTCTATTCAATTGGTCTGTATTATTGCTTTTTCTTTTCTCTGATGCTAACCATAAGTAACTTTCATCAGGAAACATTCATAGTTGGTTATTACTTACTCTGTAAACTACACCAAAGGAATAGACAGATGGTTTATTATATTACAAACATTTATGTAATAAATAGATTAAGTTGTATGAGAAGGTCAGTAGACTGCACCTGCTTTCATTGAACATTCAATAGATATACATATGCAAATGGGACACATCGACACCCAGTCTACTGAGTCAATATGTCAATGTCGGCGATTCATTCCTCTTTTAGACAACTCATCCATGAAGGCTATTGTCTTATACTTTTGGGGGTCTGGTTAGGGAACTTTTTGACAACATCTTTTTTTTAACTTATCACAACTTATCAAGGCCAAAAGCCACTCAAGGATAAAGATTAATGAGATTGAATGATTGTCAGTTGAGAGATGAACAACCTTCTGAGAGGATTGAGAATGACTGCTGGGATGGATCAAGTTCGAATACTTGTGGGAACGGTTCATAACAGGAATCTGTTGACATTGGATTTGAAGACGATCATGTTGTAATCTGCAGGAAGGCAGCCTCGTGGTAATGTGTTCCACAGACAGGAAGCCCTTGCGTAGAAACTTGACACTAGGCACACGGATGAAGAAAGCAAAGTTTGTTTTGTTCTCATGGTCATTTTTTAATGCTAACTAAATATTCAGATGTTAATAAGTAATGCATACGGAGTCACTTTTATTTCATAGATTGTGAGAAAGGTTTCATCTGAGAAATAAGAAGAAAAGACAAAGAAAAGAATCTATTAAAATCGTTTTTCCTCCGATTTTCATTTAATTTTTGTTCCACTCCTTCAATTATCGATATCCGAAATATTATTTCTTTTTCTTCTTCTTAATCAAAATATTTTCAATTGTATTTATTTTTCATTACTTGAAAGTTTTTTTCTTTATGTGTTTTTTTTTTACTTCTTTCAGTTATTTGCATGTTTCAGACATATCCTCATCTTATTGTCATGTTCATAATGTTTTGGTTGTTCTACTTTCAGGCCTTCCTCGGCCACCTTTTTGTTATAAGCGATAACCTGGGAATTTCAAACAGGTATCATCTCCTTTCCTCCGCATTCTATGGCATGTTCATATCTCATATCAGTGAATTCTCCTTGAATGTCTCTTAACTAACGACTATACTTATTTGACCATGTATTCAGTCTGACAACCTAGGATGAGTATAAAGGATTTATAAACCTAATGTCTCGTATGAGTATTTATCTATACTCATATTGCATATTCTATGCTTAGGGTTAGGGTTAGGGTTATATTGTAAGTAATCAGTTTTTATTATTGCCTTTATTGTGGTAATGTGAAATGAAAATAAAGGGCATGGAATGCAGAATAAAGGGTTCAGTTGGAAATTTCCAGAAGGTTACCAACCGACTATGATAACACTAACCCTAACCTCAACCAACTATGATAAAAGTCACATGAAAAAGAGCAGCAGGTAGCACTATCGAAACATTGTGAACATAATAAAGATCAGGACAAAAGTCTAAAAGATTGTGAGTGTGGTGTAAAAAAAAACATAACTAAAAAAACAATTAATCTGAAATTTGGCGTGGTGGTTACTGTTATCAAAGAACACCGGATCCATGCATGAAATTTGGAAAATTCGGAAGTTGAAATTCTGTCAAAAGTTCAACCATGACCGAACTTTCAAAGGTAAAATTCGAAGGGCAATATTATATAAGACATATGCTACAATAGGGCGAAGTATGACTTTCACCTTGACCGTGGCCTTTGAGCTAGATATCACAAAATTAAATCAGTTCTAAATTAGACCATGATCGCTATTTTGGGCAAGTTTGGTGACGATTGGTCAAGCAACGCTAGGCTAGGTACTCTTATAGCTGATGCACCATGTTTCTATGACTTCGCGGCGTCAACGTTCGGGCAGATCTAGGAAGCGCCGAGAGTTGATGAAACTATTAACCAAGAAACATTTGCTTATAAACAGTTTGTTTTCGTTAAAATAAGAAAAAGACTGACAAAAAATGTAAAAAAAAAAAAAAATTGAAACAAAATTTTAAAAACAATAACATTTGCTTAACAAATCAAACAAAATCATCTTTTGAAACTTTTTGAAACAAAATAACATTTTATTTAAAAACATGTAATTAACAATGGTTCCTTTGATAATAAAGAACAAAAATAAACATCTTATTACTAACAGTTGTTTAGCTATGGTTTGGTTCGTTCTTTATTTGTATATATGTATTTTACTTTGATTTTCTTTGTCGTAATTTATCGGCTGCCAGTCTTCAATTTAGCATTTGGCAGTTTTTGCCTTGTCAACTGTCGGGCGCTTCCGTAACCTGCCCGAACGTTGACGACACGAAGTTACAAAAACATGGTGTGTCAGCTATAAGAGTACCCTAGGCTGTATACCAACGAACTCGACTGAAAACATAACCCATTTGGCAGAAGTGATAACAAAATACCTCATCTAAGAAATGTCAAATCCTCTCTTCCCTTTTTTTCTTTTATTTCCCTTGTTATCCTTTCTCATCTTTTTCTCATCCTCTTCTTTTTATTATTTGTCTTGATTTTTAAAAATTCTATTCTTCCTTTTTCTCAATTTTGAAACTTTGAATTCTTGCAGTCTACCCAAAATCCCTTTCTTTTACAATTTCTTTTTCTGTCACCCTCTCCCTCTTCTGATAGAGTACTGGACACTTCTTTTCACCCTTATTACACTTTTTTATAAAGTCCCCCTTTATTTTCTTACACTTTACTGCTAGCAAAAGGTTTATAAATTATCTTAAGATGCCCCTCTCTCTAAGAAGTGCCACCACCACAGAAACTGACAGTCTTAGTAAATGAGGTTTGCTACTTGGTTCTGATGTCTGGTGAAGTCAAAGCCAAATACCAGATGAGAAGGTTCAGGAGGAAGACACAGGGGCTCGTGGGGTAGGGTTGGCGGTTTACTCATGAGAATATATCAAAGAAAGGTAATCTGAAAATTATTATTTATGTAATAATATATATATATATATATATATATATATATATATATATATATATATATATATATTTATATATATATATATGTGGGTTAGGTATGTGTATATGTTTATATATTTGTATGTAAAGGGTTCACTCCTAAACTAATCAACTGATCATTATGAATTTTAGAATACAGCTGCTAAGTGTAAGAGGCTGTAATATTGGTTATATTTAGTTTAATTTAGTTTCATAAAAAGTGGGCGAAAGGGAGTGGAAGTCCTTCGTGAAAATTCAAATACCTTCGATTTTTGTGAAATGTTAACAATGGGTATTAGACATAAATGAATAAATATTTCCCAAATTTCAGTTTTCTTAATGTGTTTTGTTAATCGGAACAACTTCCCATTTGAAAATGCAAATTTTTCAGATTTGCATTAAATTTGATCCAGAATCATTAGGCACCAATTAAGCAAGATTCCCTGAATTTAAATTTCTTCTTAAGACCTCTTAAGCTAAAGCCTTAAATTTTAGACATTTTTCTAGAATCAAAATCATGCAATGTATTTTGATCAAAATTAGAATAAGGATTCGAGACATAAGTTCAGTATCATTATATCTTGCTTTTAATTTGTCAGGAGACCTAAAAGTGGAACAAAACTGTTCTGTTCAGAATAGTTATATATATATATATATATATATATATATATATATATATATATATATAGATAGATATATAGATATATAGATAGATAGATATATTATTATTATTATTATTATTATTATTATTATTATTATATATCTTCTATATATATAACATAGTTTCTTTCTGTTTGTTTGTTTGTTTGTTTGTTTGTTTGTTTGTTTGTTTGTTTGTTTGTTTGTTTGCTTGTTCATGAACACCTCCAAGGGCTTTAGATGACGATTGGCCAATAATATTCTAAAACAGGGGCGGGCAACCTTTTCGGAGTGAGGGCCACATGAGACTTTTGGAAGGAGATCGCTGGCCGGAGTGAAAAACGAAATCTCAGAATTATTATATTTTGTTTACGTGAATAAATTGTACAAAAATTGCATTGAACACTCTACAAATCTGATATTTTTTCTCAGGAGACTTCTGTATCTAATGTTATAAAAGGCACCAACGAAGGGCCATTTTGGAATCATAAATCATGACGGGGGAAGTAGCAAGTTGATCCAGCATTCGTTTTGACACACCTCACATAAATTCTCTGTTTTATGCCCTTTCCTCGTCTCTCGTGTCTCCTTTGCCTCTCTCTTTCTCTTTTTCTATTTTTATCTCAGGCCAAGGATTTGAAATTAATAGTTAAAGAAAAATGAAATATACATCCATCATCGCTGGCTGATATTTATACATTTTCATCTCACTGTAAATCTTAATCGAAACCTACTTTTACGTCTATGTCACAAAATGATATGAGTTTTACTAGGAGGTCTGCGGGCTGGATTGCAATAATAAAGCATAGCAGGGTGGCGGGCCGGACACTAAGCCTTTGCGGAGGTTGCCCGCCCCTGTTCTAAAACTACAATATCCAGAGTACTTGGATAAATATATTTTATGTTGCTCAAGGGAAGTATAACATGTGCCGAGTCTTAGTCATGGCAAATCAAGACAAATCTAAGAGTCAATGAACATTGTAAATATGTTCATGTGTCATTATTTTTAATTACTTTGCCCTATCATCTCATTCCATCTACTTACCATTTAATTTTTGTCAAAATTTATTTTAATTTAAACCAACAGGCATGTTCATGAATATAGATAATATTAACTAAATAATGATAAATAATGATAAATCAATGAATACATACATATATATATTCCACAAACAGGGTAACTAACCTATGCCATTTTCCTACGGGCGAAGTCTTGCGTGTGTCACGGTGGGATCTTAACTCTTAACTTTTAACAGTTTTTATTACATCTATTTATTTCGTTGTATGTATGTAGGTTTTATTATCTAATATTTATTATAGTCATTTATTTATTTATTTATTTATTTATTTATATATTTAAATATTGATCATTTATCTACTGACTTATTTATTTATATTATTTATATTATTTAATTTATTATCTTCATTAGTATTATATTTATTTATTTGAATTTTCAGATATATTTGTTTTATATATATATATATATATATTTTTATTATTATTAGACGCTAATTTTAATAAATAGAAAGTTAAATAAACGTTTTTTTTTAGAGAATTAAATTTTTAAAAATAAATGACCGCTGATACGAAGAAAGAAAGAAAGAAAGAAAAGAGCGAGTAATTAATTCAATTAACAGTTAAATTGAACGCAGTAACAGTAATTTCAAACAAATAAGTCGACTACAACGCTAAAACATGTGTATGCTGGCCAGCACAGGCACGTACGTGTGTGTGTGTGTTTGTATGAGTGTGTGTGTGTATGTGTGTGTGTGTGTGTGTGTGTGTGTATCGAGCAGTAAGAGACAAAGAAAGAGAGAAAGAAAAAAGGCACGCAGCCCAGACGAAGAGAGAAAGAGCGAAAGGGAAAAACAACTATTTATTAAACGGTTAAATTAAGTAGTAGTAATTTCAAAACAATTAAGTCAACTACAACGCTAAGAGATGTGTATGATTGATCGCATGGTGTGTGTGTGTGTGTTTGTATGTGTGTGGGTGTGTGTGTGTGTGTGTGTGTGTGTGTGTGTGTGTGTGTGTGTGTGTGTGTGTGTGTGTATCGAGCAGTAAGAGAGAAAGAAAAGGAGAAATAAAAAAGGTATTTGTGAATGGGTGTATGTATATATGTATGTATGCTTACGCGCATAGGCACGTGTCGGTGTATGTGTGTGTGTGTGTGTATCAATGTACATGTACACGTCCCATTACGTGTGTGTGGACGCGTATGTGCGTGTGCTCATTTATACACATATTTAATTTATGATTTTTCTACTCTTTCCCCCTCATTGCCTGGGAAAACCTCCCACCGTACACACGCAAACCCCAAACACCGATGAAGACTGAAGGATCAGTCGAAAATTTTGTTCTCCATACCATCAACAAGAAAAAACTATTTTTCTTTACAGAACAACTTATATTCCTACACGTCACAAAATAAATAAATAGAAAAATAAATAATAAAAAGTTATAACACAATATAAACTTTTTTTCATTTTATTTTTTTATATACATACTTATATATATATATATATATATATATATATTTGTTATATAAACATTACATTTAATATGGCTTTTCATTACCGGATTACAAGCTACAGTGTATTAATTAACAATTATCTATTAATAAATAAATAGAAATAAAAAAATAATAAAAATAATAAAAATAAAATTAAAAACTAAGTTGCAGATTCAAAATATAAGCAAGATTTCCAAGAACGAGTCCACTCTTAAATCCAAGGGGCACACTCATGCCGCTCCTTCTCTGAAGGTTATGCCCCCTGCCACAACTAAAAATTGAATTATCAATCACATGTATTTGACCTATTTAACCCAGCTGAAGAAATTCTTTCTTTATTAAAATATTATCAATGAGTATATAAGATGAAAATATATATAGAAGAATCAACAAACAAGAGTCATACGTACTTAAGATTAATTGGTAGTGACCCCAGTTTGCAAAAACTTATTTAGACTTTATATAAGAGTACTTACCTAACCATGAATTCTAGTGAAGAGACTTCGACTATTTAATTAGTCCAAAAGATCGTATTAGACATCCTTGATTCGACAACTGCACAAATCACATTCATTTCATAATCTTTAACCTTATGCTAAAAATAATCTGGATTTATTAATTCATAACAATAGTTAAGAACTAAATATTATGCAAACATAAGTGCTTTAGGGATTGTACAGTTAAGCTAAATAAACCAATTATTTATAGATATTATTGTTCTATTCCAAAACTTATGCATTAATAATGAAACTAATACCTTCCCCACAAAAAAACTTATCCGTATACTAATTTTTTTATAAAAAACTTCTATTGATTCACGGTTTACATCTAAAAAACATGCCACCCCAGCAACCGCCACTAAGTTATTACTACATAATCCTATTGACAATAAGAATAGTCCAAATCTATTTATATTTTGCTGTCCATGGTCATGGAATGTAATTAATTCAATTAATTAAATCAATAAATTAATTAATTAACTAAGGCCCATTCACTTCGAATGACTAAGTTAACTATCCAAAAAGCTACTATAAGTATAAATTAACTATCTATCTATACGTCTGTAATCAAGAATGGGGCAGTCTGTGACTTAATTATGATATATTTTTAGTAAAATATATTTACTAATTTAAATTATATACTGAACAATTGATCTAATGTATGTGCCAATCCACTCAATTGTCTAGATGGTCTAATTCTATGTATACTTGTTAGCCAAACCTAAAATGCAAACAATTTTGCAGGATTTCGTGTTTCTTATTAATTAAATTATTCTTGGAAGTTATTATATAGTAAGATTCAAGGGTTCATAGATCACATTTTTTAACCTTACCAGGAGTGTATTTATTTGCTTTATTTATTATAGATCATTTCAATTCAAATTGTACATTATTTTTTTGTAATTCTCTAACACACATAGCTAATGATGTTGGAATTTCCTTAGTATCCGAGTCAGGTCTTACTTTGAAAGAGAAAATATTCGTTTCTATACCTATCCTTAAAAATGCACTTTGTGTTGTATTCATACACAATACTAGAAGTTAGACACTCTTATGTTCTGTTGTTTAATGTTAACATTCATCGAGCTTTTATCTTGAATAGGTTTGGTAAATTAAAAAATATATACTCAAATATATATTTTCATGTACTGTGTGGTCCTTTTTCTTATTAATTTTTTTCAATATATAAAGTCCAACTAGATCAATGACATGCGCTGAGTCCGTCCCCCATAGTAACATCAAAGTTAAATTTCCAATGTTTCTTAGTCCATAGTTTATTACTGTATAGTATTAATGTTCTTCTAGATAAATTATATATATGCATATTAACAAATGTATTGATGCAAGCACATATACATAATTACTGCAGTATATACCGATAAGAATGGAACTAATATTCCAACGTAATGGAAAATGAAAAAAAGAAAACAAAAAATATTGTTCAAAGTTCACTAATTGAAATACTTCAAACATTTCATTCATAACTTTGTCGTAAACATGAAACAAAATATTTATCAATTATTCATATAGATAAACATTAAGATATTGGCAGTTTTGATACAAATGTATTTATCTCTTAAATCTGACCGTAAAGAACGAAAAGAAAGAAGAATCAATTTGCTTTTTCACTTGTAATTTAGAAATAGATCACAACTTGGTGAAAATCAATTTAGTTCATCTGAAGGAAGGAACGTTTGAACATAAATGCTAAATATTTGCCCAGAAAATAAAACAATATTACGAAATATAACTATTTGTTTTATTAAAATCAAAACAATCATTGAATTAAAAAACAAGAACAAATAATAGTTAATTAATAAAATGTCCTTTTTTAAAAACCAATATGCAAATTAGTTAACCTTGTGACTATAGCATATACATAAGCAGTATATAAAATAGATGGTGCGTCTACTGTGTAAAGCTGATTTAACTTTAACACAAAATCCTCCGTGACCTTTTGGCTAAGATCAGAGTGTAGTATCTGTTCCGATGGATGCTCTTCGGGCCTTGATTCCGCCGATCTGAGGTATTGCCCCGTGCAGTTCTAGGAGGTCCACCCTACTAGGCTTTGCCTCCCATCTTTGGGGAGGAGTAAGTTTATTGCTTACTGCCTGAGGCGCCCCTACCGGGGAATACCGACGGGGCTGCCCAGGCATTTTTTGTAGGCCAGAGTGCTCACCTTCTCAGGTGCTGGCTTTTCGAGTCCCACTTTCCCGACCCGACATTGGGTCACATCTTACATTGTGGGAGTAAGATAAACCTGGCCTTGTGCCTAACCTCCTGGGGAGGTAAATAAAAAGTTGAATTTACTTGAAATAGGCCGTTTTCACTTTACTGTTAGTGTGAGAAATGGGCCCAACCTTCGCAGTTATTCATTTAGATTACATTTCAAATTTTATTTTGCATTTGATTCTTTCGATATATGTTTCTTTTTAAAGATGTTTACATTAATTTATTTTTAATCAATTAATTCTTGATTGATTATTCCATATAATATTAAATTCTATTAAAAATGAAACTGTGAATTTTGAGACAGTGTTGTTTATGAAGAAATAAATATTTTCAAAAACCAGGAGAACTCATAATCAAAAGAATGAATTGAATGTGATTTTGTTATTTAATTACACTAACCCTAACCCTAACATTAACCCTAACATTCACCTTCACCTTCAACTTGTTACTAAATTCGAATTGGTTCGATCTGAGCTTTAAACATCTGACCTCTTTTTCTCTGACCTCTTTCTCATTTCTGTAAGCATGTAGGCCATCTTAGATCAGGTAAATCTAAAGATTGCATTTATTGATTCTTTGATCTTTCTCTATATATACATATATACCCCCGCCTTCACGAGGGCAAATACAAACTTGAAGTGGACAATGTATTGATTCCTTGAATAATAAATTCCTGAAGAGAATATTTGGATGCAATAATATCTTATTAATTTTAAGAATTATATTTTATTGAAAACATTTTTTCAAATATATAAATGATCTCCATAAAGTATCTTTTCATGATTGCAGCCTTTCTAAAAAATCCTTTCTATCATTTCTGTTTTAAAAACAGAAATGATAGAAGGAAAGTGATAATCATTTCTTTTTGGTTTTAGTTTTAGGAACAACTTAGAATTGTCAAAAGGTTTTAATCGATTTGAGGTTCGATGGTCCAATTTTGTCTCATTAAACTCATTGAATATTGCAAACTTTAGTTTAAGTTTTAAACAATGCTCCACAGTTGCCAGAATATGATTATCATCTCAGAATACCATTTTATTTACTAATGAGTCGTCACTTGTCAAGGTCAAAAGCCATTCGAGGATAAGGATTAACGAGATGGATGGATTGTCAGTTTAATGATGAAACTAATTATGAGATGATTGAAAATGATTAATGGAATGAACCATATTTGATTACTTATAAGGACGGTTTATGACAAGTATTTGTTAACATTGGATTTAAAAACGACCCTGATGCAGTCTGCAGGGAAGCAGCCCCGCGTTATTTTGTTCCACAGAAACTCTTGGAAAGAAACTCTGTTCATGGAAATTCTATTTGATATTAGGCACATGGAGGAAGTAAAGAAAGTGCGTAATGAGAAGAATTTTTGCTGTGAATACAAAGAGGAAACAGAGATTGATGCTCAGTTGAACACTTGAAAAGAGACACTGTTCATGGAAATTCCGTTTGATGTTTGGCACACGGAGGGGGAAGAAAAGAAAGTTCTTTACAGTGGTGGCAGAGAGACGAGTTTTTGATGGGAATGTCTTACAAGGAGGAACCAGAGATTGGAGCTAAACTGAGCATTTTCCATGGAAATAACGATGGAGTAGAGAAAAACTATCAATGTCTCTTCTATGGGAAAGGAGGTGTAGAACACAGAAGAGATCACCTGCCACTGGCGTGGGGAATCGATTTTTGACTTTGTCAAAGCAAGAAAGAATACTCTGAACAGCATTTTCGCAGATATAGCAGCAGCAGTATTATATCTTAGGATGTATCTGACTCTTATATATGTAGAGGATTGCATCAGGAGTTAAGTACTTTCCGGGACGATAGAATGATCCAGATTGGATATAAGTCTTCCATTTTAGATTTGGAGTGAAAGTCAGTTCTAGGAGCTTATCAAAACAAAGGGGTTCTTCAAGGAGAGAGCCATTCATTTCAATTGGGACAAAACAAGGATCTGAGCATTGGTGGTGAAAGGAGAGAAGCTTAGTTTTAGAGGTGTTAAAAGTAACGAGCCAGTCTTCCCCGTTGCACCATGTGCTCCAGATCAGAAGAGACAGAACCAGCAAGATCTTTATCACCAATGCTCTTTGATGTGCTGCCATAAATAGCTTTGTTGTCTGCATTATCGTTATTGCATGTGTAATGATAAGAATTAATACTATTGGTATATATGACTTTGTGCGATGCTAGGCTGATCTGATTGTTGGATGTCTCAGAGAAAGTTAAGTGAATTGGAGGACAAACTGATGATTTTAAGACTTAGTAATACATCAGGGATAATATTCTAAACCAATTCTAGAATAATGTGAATATCAGAAGACATCCTGAGTTACGCTAGGTGTGGTTCATAAAAATAATAAATAAAGGTAGACATAAAGAAAATGTGAAAAAGCAAGAGGACGAATCCAGTCGACCTCTGACACGAATGACTTTCTTGCCCTCTTTAATCCGCCTTAAATTAAAGACGCCTTACTTCAAAATAGTTAAAAGATATACAAACGAACTTTACTTTGTAAACATTCGAAAGCAACTAATAAAGAAAAACTTACAATTTTTATAAAACTGTGTTTTTTCTTCGTTACCAAAAACATGGAAATATAACATAAATAAAATAAAATATGTTTGTCTGTGTGTTTACAAAAGAAATCTCAAATGGTGGTGAATATAAAATTGATTGGCACTATGATGTCGGTCAGTGGTATCACTGTGATCAGCATCCATCACATTGAATTCGGCGTCTAACTTAATTATGGTTACATGGCGATTAAACTGAAAAAACTCCATACTCTGTTCTAATTGAGTTCACTTTCAGTATGTTTGGCAAAACTATATATATATATATATATATATATATATATATATATATATATATATATATATATATATATATATATATGTGTGTGTGTGTGTGTGTGTGTGTGTGTGTGTATGTGTGTGTGTGATGCCATCCAGCGTTGCTGAATTTTAAAAAAAAACTAAATTCAGCCCCTACCACAAACCAAACTTAACTCTCTTCTACGTACATAAGCTATCTAACCATCCAAAATCCATCATTAATTCAATAGTCCCCTCAGATTCTAATAGAATTTCAAAACTATCTGCTAATAAATCTATCTTCGAACAAAATTCAAATTCCTACAATAACGCACTACTCAATTCGGGCTACAATGATAAAATTAAATACAAAAATAATCCCTTTATCCAGGAAAATAAACCTTTAAGTGTAATGACACACAACATAGAAATACAGAATAGAAAACAGATAAATACTATATTACTCAAGTATCTGTTACAATTTATTTAATAAATAGAACATTTAATTATTTCTTTTTTTTGTCAATTCTTTTAGAAATCACTCAGTAAAGTTGCAACAAATGTTTTTTCTATAATTGGTTCAATATTCTCCACGAATGGTTCCCCCATCGTGATTTTTATACAGAGTTTATGTATACCAAGTGTTGTGACCTGATTACCAGACCGGATTGTCTGCTTGATTTCTGCTTGATTCAAATTACATCACAGTTATACACAGCAGATACTAAATCAGACCATCGTTTAAAAACCACCATCAATTTCTACAGTAAAAAATGACAATGTTGGTGTGTGTTTCTCATGCTCGTAACATCATTATAACACATGATAGGATGAGAATCAGGATCTCATAAAATGAATATTTGTATTTTCGGGGATGAGAAATTTCCATTTTGTTACAGATTTCGGGGTGATTCAACATTTCGGGTAAAGCTACCTCTGGACGAAAAATGACAGAAAACAGATCTACTCTATCTCGTATAGGTGTGGAAATGTTTCTAATGGTGAACCATTGAAAGTATATTTTAAATCAGTAACACAAGGAGAGACAGAAAAATCAGGAGTAGTCTATCAGGAAAAGGGTGACCATCATAGTCACTAGGCATCGTTGGAAAGAGAGAAAGCTGTAAGAAATAGTTCACATATTAGGGCATACCAATCTGCTCAGCAGGTCAAGTATGGAGATAAATACAATATGGGGGACTCTGATAGAAGAGAAATCAAAGATTCAGTCAAACTTGTCACAGAGAGAGATGGCTGATACAACTGGATGTTGGTTGAAGTGTGCTGGTTATCTTGAGCAAAGGCAGCTAGACGGTTTTAAAGAGTTAACTGACACAAAGTTTGGGGAATGAAATGTGAACAGTGTACTCTCACGGTTCCAATAAAGAGTCGGCTTCAAAATTCCATGACACAAGGTTTTTACTTAGTCGAATGATCAATTTTATTGAGAGAAAAATTCACAAGAAAATGTTAAAGACCCATTGTATGGGATTCTGTTGACAGCAGCAGTGATAGCAAATGTTGTTTTTATGTATCGACTCTCAATTAGACAAAATCTCAAATCACTAGTTTCTTTTAACCAAATAGAGAAGCGAGAATAGTCACTGCCAAAAATTTGCGTGTACTATAAAAACTAAAACACACAGCTTTCTGTTTTTTTCTTTCAGAAACAACATGTGCCTAGGTCCTTTGGAGCGAAAATCTCTCAGCAACAACAAAACAGGTATGCTAATATACACAGATATACATGCACAAGGTGATAGCCAAAATGAACGTGCATACTCAATTTCTGCTTACAGACAAAACACCTTTTTTCACCTAGAAAGTTATCGAACACTTTGAACTTTCATTCTTTACAAACTCTTTATTTTTAGTTGTCTTAACAAGTTGTCAATAAAAATCAATTATTTTGTTTGGATAGATTTTGTCAATTTTTCAACCGATAATGACCTATCCCCAACAATTCTTTCATAGAGTGTGAAACAAAACACCAATCATATAATCAGAATTCGAAACATAAACGGTGAAAGAATGTATAATGTTCTATAGTCAAAGAATGCTCGGTTTAAAAGTACTTTTAAAGCAATGGTAAAACACAATAGCTGAAATTTATTAGAAATTCAATCAAAATGCCTTTATCGACTTCCATTAATTAAATTGGAGAGAAAAATAGGTGTAGCAATATTTAGATGTAGGTGTGTAAAAATGAGGCGAAAATGAAATCAGATTAGAATGGAAAATTCTATTAGAAGTTAAGAGTAGAACAAAAGCGATGTGTACAGGAAGTTGTGTTATGGGAGGAAGTCAGAAGTGAAACAGAGTAAATGAGCTGATTAGGTTTGGTCGCCTTTTTAGAAACACCATCTTTGACGCCCCCCCCCCCGCCTGGGAAGCTGACGTGTAACACTACAATGCTGTAAGAGAATAAAACCTCAAAGAGAATAAAACCTCAGAGAGAATAAAACCTCAAAGAGAATAAAACCTCAGAGAGAATAAAACCTCAAAGAGAATAAAACCTCAGAGAGAATAAAACCTCAAAGAGAATAAAACCTCAGAGAGAATAAAACCTCAAAGAGAATAAAACCTCAGAGAGCATGAACCATTGAGCGACAAAGAGACTTTTCTTTTAGGTCATCCAGTTTTGCAGCTAACAGGCGAGAGAGAAAGACAGAAACTTCAGTTGACACATCATGACTGCGACTTCAGATAGACGAACAGCTGGTTCTGTCGATGAAGTGGACTATGGACACACGGTGGGGATTCAAAGAACATCAAACACTCTGTTACATGATTCATCATTGTTTATCTACACGGTATCTCCAAAAGTACATTTTTATTTCATTGATTAAAGACCTTTAAACAATTAAATTGGTTTCAATCATCTTTTATGCCACAGTTTTTCTCACGTGCGGTTGCTCAGTCGCCCCCCCCCCCTGGTATGTCAACATTGTTTAGTAAGAATTGATTTTCCTCACTTTAAACGTGAATAACACATAAAAGTCTAAACTTGTTAACAATTTACAACAACAATTTACTCTTTCAATATATAAAGAACGTAGGAGTGTATGTAGTTGTTGCTATATTTAACACTTGTCAAAATAATTGCGTTCATAGTTCGTCTATTACTAGAATTATAGATGCATTAATCATGGATGGTGAGTGGTTGGCAGTGGCATGCAAAGGTATGGTGATGCCCAAGGCCAACTCCTTGTGGATTGTATGCCTCAAAGACTCAAGTATAAGTTCTAGTACTGAGCAATATTATGAAAGAAGCGCATAGCTTGAATATGGTTGGATCATTTTGGATGTTCGGGACCACCGCCCGGCAGCCCAATCATTCTGCATGCCACTAATGGTTTGATAAAGTATGTATGTTAAATGGTATTTCGTTTTCTTTGGGAGAATGGAAAATAGCCGCACAGTGTAACAAAGTCATTAATTTTGTTGTATCAAAGTTGAACTTTCATAAATTACTCAGCTGAACATTAATTTTGAGATGCAAACATAAAATGAATGTTCAAACCTTAAGATTGAACAAGTGAGATTTAGTTGGCCCAAACAATCTGAAAAAGCAAACAAATTCACTTTCATTCTCGACAAACATTTTGCACTTTAGTTAGAAATCAAAACAAAATGCAAAACAATTACTAACACATAGAAAATGGCATTTTTGCAAATACTGATTACAAAAAATTAGACGGAAAGTTGACCTGAAACCTGACCTCAATTGTGTTAAGTGAAGGTGAGCTTATGGGTCACATTTGGGGAAAAAAAGAAAATTAAAAGTGTCCTGTTAGCTATTAAATACAATTGTTTTTCATGAATGTACTGTTCCTTTAGTTTAAACACATTTCGAGATTGTCTTTTTTTATATATAAAATCACTTATTTAACAAAAGAAAACTAAATATTCTAAAAAAAACTCTTTAAGCCTTTAAAAGACGGAAGGTTTCATTGTAATCCATGGAATTTCATATTTCTAAATAAGAAATGGCCAAAAGAAAAACACATGATGAACATTGGAGAAGATTGGATAAATTAAAAAACAACAAGAATGAAATACTAAAATTGTAAGATTTATTAAAAACTTTATTTTTTCTTTTAAATCGATTTATTAATAAGATTTTTGCTATTTGTATCCAAATATCTGTGAAAAGTTCACGGATGAGTTTTAACCGTTTTCTCGAATTGAAGTTATTCTGATTCCAGCAAAGGCAAATTGTTGTCTTGGATTTATTTCCAGGTGAATATGTGTTCCATTCTGGAATCTTTCCAAAATGAATTTCTGCCAACTTAAACCAATCAAACTTGACCACCGAGCACAATATTTTCATAGGAATATTAACTCAATTGACTTAACAATAATATAAGATATTTTTCATATCTTTAAGAAAAATTAGGAATACATAAATCTGTACTATTTATTATTTAAATCATTTTTATATTTATTATTTAAATCATTATTATTTTTATTATTTAAATCATTATCATTTTTATTATTTAAATCATTATCCTTTTCATTATTTAAATCATTATTATTTTAATCATTATTATTTTCATTATTTAAATAATTATCATATTTATTATTTAAATCATAATCATATTTATTATTTAAATCAATATTAAATTTATTATTTAAATAATTATCATATTTATTATTTAAATCATAATCATATTTATTATTTAAATAAATATTATATTTATTATTTAAATCATTGTTATATTTATTATGTAGATTATTATTATATTTATTATGTAAATCATTATTATTTTATTATCAAATTATTATCATATCTATTATTTAAATCATTACTATTTTTATTATTTTAATAATTATCATATTTATTATTTAAATCAATATTATATTTATTATTTAAATAATTATCATACTTATTATTTAAATCATAATCATATTTATTATTTAAATCAATATTAAATTTATTATTTAAATCAATATCATATTTATTATTTAAATCAATATTATATTTATTATTTAAATCATTATCATATTTATTATTTAAATCATTATTATATTTATTATTTAAATCATTATTATATTTATTATTTAAATCATTGTTATATTTATTATGTAAATTATTATTATATTTATTATGTAAATCATTATTATTTTATTATCAAATTATTATCATATCTATTATTTAAATCATTACTATTTTTATTATTTTAATAATTATCATATTTATCATTTCAATCATTATTATGTTTGTTATTTAAATAATTATTATATTTATTATGTAAATCATTATTATATTTATTATTAAATTATTATCATATTTATTATTTATATCATTATTATTTTATTATATAAATCATTATTACATTTATTGTTTAAATCATTATTATTTTATTTATCTACCTCCCACAAGGTAAGATGTGACACAAGGTCGGGAAAGTGGGATTAGATAAGCCAGCGCTCGAGAGGTGAGCACTCTGGCCATTTAAAAATTGCCTGGGCAGCCCCGTCGGCATTCCTGGTAGGCCGCCTCAGACAGTAAGCAATAAACTTACTCCTCCCCAAAGAGGGGAGGCGAAGCCTGGGAGAGTGCACCTCCTAGAGATGCACAGGACCGGCAACCCCCAATAGACCGGCGTAAATCCGGACCCAAAGGCTCGGACAATACCAGTTTATTAGGCGGGGTAACATTATTATATTTATTATTTTAATCATTATAATTTTTATTATTTGAATCATTATTATTTTTATTATTTTAATAATTATTATATTTATTATGTAAATCATTATTATATTTATTATTTAAATCATATTTATTATTTAAATCAATGCGCATGTCTCCAGCCTTGAATCTCACGGGTGTCCTTTTATCTGTCTGAGGTTGTCTTTGCTGCACCCCACTTCCTATTTGTTCTTTTTGTACCGTTCCCCTTCTGACAATGACTTCTCTGTTGTTGATGCTATATCCATCAGTGTTGATGATGCATTGCAAATTTATCTGTTAAGCTCCATCTTTGTTTTTGGTGACTTCAATGCTCATCATTCTGACTTGCTCTAACCGCACAAATCTAGCTAGGAAATCTCTCTTAACTTTTCTGTCTCATGACTAGTCCCAAATTGCCACCTTGCCCACACGTTTTCCTGATAATTATGTTAATCAACCATCCTTATTTTTCTCTAGCTCTTCTCTTCTATTAGGTTCTTCTGATTATGCTGTTGTTAATGTTGAGGTTGATTTTTCGGTGAAGTCTATTGATCGTCCCTTCCATAGGAAGACGTTCAACTACAGGAAGGCTGATTGGGATGGGCTTTGCATCTTCCTATGTGACGTTCCATGGGGTCCTATATTTGGTATGTCTCTGAATGATGCTGCTAGGGAAATTACTGACTGGCTGCTTGTTGGAATTGACACCTTCATTCCTCATCGTAAGTTTCAAACCAAACCTCATTCTCCTCCATTGTTTTCATCTGTTTGTGCTTCTGCCATTGTCCATCGTAACCATTACTTTAATCAGTATCGTTGGGATGGTTCTGAGGTTTCTAGATAATCCTACAGAAGAGCTAGCAATGCCTGCAAGAGAGCAATCTCTGAGGCTACGTCTAGCTATTCTCAAAGTATTCGTTACTATCTCATCTCAAAGGGTTGGCTTTCGTGATTTTTTGGAGAATCTACAATAGTGTTATGAATAGTGGCAAGTTTTTCTTCCTCTTTTTAATGGTCTTCAGATTATTTCATCTTCTAAGGATAAGGATAATCTCTTTGCTCGTCTTTTTGCTGACAATTCTTCTCTTGAAGATATTCTTTACACAGTTTTGAAATATGTTTGGGGATAATTGGCTTCTTGATATATGAATGCATACCTAATCAAATTCAGTCCAGAAATGATTCCATTATTTAATATTTACTGTGTTTCCCTGTGGGTGCAATGCACCTGTTATCAAAAGTTCACCAGCTTTGAACACAATTATGCTGACCGAAGAGTTTAAATTTAGACACTTTCATACAGACATTTCTTTTTTCAAAAATTAAAAGTTCAGTGTCTGTGCTCATTGTCAAATCTAGGGAGTTTCTGGATGTTTGTACGACTCAATAATGGCTTCTTAGTATCTATTAAAGCCTTGTTCTGCCAGTCCTCTGCTTATAGTCACTTTTGAGAATTTCTCAGACTCTGATCTAGAAGCATTCTCTCTGCCTGAATATCAGCATAATTCTTCAAATCTTGATGTGCCTGACATCCACTTCAGTCAACTTGCATTTTCTGCCGCTTCCTTGCCACAGTTTGTAAATACTAGTTTCAGCAATTTATTCCAAACTATACTTGACCAGACTGGAAGAAGGCTTTAACTATTTGTCTCAGAGACCATCCAGCATCATGAAGTGTTTTGATAAAATCTCTGTTATTTTCTGTGAATTCCCATTGTTTTCACATAACGTCAATTCATAATAACAACTCAAGATGCTGCAAGCTATGCTTACAAAAAGAAATAACGATAATTACAAATAAAATAAACAAACAAAAACAAGTAAATAAAATAATAAATTCGGGATAAATTCAAACAATTTATTTGAAAAAAAAGTTTACCAAAATAGATACGACTTAAAAATAGAAAACTAATCTCATATGAGCCCATCAAAAATACATAGGGAATACACAACAGAGATAAGCATAGAATATGAAGAACACAAGACGATAAACTAATAATCTCCATCAACAATTTATTATGAACACACAATGGAGATAAGCAGAGAGTGTGAAGAACACAAAACAATAAACTAATAATCTCCATCAAAATGAGAAATTAAAGAAACGGTATGTAGACTTGAATTAAAAACGCGAAATAGAGACCATATTAAAAATCATAAACTTTCTAAAAAATTCATAATGCCTGCGTCACACCATGTAAATTTTAAAAAAAATGATCTCTGCTGCATAGATAAACCACCTTAAATAGATATTTACATAAGTGTTCAATGACATTATGCCAACTAAATTGTCATCCAATTCCTCTGAGGTTAATATATTTAATCAGAATAAGGATATTTATGAAAGAGTATGTAAATACATTAGTTACAAAGTCAATGCACTCTACAAAAGACAATATTCCAAAATAATCGATAATAATAATAAAACTGAAATAATAGAAAAATGACAATTATATGATTTACATGGACTCAGAATATAGCAACAACAATATAAGAAAAACTTTCTTCAACCGCATACCCTTTAATATGAGTGTCAAACACTTAAAATGTTAAGCTAAAAAGGTGCATGCCAACCAAATTTGACAAGTTTGCTATATAAGCTTACAAAGTTATTCTGGCTGAAAAGCAGAAAATGAATGATCTCCATTTCTAATTGAAACCTATTAAACCTTCTTGCCCGCTTAATGGCCATTACTTGGCTGAGAGTATTGTGTACAAAGCCATTGTACAATTTAATGGATAGCCAAGGAAAACCTACTTAGGGTCCACTGAGAGGTCATTGAATAAACGTAACTACATATCACAAAAACACTTTCACTCATGAAATGCTCAGATATAGTACTTCCCTGCCAGATTACATATAGGAGATAAAGTGTAAATATAAAATGGACTACATTTTCAAGTCTGAAATTTTCAAATGGTTACCATGTTAATTTTTTGTTTGTTTTTTTAAGATATTTTATCCCAAACAAAGCAGACCGCCACTGTAGACGTAAGGGGCTACTGGGAATTAGGGTGAAAGTTTTGGAGGTCATCTTTAATTGGGAGCTGTGCAGCGAAATGTCTATTTACATTAGTTTTAAACCTCTGCATGTCGGTATAGTCGGGGAAACAGGGAACAGAGAGGGAGTTCCAGAGGCCGGCAGCACAAGGAAAAAACTATTGGAGTAGAAAGCTCTCCGGCATCTCGGGACCTCCATAGTGAATGGATGGGATTGTCGAGTTGTTCTGGTGTATTTGCATCGAGGGAGCACTAGAGCAGCTAGTTCATCAGAGCACAATCCATTGAAGTATTCGTAAAACAAGTACAAGGATGCAACATTGCGGCGATAGGACAGGACTGGAGCTTGGTGGATAGTGAGGGACCTATTATAAACCAGGTTTTAAATTTGTTTTGTTAAGTAGGGGGAGCAAAGTTGGCTATTGCGCCATCCACCATGTTAACAAATTGCTTAATAGTAAAAAGAATTTGAAGTAAACTTAAATGTAAGCATAAAAGTAAACTTAAATCTAAACTATTAACTAGAAATTATTATTTATGTATTTATTAACATAGTTATTAATATTTGATTAATCTTTGCTAATCTTTGTGTTTATGGATTTGGCTCATTTTTTATACAAGACATACTTGGAGAGTAATGTCTGTTCATAATTCAGTATATATATATATATATATATATATATATATATATATATATATATATATATATATATATATATATATGGTGGCCGGAAAATTACGCAATGGAAAATTACGCAATTTTGTCAAGGTAGAAAAATTAGGTAACTATAGAATAAATATCGATTGAAAATAGATTTTAGGACAGTTCTTTAGGTGGATGTAGTTTTGATAGGGCTAAGACCCCTCTCCCCCCCCCCCCAAAAAAAAATATAAATATATAAAAATAAATATTATAAAATATTTATTTCTGTTTAAAAGCAAATAAAATCTATTTTTCTGTTGCCGAATTTTCCTTAATTCATATATATATATATATATATATATATATATATATATATGTGTGTGTATATATATATATATATGCAAATCATAAAACATCAAGCATTTTGAAATTATTTTTTTTAAATTATTTATATATATATATATATATATATATATATATATATGATAATTTTATTTACACAAACATGTACAAAATCTGCGACACTGGCATGTCGATGTTATCGATCAACAGTTACTATAAACTGAGATCTCATCAGGCAGAGTTAGAATCCGATCTTAACCTCAGATCATATTTGGCTCTCTCCAAATATGATCTGAGGTTAAGATCGGATTCTAACTCTGCCTGATGAGATCTCAGTTTATAGTAACTGTTGATCGATAACATTGACATGCCAGTGTCGCAGATTTTGTACATGTCCGTGTAAATAAAATTATCATATATAAAGCTCTATTTTGATATTGAGCACTTTTTATAAACCCGGTTAAAATTCTCTGGATTACCACCCTGTGGATATTTTTTACCTGGATTATTACCATTATTATTATATATATATATATATATATATATATATATATATATATATATATATATATATTCTATGTGTGAAAAAAAAGACAAACAGAAAACAGGAGAAAAACAAGAAACGAGAAATTTGACCGTTTTCGTTAGTATCAACGAACGTCTTCAGAAAAAGTGAAGATTTGAAAAATGTTATTTCGATAGCCGGCACAAACATAGGAAAAGGAACAAAACGCGAGATGTGATTGGTCTATACAAGAAAATTTAAACAAGTATGGAAGATATTTTTGGCAATTAAGTGATACTTTTCTCTTTCTTTTTTTTGCACCTACGTGCTAGTACTGGGATTTGTATGGCCATGTGAAAGGGAAAGACAAGTGAAGACTCCAATATAGGATGTTAGACTTACATGCATTATGTTAGAGTATTGCTATTGTTGTAATTACACAAAACTTATGAGATTAATAAAATAAACACATTTTACCATCAATATTTTATTTGCAAGTACAGGTTTTGTATAATAAATTTTGTTTATTTGTTCATTTTGAAAGAATATATACATATGAAAAGAATATAAATAACAAACTTAACAGTGTTATACAACAAGAATATCTAAAAATTGAGATGAACAAAACACAAAAGGCAAATTAACAGAATTGCAAAGGAAAGTGTTGCATCATTTATTCTTTTCTCCTTTCATTTTCAACAACTTTTAACTGTTATCGACAGTTGATGTTAAATTTGCTATTGTAGCAACTAAGTTATTGGAATCAATTTTTTACTGCTTGCCAGAGTTCATACTTGCTGTTAAGCTATCATTGAAATAAATATCTCACTTAAGTGCACTCCACAGGTGGTGAATTGAATTTTAGTCACAGCTATTGAGTGACGAGTCCATGTACAAATTCGTTACAAATCCTTTTACTTGTAACTATGTTTTGGTGAACGTTGAAGCGCGACTTAGTGCGTTGTCTTGCATAAACATCGACGATTTACGTTTGACTAAATGTTAGTTATCCAACCACTCAAAGAGATTTTGTTCTAGAAAATCATAGTAACTTTTACTCTATTCTCGACTTTAAAAGGACTCACAAGCTCACTGCCAACAATACAAGCCCATATCATAATCTCACCCGCACCTTGTTGCCGTTTAACAAATTGTCTTGAATCACGTTGCTTACAGACATATCCTTGCGTCCATCCATCAGGCATATCAAGAGTTAAGCTGGCCTCGTCTGTGAACAAGACTTTTCTGAAATCAGTTTTCATATATTTCCTAGCCTACTGCATTCGATTTTCCTTATGTTTCTTAGTTAATATTGGTTTCTTGATTCGATTCTTTAGATCATTAAATTTTCTCAATGCTTTGCATCTTGTTTCTCTTGAACCCATAGGAACGAAATGTGAATAAACTACTGGTATGTGGATTTCTAATGGTGTCCTTTCAGATATGTGACAGATCTCTGTTTTGTTAGAATTCTAGATTTGGCTTCTTCTTTTTTTCTCGATTGAATTCCATTCTTATATGCTTTCTTGATTGATCGATGATCGATTTTCAGATCCTTTGAAATTTGAAGCAAAGACTTTCCTTTACTAATTTCCTTTATTATGTACTTCTGTTCATCGCTTGTTAGTTCTTTTTTGACAGACATTAAGCTTTAGTTTAGCACTTGCAAATAATCCCTATACAATAATTACAAAAGTGTATTAAATTTCTGTCTAAAATGGAAAATTAAGAGTTATTATTTTACAGCTACAACAAAATGCATACAAAGAACATATTACATCATTTGATGTCATATATTAAACAGTATAATCTCAATATATATAAGGCAAAAATCTGTGATATGTATGTAACGCTAAGGCTTTTAAAATACTAAACAAACACCTCCGAATAAGGTATTATTTAAACCGGCATAACCTCGAGAAAATAATATCGAAAAATTAAAAAAAAAGATTCATTTTTAAGGGGTCAAATAGCCATTTTTTCGTTTAATGTGATCACGATTTTTAATGTTATCTTGTGCACATGACGTCACATAGATAGGTACAGACGTCATAGTGATAAGTTCGGATATTATTTTATGCTATCGTCACGTAATTATTGTTTTTTTAGTATTTTTCTTCAGACTATTGCCCTGATAAAAGGGAGGGGAATAAGCGAGAGTTATTTTAGTATAGCTCTAGACGTCTCCTTGTATTTAACGATTGAAAATGAGGAAAAATATCATAATTTGATTGAAAATTACGAAGAATAATATGAGAGGATTGAAAATGATGAAGAATACCATGTGAGGATTGAACATGATTAATAATATCATAAGGGGATTAAAAATGATGAAGAATATGATGAAGTTATTGAAAATGATTAATAATAGGGTGAGAGGATTGAAAATGATGAAGAATATCATAAGAGGATTAAAAATGATGAAGAATATCATGAAGTGATTAAAAATGATGAATAATAGGGTGAGAGGATTGAAAATGATGAATATCATGAGTGGATTGAAAATGATAAATAATATCATGAGGGGATTGTAAATGATGAAGAATATCATGAGATGATTGAAAATGATAAAGAATACCATGAGAGGATTGAAAATGATAAAGAATAAAATGATGGGATTGAAAATGATATAAAATATCATGAGCAGGTTAAATTTGATAAAGAATACGATGAGAGAGTTGAAAATGCTGAATAATTTAATGAGGGGATTGAAAAGGATGAAGAATATCATGAGAGAATTGAAAATGATGAAGACCATCATGAGAGGATTGAAAATGATGAAGACCATCATGAGAGGATTGAAAATGATTAAGAATATCATGAGAGTATTGAAAATGCCGAAGAATACCATGAGGGGATTGAAAATGATGAAGAACATCATGAGAGAATTGAAAATGATGAAGAATATCATGAGAGGATTGAAAATGATAAAAAATACCATGAAAGGATTGAAAATGATGAAGAATACCATGAGGGGATTGAAAATGATGAGGAACATCATTGGAGGATTGAAAATGATGAAGAATATTATTAGAGGATTGAAAATGATGAAGAATATCATGAGAGGATTGAAAATGAAGAAGAATACGATGAGAGGATTGAAAATGATGAATAATATCATGAGAGGATTGAAAATGATGTAGAATATCATGAGAGGATTGAACATGCTGAAGAATATCATGAGGGGATTGAAAATGATGAAGAACATCATAAGTGGATTGGAAATGATGAAGAATATTATGAGAGGATTGAAAATTATGTAGAATATCATGGGGGGATTGAAAATGATATAGAATACCATGAGAGGATTGAAAATGATGGAGAATATCATGAGAGGGTTGAAAATGATGAAGAATACGATGAGAGGATTGAACATGCTGAAGAATAAAATGAGAGGGACGTAAAATGATGAAGAATATCATGAGAGGATTGAAAATGATGAAGAACATCATGAGAGGATTGAAAATGATGAAGAATATCATGAGGGTGTGGAAATGATGAAGAATACAATGAGAGGATGTAAAATGCTGAAGAATACCATGAGAGGATTGAATATGATGTAGGATATTATGAGAGGATTGAAAATGCTGAAGAATACCATGAGGGAATTGAAAATGATAAAGAACATCATGAGAGGATTGGAAATGATGAAGAATATTATGAGAGGATTGAAAATTATGTAGAATATCATGGGGGGATTGAAAATGATTAAGAATACCATGAAGGGATTGAAAATGATGAAGAATACTATTAGAGGATTGAAAATGATGAAGAATACCATGAGAGGATTGAAAATGATGTAGAATACTATGAGAGGCTTGAAAATGATGAAGAATATGATGAGAGGATTGAAAATGATGAAGAATACCATGATGGGATTGAAAATGATAAAGAATATCATGAGGGGATTGAATATGATGAAGAATATCATGAGAGGATTGAAAATTATGAAGAATACCATGATGGGATTGAAAATGATTAAGAATATCATGAGAGGATTGAAAATGGTGAAGAATACCATGATGTGATTGAATAGATGAAGAATACGATGAGAGGATTGAAAATGCTGATGAATAAAATGAGGGTGTTGAAAATGATGAAGAATATCCTGAGCGGATTGAAAATGATGAAGTAACTCATGAGGGGATTGAAAATGATGAAGAATATCATCAGAGGATTGAAAATGATGAAGAATATCATGAGGAGATTGACAATAATAGAGAATATCATGAGAGTATTGAAAATGATGAAGAATACCATGATGGGATTGAAAATGATGAAGAATACGATGAGAGGATTGAAAATGATGAATAATATCATCAGAGGATTGAAAATGATGAAGAATATCATCAGAGGATTGAAAATGATGAAGAATATCATGAGGGGGTTGAAAATGATGAAGAATACAATGAGAGGATTGAAAATATTACAGAATACAATAAGAGGATTGAATATGATGTAGAATATTATGAGAGGATTGAAAATGCTGAAGAATACCATGAGGGGATTGAAAATTATGAAGAATACCATGAGAGGATTGAAAATAATTAAGAATACTATGAGGGGATTGAAAATGATAAAGAATACCATGAGAGGATTGAAAATGATGAAGAATACCATGAGAGGATTGAAAATGATGTAGAATATAATGAGACGATTGAAAATGATGAAGAATATCATGAGAGGATTGAAAATTATGAAGAATACCATGAGAGGATTGAAAATTATGAAGAATACCATGAGAGGATTGAAAATGATGAAGAATACCATGAGAGGATTGAAAATAATTAAGAATACTATGAGGGGATTGAAAATGATGAAGAATACCATGAGAGGATTGAAAATGATGAAGAATACCATGAGAGGATTGAAAATGATGTAGAATATAATGAGACGATTGAAAATGATGAAGAATATCATGAGAAGATTGCAAATGATGAAGAATATCATGAGAGGATTGAAAATTATGAAGAATACCATGAGAGGATTGAAAATGATGAAGAATACCATAATGGGATTGAAAATTATGAAGAATATCATGAGGGGATTGAAAATGATGAAGAATATCATGAGAGGATTTAAAAGGATGATGAATATCATAGTAGGATAGAAAATGAGGAAGAATATCATAAGGGGATTTAAAATTATGTAGAATATCATAAGAGGATTGAAAATGATGAAGACCATCATGAAGGGATTGAAAATGATTAAGAACATCATCAGAGGATTGAAAATGATGAAGAATATCATGAGGGGGTTGAAAATGATAGAGATGACAATGAGAGGATTGCTAATGCTGAAGAATACCATGAGAGGATTGAAAATGATGAAGAATATCATGAGAGGATTGAAAATGATGAAGAATATCATGAGTGAATTGAAAATGATGAAGAGTAGCATGAGGGGAATGTAAATGATGAAGAATACCATGAGGGGATTGAAAATGATGAAGAATACCAAGAGACGATTGATAATGAGGAAGAATATCATGAAAGGATTGAAAATGATGAAGAATATCATGAGAGGATTGAAAAGGATTAAGAATACCATGAGAGGTTTGAAAATGATGAATAATATTATGAGAGGATTTAAAATGATGAAGAATACCACGAGGGGATTGAAAATGATGAACAACATCATGAGGGGATTGAAAATGATGAAGAACATCATGAGGGGATTGAAAATGATGAAGAACATCATGAGGGGATTGAAAATGATGAAGAACATCATGAGAGGATTGAAAATGATGAAGAAAATCATGAGGGGATTTAAAATGATTAAGAATATCTATGATACATTATACATGATACATATCTATTATACATAATACATATCTATGATACATATACATGATACATATCTATGATACATGATACATATCTCTGACACATGATACATGATACATATCCATGATACATATCCATGATACATATCCATGATACATGATACATGATACATATCTATGATACATGATACGTATCCATTATACATGATACATATCCATGATACATATTCATGATACATAATACATATTCATAATACATTATACATATCCATGATACATGATACATATCCATGATGCATATCCTGATACATATCTATGATACATGATAGATATCCATGATACATATCAATGATACATATCCATGATATATATTCACGATACATATCCATAATACATGATTCATATCCATGATACATGATACATATACATGATACATGAGACATATCCATAATAAAAACAATGACAAATGATACATATCTATGATACATATCCGTGATTCATGATACATATCAATGATATATAAACATGATACATATCTATGATACATGATACATATCTATAATACATGATACATATCCATGGTACAGGATACATATCTATGGTACATATCCATGATACATATCCATGATACATATCCTTGATACATGATACATATCCATGATACATATCCTTGATACATGATACATATCCATGATACATATCCTTGTTACATGATACATATCTATGATACCTATCCATGGTACATTATACACATCAATGATACATATACATATCTGTGATACATGATACATATTATTTATACGTCTCCATGATACATATCTTAGATACATGATACATATCCGTGATACATGATACATATCCATGATACATATCCATTATACATATCCATGATACATGATACATGATAATATCTATGGTACATAACACATATCTATGATACATGATAAAAATACATGATACATATCCATGATCCATGATACATGGTACATATCTATGATACATGCTACATATTAATGATACATTATGCATATCTATGATACATGATACATATATATGATATATGTTTCATGATACATATGATATATGATATATGTTACATGATATATATGATACATGATACATATCCATGATACATCATACATATCGAAGATACATGATACATATACAAGATACATATCCATGATACATATCCATATCCATATCCATGATACATATCCATGATACATGATACATATCTATGATACATAACACACATCTATGATACATGATACATATGTATGATACATGATACATATACATGATACATATCCATGAAACATATATATAAATTCAATGATACATATACATGATACATATCCATGATAGATGATACACATCCATGATATATATCCATGATACATACCCATGATACATATACATACCCATGATACATATACATATACATGATACATATAAATGATACATGATTCATATCTATGATACATAACACATATCTATGATACAGTATACATGATACATACCTATGATACATGATACATATCCATCATACATATTCATGATATATGATACATATCCATGATACATATCAATGATACATGATACATATCATGATACTTATCCATGATACATTATACATATCCATGATGCATATCCATGATACATTATACATATGCATGATACATGATAAATATCCATAATACATATCCATGATTCATATCCATGATACATGATACATATCCATGATACATATACATATACATGATACATACACATGATACATAATACATATACATTATACATGATACATATCCGTAATACATATCCATGATACATGATACATTTCCATGATACATGATACATATCCATGATACATATACATATTTATGATACTTATCCATGATACATGATACATATCCATGATACATGATACATATACATATCCACGATACATGATATATATATATATATACCAATACATGATACATATCCATGATACATATACGTATACATGATACATACACATGATACATACACATGAGACATATACATGATACATATACATGATACATATACATGATACACGATATATATACATTATACATATACATATACATATACATGATACATATACATGATACATGATACATATCCATGATACATATCCATTTTTCAACGTTAATCACTAGTAATTTGTAAATTATCCAATGTATTTATATAATAACTTCATAAAAATGCTGACTCACTAAACATGCTCCATAATCCCTTGCCGGATGTACACGTCTTGCCCTAATTTGTGTACGGTTGTATCAGGTTCCCATAACTTCTGTCCGGATGCATCAATAACAACATAGGAAGGCAACCGGTAAGAGTGATGTCAGTAGTTCTCAGGAGGCCTACTTGATTTGCAAAGTAATGTAGGTGCTTCTGAAGTATAACGGTCTCTAGAAATATTGGTGCTTCTAAAGTATAACGGTCCCACAGGAATGTTGCTTCTAAAGTATAATGATCCCCAGGAATGTTGATGCTTCTAAAGTATTACGGTCAACAGGAATGTTGGTGCTTCTACAGTATAACGGTCCCTAGAAATATTGGTGCTTCTAAAGTATAACGGTCCCTCCCCAGGAACGTTGGTGCTTCTAAAGTATAACGATCCCTAGAAATATTGGTGCTTCTACAGTATAACGGTCCCCACAAATGTTGATGCTTCTAAAGTATGACGGTCCTCCCCCCCAGGAATGTTGGTGCTTCTAAAGTATAACGGTCCCTAGAAATATAAGTGCTTCTCCAGTATAGGGACCAGGGGTACTTCTACAGTATAGGACCCAGCACCAGGGGTGCTTCTAAATTTAGGACCCGGAGGCTTCTGCAGAATAGGGCCAATGGGTGCTTCTCCAGTATAGGGACTAGGGGTGCTTCTCCAGTATGGGGACCAGGGGTGTTTCTACAATATAGGACCCAGTACCGGGGGTGCTTCTACAATATAGGACCCGGAGGCCTATGAAGAATAGGGACCATGGGTGCTCTGAAGTATAGCGGCCAGGGGTTCTTCTACAGTATAAGACCCAGCACCAGGGGTGCTTCTACAATATAGGACCCGGACGCTTCTGCAGTATGGTTCATTGATATGACCGAGGCACCTCGGAAATTTTTTTTCTTTCTTTAACTGAAAATATTTCTATGTATAGGGAAGGGTAAAAAAAAAAATTTCTTTCGAGGGCGGTTAAATTTTTTTTTCTTTTAAATTAAAAATATTTCTAAGTATGTGGGAGGATGAAAAAAAAAGTTTTCTTGCGTGGTGCCAAAAAAAATAGTATGGCGGCGATAGGTACGAATATAGTATGCGCACCGGGCCGGCGATAGGGATATACATAGTATGTGCACTGGAGTGACAATAGGTACGTATATAGTAGTGCATAAGGGTGCCGATAGGTACGTATTTAGCATTCACACCGGGGTGGCGATAGGTACGTATTTAGCATTGGCACCGGGGCGGCGCTATGTACATATTTAGTATTCGCACTGAGGCAGCGATATGTACATATGTAGTATGCACACTGGGTCGTCGATAGGTACGTATATAGCATGTGCACATGGACGGCAATAAGTACGTATACAGCATGTGCACCGAGCCGGTGATCGGTACGTATATAGCACGCTCAGTGGGGCGGGGATAAGTACGTATATAGCATGCGCAACGGGGCGGCGATAGGTACGTATTCAGCATTCGCACCGGGTGGATGATAGGTATGTATTTAGCATTCGCATTGGGGCGGCGATAGGTACATATTAAGCATTCACACCGGGGTGGGGATAGGTACGTATTTAGCATTAAGGGGTGGCGATAGGTACGTATATTGCATGTGCACATGGGCAGCAAAAAGTACGTATATAGCATGTGCACCGGGCCGGTGATAGGTATGTATTTAGCATGCGCTCCGGGGCGGCGATCGGTACGTATACAGCACGCGCAGCGGGGCGGCGATAGGTACATATATATAACGGGCACCAGGGCGGCGAAAGGTACGTATTTAGCATTCAAACCGGGGCAGCGATAGGTACGTATTTAGCATTCGCACCAGGGCAGCGATATGTACATTTTTAGTATTTGCATTGGGGCAGTGATAGGTACTTATGCAGTATGCACACTGGGGCGGCAATAGCTACATATTTAGCATTCGCACCTGGGTGGCGATAAGTACGTATTTAGCATTTGCACCGGGGCGGGGATAGGTACGTATTTAGCATTCGCACTGTGGCGGCGATAGGTACTTATATTGTATCTGCACCCAGGGCGGCGATAGGTACTTATATAGTATCTGCACTGGGGTTGCGAAAGGTATGTATATATTATGTGCACTGGGGCGGCGATAGGTACGTATATAGTATGTGCACCGGGGTGGCAATAGATACGTATATAGTATGAACACCGGGGCGGAGATAAGTACCTATATAGAAGGCGCAGACAGAGGTATTACTTTTTATAGAAATAAGTCATACTATTGCCCTGGGAAACCTATGATGAAATGGTGGGGAAGAAACAGCTTTCGCAAAAGGCAAAATTAGAAAGTAGCGGTGAAATGGGGCGACCAGGGAAGAGAAAAGTAGAAAGATAAAGAGACGGCTATAGAGAGAGGGACAGAAATAGAAGTTTTAATATAAAGATGTTACACACGCGATTTTTCTTCAATTATATGTTTTTATGACCCCGAGCAACGCCGGGTAGCCCCGCTAGTCTCTTATATAAAGGGCAGTTGTCTGTATGTATGTATGTCTGTTTGTATGTGAAGGTTTTCCTCAAAAACTACGCGGCCTCATGTCAAAAAGTTGATATCTTTAGCACCGTACATATCCCGGAATCATAATAACTAAAAATCGCGACAAACGATTCACTCGCTGACAGTCAACCGGACCACTTTCCGACAAAAGGTAGCAGTTTTTTTCGTATTTTACACGAAATTTCAACGTTAATATGTACTAAATTCGAAATAATCTAATGTATTTATGTACTAATCCGATAAAAATGCCGAGTCACTATAAACATCCCATAATCCCTTGCCGGATGTACCCGGTCTTGCCCTAAATTGTGTCCGGTTGTATCAGATCATCCAATAACTTCTGTCCGGATGCATCAATAACAACATAGGAATCCTACGTTAAGAGTGTGTAGTGAAACAAGGGTTGCTCAATCACATCCGCACCTGTCCCATAATCCCTTGCCGGATGTACCCGGTCTTGCTCTAAATTGTGTCCGGTTATATCAGGTCATCATGACGTCAGAGAGTGGCAGATAATTTGAAAAATAATGCAAAGTGGCGGGAATAAATTCACTCACACTACAACCTTTTAATAGACGCTAATATTCCTCCCACTCCCTTCCGTTATCATGATAGGCATTACCTCCTCCTTCCATGCCAAATTGGGGGGGGGGGGGTGACGGCATTCGCCGGTGTGAGCGCCTCAGGCCAAATTTGGGTGAGGGGGTTTCGGTATTCGCCGGATGGGCGCCTCAGGCCAAATTTGGGGGAGGGGGAGTGTCGGCATTCTCCGACGCTCACACCATTTTGAGAGGGTGGAGATAGTGTAGTATCTGTTGCGAGGAGAGAGTGTCAGCATTCGCCGGTGTGAGCGCCTCAGGCCAAATTTTTTCTTGGGGGGGGGATATTAAGCAAATCTATAATAAAGACCAATGTGCATTTATTTGTATCTATAATAAAGACCAATGTGCATTTATTTGTATCTATAATAAAGGCCAATGTGCATTTATTTGCATCTATAATAAAGACCAATGTGCATTTATTTGCATCTATAATAAAGACCAATGTGCATTTATTTGTATCTATAATAAATACCAATGTGCATTTATTTGCATCTATAATAAAGACCAATGTGCATTTTTTTGCATCTATAATAAAGACCAATGTGCATTTATTTGTATCTATAATAAAGACCAATGTGCATTTATTTGCATCTATAATAAAGGCCAATGTGCATTTATTTGTATCTATAATAAAGACCAATGTGCATTTATTTGCATCTATAATAAAGGCCAATGTGCATTTATTTGTATCTATAATAAAGAGATTATGGGGTCGGGGAAAATTTTAGGGGTCGGGCCAAATTTTTTAGGGGTCCGGCCAAATTTTTTTGGTTTTCTTTTTTTGAACTTAAAATAATTCTCAGGGTTGTGGAACAATGAAAAAAAAAGTTGAGGGGGGCCTGGAGAGATTAGGGGGTCGAGGAAAATTTTAGGGGTCAGGCCAAATTTTATAGGGGTCCGGCCAAATTTTATAGGGGTCCGGCCAAATTTTTTTTTTCTTCTTTTTTTGAACTTAAAATAATTCTCAGGGTTGTTGGACACTGAAAAAAAAAGTTGGGGGGGGGGGGGGCTGGAGAGATTAGGGGGTCGGGGAAAATTTTAGGGGTCAGGCCAAATTTTTAGCGGTCAGGCCAAATTTTTTTTTTTTTTTGAACTTAAAATATATCTCAGGGTTGGGGGAGAGTGAAAAATTAGGGGGATGGAGAGATTTAGGGGTCGGGGAAAATTTTAGGGGTCAGGACGAACTTTTTAGGGGTCAGGCCAATTTTTTGTGTTTTTTTTTGTTTTTTTTTGTTTTGAAGTCAAAATATTTCTCAGGGTTAGGGGGGAGTGAAAAATTAGGGGGCTGGAGAGATTTAGGGGTCGGGGAAAATTTTAGGGGTCAGGACGAACTTTTTAGGGGTCAGGCCAAATTTTTTTGTTTTTTTTTGGTTTTTTTTTTGTTTTGAAGTCAAAATATTTCTCAGGGTTGGGGGAGAGTTAAAAATTAGGAAGCTGGAGAGATTTAGGGGTCGGGGAAAATTTTAGGGGTCAGGACGAACTTTTTAGCGGTCAGGCCAAATTTTTTTGTTTTTTTTTGTTTTGAAGTCAAAATATTTCTCATGGTTGGAGGAGAGTGAAAAATTAGGGGGCTGGAGAGATTGAAGGGTCGGGGAAAATTTTAGGGGTCGGGGAAAATTTTAGGGGTCAGGACGCACTTTTTAGGGGTCAGGCCAAATTTTTTTCTTTTTTTTTGGTTTTGAACTGAAAATATTTCTCAGGGTTGGAGGAGAGTGAAAAATTAGGGGGCTGGAGAGATTTAGGGGTCGGGGAAAATTTTAGGGGTCAGGACGAACTTTTTAGGGGTCAGGCCAAATTTTTTTGTTTTTTTTTGGTTTTGAACTCAAAATATTTCTCAGGGTTGGGGGAGAGTGAAAAATTAGGGGGCTGGAGAGATTTAGGGGTCGGGGAAAATTTTAGGGGTCAGGACGAAGTTTTAAGGGGTCAGGCCAAATTTTTTTGTTTTTTTTTGTTTTGAAGTCAAAATATTTCTCATGGTTGGAGGAGAGTGAAAAATTAGGGGGCTGGAGAGATTTAGGGGTCGGGGAAAATTTTAGGGGTCAGGACGAACTTTTTAGGGGTCAGGCCAAATTTTTTTGTTTTTTTTTGTTTTGAAGTCAAAATATATCTCATGGTTGGGGGAGAGTGAAAAATTAGGGGGCTGGAGAGATTTAGGGGTCGGGGAAAATTTTAGGGGTCAGGCCAAATTTTTAGGGGTCAGGTCAAATTTTTTTTTTTTTTTTTAACTTAAAATATATCTCAGGGTTGGGGGGAGTGAAAAATTAGGGGGATGGAGAGATTTAGGGGTCGGGGAAAATTTTAGGGGTCAGGACGAACTTTTTAGGGGTCAGGCCAAATTTTTTTGTTTTTTTTTGTTTTTTGTTTGTTTTGAAGTCAAAATATTTCTCAGGGTTGGGGGAGAGTGAAAAATTAGGGGGCTGGAGAGATTTAGGGGTCGGGGAAAATTTTAGGGGTCAGGACGAACTTTTTAGCAGTCAGGCCAAACTTTTTTGTTTTTTTTTGTTTTGAAGTCAAAATATTTCTCATGGTTGGAGGAGAGTGAAAAATTAGGGGGCTGGAGAGATTTAGGGGTCGGGGAAAATTTAAGGGGTCAGGAAGCACTTTTTAGGGGTCAGGCCAAATTTTTTTGTTTTTTTTTGTTTTGAAGTCAAAATATATCTCATGGTTGGAGGAGAGTGAACAATTAGGGGGCTGGAAAGATTTAGGGGTCGGGGAAAATTTTAGGGGTCAGGACGAACTTTTTAGGGGTCAGGCCAAATTTTTTTGTTTTTTTTTGTTTTGAACTGAAAATATTTCTCAGGGTTGGGGGAGAGTGAAAAATTAGGGAGCTGGAGAGATTATGGGGTCGGGGAAAATTTTAGGGGTCAGGACGAACTTTTTAGGGGTCAGGCCAAATTTTTTTGTTTTTTTTTGGTTTTGAACTCAAAATATTTCTCAGGGTTGGGGGAGAGTGAAAAATTAGGGGGCTGGAAAGATTTAGGGGTCGGGGAAAAGTTTAGGGGCCTGGACGAACTTTTTAGGGGTCAGGCCAAATTTTTTTTGTTTTTTTTTGTTTTGAAGTCAAAATATTTCTCAGGGTTGGGGGAGAGTGAAAAATTAGGGGGCTGGAGAGATTTAGGGGTCGGGCAAAATTTTAGGGGTCAGGACGAACTTTTTAGGGGTCAGGCCAAATTTTTTTGTTTTTTTTTGTTTTGAAGTCAAAATATATCTCATGGTTGGGGGAGAGTTAAAAATTAGGGGGCTGGAGAGATTTAGGTGTCAGGACGAACTTTTAAGGGGTCAGGCCAAATTTTTTTGTTTTTTTTGTTTTGAAGTCAAAATATTTCTCATGGTTGGAGGAGAGTGAAAAATTAGGGGCCTGGAGAGATTTAGGGGTCGGGGAAAATTTTAGGGGTCAGGACGAACTTTTTAGGGGTCAGGCCAAATTTTTTTGTTTTTTTTGTTTTGAAGTCAAAATATATCTCATGGTTGGGGGAGAGTGAAAAATTAGGGGGCTGGAGAGATTTAGGGGTCGGGGAAAATTTTAGGGGTCAGGACGAACTTTTTAGGGGTCAGGCCAAATTTTGCTTTTTTTTGGTTTTGATCTGAAAATATTTTTCAGGGTTGGGGGAGAGTGAAAAATTAGGGGCTGGAGAGATTTAGGGGTCGGGGAAAATTTTAGGGGGCAGGACGAACTTTTTAGGGGTCAAGCAAAATTTTTTTCTTTTTTTTGGTTTTGAACTCAAAATATTTCTCAGGGTTGGGGGAGAGTGAAAAATTAGGGGGCTGGAGAGATTGAAGGGTCGGGGAAAATTTTAGGGGTCAGGCGGAACTTTTTAGGGGTCAGGCCAAATTTTTTTGTTTTTTTTTGTTTTGAAGTCAAAATATTTCTCATGGTTGGGGAGAGTGAAACATTAGGGGGCTGGAGAGATTTAGGGGTCGGCGAAAATTTTAGGGGTCAGGACGTACTTTTTAGGGGTCAGGCCAAATTTTTTTGTTTTTTTTGTTTTGAAGTCAAAATATTTCTCACGGTTGGAGGAGAGTGAAAAATTAGGGGGCTGGAGAGATTTAGGGGTCGGGGAAAATTTTAGGGGTCAGGACGAACTTTTTAGGGGTCAGGCCAAATTTTTTTTTTGTTTTTGTTTTTTTTTGTTTTGAAGTCAAAATATTTCTCAGGGTTGGGGGAGAGTGAAAAATTAGGGGGCTGGAGAGATTTAGGGGTCGGGGAAAATTTTAGGGGTCAGGACGAACTTTTTAGGGGTCAGGCCAAATTTTTTTGTTTTTTTTTGTTTTGAAGTCAAAATATTTCTCATGGTTGGAGGAGAGTGAAAAATTAGGGGGCTGGAGAGATTTAGGGGTCGGGGAAAATTTTAGGGGTCAGGACGAACTTTTTAGGGGTCAGGCCAAATTTTTTTTTTGTTTTTGTTTTTTTTTGTTTTGAAGTCAAAATATTTCTCAGGGTTGGGGGAGAGTGAAAAATTAGGGGGCTGGAGAGATTTAGGGGTCGGGGAAAATTTTAGGGGTCAGGACGAACTTTTTAGGGGTCAGGCCAAATTTTTTTGTTTTTTTTGGTTTTGAACTCAAAATATTTCTCAGGGTTGGGGGAGAGTGAACAGTTAGGGGGCTGGAGAGATTGAGGGGTCGGGGAATATTTTAGGGGTCAGGACGAACTTTTTAGGGGTCAGGCCAAATTTTTTTGTTTTTTTTTGTTTTGAAGTCAAAATATTTGTCATGGTTGGGGGAGAGTGAAAAATTAGGGGGCTGGAGAGATTCAGGGGTCGGGGAAAATTTTAGGGGTCAGGACGAACTTTTTAGGGGTCAGGCCAAATTTTTTTGTTTTTTTTTGTTTTGAAGTCAAAATATATCTCATGGTTGGGGGAGAGTGAAAAATTAGGGGCTGGAGAGATTTAGAGGACGGGAAAAATTTTAGGGGTCAGGCCAAATTTTTTAGGGGTCAGGCCAAATTTAGGGGCGGCGATATGTCCGTATTTAGCTTCCACACCGGGGCGGCGATAGGTACTTATTTAGCATTCAGCGGTGGTGATAGGTACTTATATAGCATGTGCACATGTACGGTAATAAGTACGTATATAGTATGCACACCTGGGCAGTGATAGGTATGTATTTAGCATGCGCACTGAGGCAGCGATCGGTTCATATATAGCACGCGCACTGGGGCGGCGATAGGTACGTATATAGCACGCGCACAGGGGCGGCGAAAGGTACATATTTTAAATTCACACCGGGCGGCGAAAGGTACATATTTAAAATTCACACCGGGGCGGCGATATGTACGTATTTAGCTTCCGCACCGGGGAGGCGATAGGTACGTATTTAGAATTCACACCGGGGCGGCAATAGGTACGTATTTAGAATTCACACCGGGGCGGCGATAGGTATGTATTTAGCATTCGCACCGGGGCGGCGATATGTACGTATTTAGCTTCCACACCAGGGCGGCGATAGGTACGTATTCAGAATTCAGGGGTGGCGATAGCTACGTATATAGCATGTACACATGGGCAGCAATAAGTACGTACATAGCATGCGCTCTGCGTCGGCGATCAGTACATATATTGCACGCGCACCGGGGCGGCGAAAGGTATGTATTTCGCATTCGCACCGTAGTGGTGATAGGTATGTATTTAGCATTCGCACTGGGGCGGCTATAGGTACGTATTTAGCATTCGCACCAGGGCGGCTATAGGTACGTATTTAGCATTCGCACTGGGCCGGCGATAGTTACGTATTTAGCATTCACACCAAAGCGGCAATATGTACATATTAATTATTCGCACTAGGGCAGCGATAGGTACTTATGTAGCATGCACACCGGGGCGCAATTGGTATGTCTTTAGTATTCGCACTAGGGCAGCGATAGGTACTTATGTAGCATGCACACCGGGGCGCAATAGGTATGTATTTAGCATTCACACCGGGGCAACGATAGGTACTATTTAGCATTCGCAACGGGGCGGCGATAGGTACTTAAATAGTATCTGCACCGGGGCGGCGATAGGTACGTATATAGTATGTGCACTGGGGCGGCGATAGGTACGTATATAGTATGCGCACCGGGGTGATGATAGATACGTATATAGTATGAACACCGGGGTGGAGATAAGTACCTATATAGAAGGCGTAGATAGAGGTGTTACTTTTTATAGAAATATGTCATACTATTACCCTGGGCAATAGGAGAAATGGTGGGGAAGAAACAGCTTTTGCAAAAGGCAAAATTAGAAAGTAGCGGCGAAATGGGGCGACCAGGAAAGAGAAAGGTAGCAGATAAAGAGACGGCTATAGAGAGAGGGGGCGGACATAGAAGTTTGAATATAAAGATGTTACACACACGATCTTTCTTCAAATATATGTTTTTATGACCCCGAGCAACGCCGGGTAGCCCCGCTAGTATTAAATAAATGACAAAATAGTACTTGCATATAATCTCTAGACGCACTATATATATATATATATTCTTTTTTTAAGTAAGCTCAGAACATTATTACATCATATATATATATATATATATATATATATATATATATATATATATATACGTGTGTGTGTGTTTTAAAAAGTAAGCTCAAAACGTTATATATATTTTTTTTGTTAAGTATAATTAGAATTCTTAACACAGAAAATAAATAAAATATACACTTTTCTTTTTATAAAATGATCTCATTTCTCCTACTAACTGCTAAACATTTTTTAAATATACATTTTCTTCCCCTCCCCTATTCCTCTTTTTCCCTGGGTAGGCAAAGCCTAAATTATAATGACCTTTTTTGGTCATTATAATTGACAGATTTTAATAAGTAGTTGTGAAGTCTTTAGATTTCCAAAATACAATAAAGAACTTGACCAGCCTTAGATTACAACTTCAAAGGAAACATAGTTCTGCATGAATAAAATTACTTCCATCTTTTCTTATCAAAACCAGAAATCTCAAACAGTGACGCTCTACGTGATCGAATCAGCAGAAACACTGACCAGCTTTTATCAGCAATAAATATAGCATTAGTTTTAAAATTTAATGTTTTTTCTTTCTTTGAGTTTCTGTGGAATCCCCTAAATGGTAAAGTTTACGAAATAAAAAATAAGGTGCCCACCTTACTCACCCTGTTGCCTAGAATACATATTCCATAAGTCAAAATGATAAGTTTAATAGTTTAGGATTTTACCATGTACATACATATTATTGACGCTCACGTGCATGTACCGATTCTTTTTAAAATGTATCACTTAATATAACGCAAATTTGATGTAAAGCAATTCTTTTCTCTGTTATTTTTTTTTTATCTAATTAATTTTAAAAGTTTGAGGGGTCAGGTGCGAGTTTCGCTGGGCACACCCCCTAAATGGTAAAGTTTACAAAAAGATACTGTGTCCATGTTACTCACTGGCTTGCCAAGAATATATATTCCAAAATTCATAATGATTCCTTCATGAAAAAATCTTTAAAAAATAAATAAAATAAACTTTATATATATGCACCCCCTAAACGTTAACATTTACAAAAAAAAATAATGTGCCCATGTTACTCATCGTATTTTTTAGAATATATTCTAAAATTCATTAGTTTAGGAGATTACCATGTACATAGATATATATAAATATATACACATACCTAACTTTATATATAGAGAGAGAATACATATATATTTTTTTCTCACGCTGCTGACAGCGTTATTGATTAAGAATACGACCGATCCAATAGATTTGCCATGATTCACACCGAAACAGATACATCAAGATGTAATCACAAACAGACATGTGCGCAAACAGGCATGAGCACACACATACATACACACACAACGATAAACAGATGATAACACATACATACGCTCACTTAGACAGACATCACAGAAAACATTGGCGGACAGGCATAAACACAATCACACTGAAACAAATACACCTATATATATATATATATATATATATATATATATATATATATATATATATATATAAATTGTCTCTTACCACTGTAATTGAGCACTCTGGTTATTTTTCTTCTCCAAAATATTGCTTATATCACATGTTATATGGTGCCCTACAGAGCCCTTCCTAAGGAAGTGTCTTTTTGGAGTGTGCTCCATTCTGACTGAGCCATGGAGTGGATGGCTTTTTTCTGAATTCGTGAAGCAGAAAGAAAAAAGAATAAAAAGACAAAAAAATGTAATCTTTTTTTTGTTTTCGTTTCAAACTTTTTTATCTCTATTTTCATTTCTAACTCTTTTCTTTTCTTCTTCCAGTCAATGTCATCTTTCTTTTCTTTCTTTTCATTATTCTATCTCTCATTTTCTTTTCAACTCTTCTTCTTGTTTTCCAAATTTAACGTTTTTTCTCCATTTCTTAGGATTTTCTTTCATTTTTCCATACCCTCTTTCCATCCCACACTCTTCTCATCCTTGTCCCACAGTCTGTTCATTTTCATTCCTTTCATCATTTTCCTATCCGTAATATGAATTTTTACACAATTTTTAGGAACTTCCTGTTCTCTCATTCTATTCACTAGCTCTTCACTTTCATTTCTCTCACGTCTACATTTCTGGTTCTAACATATCTGAAATCAATTCTCTCTCTCTCTCTCTCTCTCTCTCTCTCTCTCTCTCTCTCTCTCTCTTTCTGATATCCCTTTTTTCTCCAACTGCAACTCATCATCTTGTAAATCTCCTGTTCTCCAATACTACTAAATTTAGATCTCCCATCTGGAGCTAGTAAACTAGTGAAAACACCCATGAGCTTAGAATGGTCTGACAATAATTGTTAAGCCTATCATGAAGTCGGTTCTTATATATGAGTCAATGCACACACACACACACTTCCAAAAGTGTTAGCAAAAAATCACATACAACACATGCGTACACATCCATACATCTGCATGGATTTGTATATTTTTGCATTTTGTTTTATTTTATCTTTTCCCTAAACTTACTGAGTTCTGAAAGCAGATTCTGAACCCAAAGTGGATCCATATGTTAGAAATCAGATTTTCTTTTTCTTTCCTTCTTTTTCTCTGTTTCTTTTACCTTCTGCTTCTGTCTGGTCGTGATGTCTGGAATACACCAGCCTCATTAAAATTATCTTAGCTTTAAGTATAGCATGTCTAAATAAATATGCAGCAGGAGTAAAATGGGGGTGTCTCTTACACTTTTGTTTTAAGCCCTTTTTTACTTTCTTATTGACCTGTTTGTTTATGGCAATAAGTTTTTTCAAAGCTCTTCAACTGACATTTGGCATATCATATGAACAGGGACACAAGACTGAACTTTAGAATTAAAGACGAAAGATGCAAAGAATGTAAGTAAATAAGGCCGAAGTGGACGGACAGGAGGACACAAAATGGAAGACACAATTTATATTCTCATTCATTTTGTTGGTTTCCTCAATTGGTTTTGTTCATTCAAAATAAAATAGCAGCAATTTCTTCTGAAACATATTTTTTTAACGCATTAACTGGAGACAGTCCGTGGCTTGTTAGCGAAGATCAGAGTTTAGTATCTGTTCCGATGGATGCTCACTCTGGAGACCGGTACCGTATTGACCTTCAGGCCTTGATTTCGCCGGTCTGAGGTATTGTCCTGTGCAGTTATAGGAGGTCCACTTGCCAAGCTTTGCCTTCTCATCGTTTGAGAAGGGGTTAGTTTATTGCTAATTGCTTGAGGCGCCCCTACAGGGGAATGCCGACGAGACTTCCCAGGTATTTTTTGATGGTCAGAGTGCTCTTCTTCCTCTAGGGCGCTGACTTATCAAATCCCACTTTCCCGACCTTGTGTCACATCTTACCGCTGTCGGAGGTAGATAAATACCCAGTAACACACAGTTGTAGAGGGGGGGGGGATTACAGGTTCGCAAGATATAAGTTGTGTTCCTGGAATGGTCTCATTGTTTTTTATAATTATATCTCGTCAGGATTAGTGTCATGGAAAAGTCATATATTACAAATGTAAAAAACTTACATCGACATGAGAGATAAAGAATGGGGAAAAGTAGAAAAATTAGAGGCAGAAGAGAGAAGGGGAAGGATGCAAGACAAACGAAGAAGGATTTCAGATTTCTCTCTAAGAATATAAAGGGATCTGTGAAGTTTTTTTTAAAAGAGCCGACTCTAAGAGTGAACTTTATTTTGGCAGAGTCAAGCAGTGGAGAGCATCTTTTTTCAGCTGCCTTTTCACCATGCTTATCAGCAAAAAACAGTTTTCTATTAAATTAAGACCACATTGATTTAGACAGTGGTCGATGAAGTCATTTGAAGCCGAGTTTTATATGGATATCTATAATGACACACACATATTTACATTTGGTATACATTTGTAAAAATACACATGACGAATATATTATTAATATGTATTCAGCAAATAAAAATATACAACATTAACTAGCTGAAGTACTTGTCTAGACTAGAAAAAAGATTTTATAATTATAATCCTTTAGATCCTTTATGTTTTTATACAGCTTTAACAAAACTGCCTTTTAATATTTATTAATATTTAATATTTTTTACTGTTAATTAGTATTTCTTACTCACTAGGAGTTCTTACATGAATCATCACCATATTTTATCTTAGTTTTCTTCCTCCTTCAGCTTTACATGTGATCTGATGGGATGGCGAAATCTACTATTTGGCAATTTTTTTCCTTCTATTAACATATCCGATCTTCTTGTTTGAATGAGTTTGTCCCTTTGTATTTCCATCACCCAGAGGATTTGATGCCATTCATTTCCCAATACCAGCTCCTCCTCATTATTATTATTACTATTATTATTATTATTATTATTATTATTATTATTATTATTATTATTATTATTACTAGTGGGACCCTGTGAAAATTCTACGGTGCTTTCTACATCAATCTGTATAATTTACTATTAATAATTGTATCCCTTTTGAAATAATAAATGTCTGTCAAGGTCAATACAATTTTTAAAAATTACTCTTTATAAATAATTTTCATTGTCAGCTAAATATATTTCTTATTTATTTATTTAAATCTGTAGCAATTCAATTTTTTTTTAAACAATAAATATTCTCTTTCTTTTTACCGTAAAAATAATTGTCAGTTAAATATTTTTCAAATCAATAAAACGAAAGTGACTTTTTAAAATGTATTTATTTAAAATTGTATGGGACGACATAATTTGATTTGGGAACAGTTCATTTTAAATTGAGTAAAATCGGAATTGTCGACCTTAGCGACATCAGATTAATCACCAAAAAGAAAAAGGTAATCCTGAGATGATGGTATCGTGGTCACATTACGCTTCCAGTGTGGGGCTATGCAAAATATACGTTAAAGGCATAATGCAAGGAAGCCGGAAAAAATGGATAGACAACGTTTGTGAATGGACGAACATGTACATAAACGAAGTGAGTACGTTGGTCCAAGATCGTAAGGCTTGGCGGACACTTAGCCATGTCAGTGCATCTTCTGCAGCTAGCTGAGAAAACATTTAATAATAATAACACAGAAGGATGTATATATAAGCACTAATTTTAGACTTACTGAATGCAATGTAATAAAAGCAGCAAAGTGAACAAGAAATGTCTTATTTACTGGCCCTTGTGCAAGGACAGATTGAAGGCATTGCTATAAAGGAATTGGTCAGGTGGGTGGTCACATCCAAAGAAGCACTGAGGTTGTTAGAACTTATCCAACTTTAATATTGAAGGAATTGACTGAGATGTGATTTAAATTAAATTTGCTCTGATAATCATTAGTGGAAGTAATGTTGTATAATTGAATATTTGTTTATGAATGAAATCCAACTTAATGTTTATTTAAGAAGGAAAGAACCGGGTGTGGTTATATTATTAAAATAACCAGCCATTTTTAACTACAGTGAAAAGGTGGGAAAGATCAAAGTGCCTAGATTAGAGTTAATAGTTTCAAAGTATAATTTATGATCCATGTTAAAAATAAAGATATTAACAGAGTGGAAAATCTATGAAAATCAAAATTTGACCTGAGAGGAAAATTTGTTTTTAGAAATCTTCAAAAAAATAAAAAGTTAGTAAGTAAAAAGGAAAAATATATTTTAGTTAAAAAAAGATTAATTTAAACTAAATCAAAATGTAATTATAGATGTACACATCTACAGATTTTATAATGTTTTATATTCTTTCATTTCCGAAGCATTTCAAGCATTTAATAGCAGTAAAGTGCAAAGGATAGCTGTATCTGTGAGCTATGGGTGGGTTTGAGCTGGAGACGATGGACAACTAGAAAGCACTGAAAAATTGGAAGGATGATTTGCATCATGATCATTCACACCTGATTTAAAAATGCTGAAATCTTAGCTGCAGCTCAGTGCTCCTTGAATATCGTGAAGACTGTGAGATGTGAACTTTAGGGAGATGTGGAAGCAGTAGCTAGCAGGAAGGATCATGTCTTTGCAATGATATTTATTGATAAGCTGTAAATAAAAAGGTGTGGCAAGATCCAGGCAAAGCAATGAGGACCTTAGTGAGAGTGTTGCAGTGGCGACTATGAAGAAAGCACTTAATAAAGCTGTCCACTACTCCTCATACAAGAGTTGCAAGGGACAAGTACTCATTGCCTTAAACGAACCACTTTATGGAAACAAAGAAACTCCTGAACAAGTTCAAAAATCCAGTCGAACTAGGGATGCTCTAGTTCTTCTCAGGATCAGTCTCACAGCGCGCAGAAAAACAGGTGGTTAGCGTACAATTCATAGGGAGTCATGCATGTCATGAAGACAAAGTTCCCTCAAACTGGGATGGTCTTTGAGTATGTTTCCCATGAAGGCCACGTCATGCCGCCTTCACATCTTTGAAAAACGACTCATACTCTTTAGAGCTGCTGTCCATTGTTTTCCAAATGAGATTTTTCCCAACCCCCCAAAAAGATAAGTCTCATCAGCACAATCCTTTAGCTAAGATCTCAAAGAGTCACCCAGCTCCAACTGATCGCCAGCCCTCTGAAAACAAAACTGACTGTCATGCCCAAATGGCCATGGCTACCCCCTCCCCTTTACATCTCCTGGAATCCTTTCCTGTTGACTAGAAATCTTAAATTCCAGTCTTTCCCACTGGTCACTATTCAACCACCCAAAAGCTGACCGCTGGAGATATCCCTTAGAGATAACTTCCAGATAGTCTACTCGAGAGGGCTTATTATAGAGCCCATCTACAGACATTACTGTTTGGTCTCAGCATGACTCCCTGGTTTTATGAGGTACTTATTTCATTTCCAAAAAAAATAAGATTTGTGTGGCCCAAAATACAAAATCAGAGATATTCTCAAATTCCTCTGTGCCCCCCACCTCTTTTCATTAGGTCGAGCATCTATCATTTGCAACGTCTGCCTTTTGCGTGCACCACTAAAACATGCAGGTTTACAGTATGAATATTTATCATATGCATGTATATTCATTTATTCATCTGTATATATATATATATATATATATATATATATATATATATATATATAATACGAGGTCAGTCTGAAAAGTAAAGGGACCTGATGTGCTTTGTGATCTATGGGTAAAAAATATGAGCAAATTGTGTTATCATCTAACACGATATCTTGAGAGTATAACTTATAATTTTATCTTTCTGAAATCATTTCATATGAGTTTGTTTACACCTCCGTTTTTCCGTGAATTGGTTAATCTGAATAATAACAATTAGAATTGATAATGAGAGGAATCTTGAAATATTCTTAACAATGACTAAAATCTCTGAAATTTGGATTTGGCTGAAAAGGTTTCATCATCCCAATACAAAGCTGAAATATTTTCTTCAAAATCCATGAGAAAATAAAAATGACGAAAGTGTTTTTGTTTTTTTTTATTTGAATATTTGCAAAAATAAAAGCATTTAAGAGATTTTTTTTATTTTCACTTGAATAAAAAGAAAAGATTTTTTATTAAATGTCACGTCTGTCTAGAAAATAATGAAACTCATATTTTCTCTTCATTATATTTTTTCTTGTGTGCATACATGCACACATTTAAAAAAATTTCTTGACTAATGAGTCACCACTTATCAAGGCCAAAAGCCACTGGAAGATAAGGGCTAATGAGATGGATGGATGGATTGTAAGTTAAATGCTGAAGAATATTATAAGATGATTGAAAATAATGAATGGAATGGAAAAAATTGAATACTTATAGAGACGATTTATGACAAGTATTTGTTGACATTGGATTTAAAGACAACCATGTTGCAGTCTGCAGAGTAGTAGTCACCTCGTAACATGTTCCACAAATGAGAAGTTCTTTGAAAGAAACTTTGTTCATGGAAATTTTGTTTGATGCTAGACACACGGAAGAAGAAAGGAACGTTTTTTGCGTTGGTGATAGAGAGACGAGTTCTTGCTGTTAATTTTTTACAAGAGGAACCAGAGATTGGAGCTCAGTTGAGTGTTTGTCACTTTTACAGCAAATCAATTTTTTTAGAATTATTCAATGCCGAAACATAATATCTCTTATTTACTTGCCTCCCCATTAGGGCATAGTTGGGTTTAATTAATAGAGAATCAAGCTATCCATAAAGGGGCACTCTGGACTGGAAGCAAAAGTTAAAAATTGGCTCAGTCTAGGAGGATTTCTCTTCCTCGGGAGAAACAGATATTGCACTTATGTAAACAGTTCATCTTATATGTTTAACTGAACACAAATTGCTATTTTGTTCAGAATTTTTTAGATGAGGAATGATAATTTAGATTATTCGGACTACAGATACATTGCTAAGTATTAATCTGTTCTAAATGACACTCTTCTGGAGGTTGAAGGTTGAATGCTAATTACAAGCGATACTAAGAATGCAATTAAGAATTACAGATTCCTGAGTTATACGTAAAGATTCCTAAGTTCGACAAAAAGAAACACTGTTAGAATAACATCCAAGATGAGACAATAATCCAAATAATACAAATTGCTATTTTACGCATAGCTGGGGTATTGAAGGTTGACCAGCAGTACGACCACAGTTAATATGATAGGATTTCAACATGTCATAGCCAATTCTATAGTCTGCAACTCTATGTTCATAAATGTCTGTGTTTTGATTTGTATATGAATTACCTACTTTGGATTGTATATAGTTTTTAAAATGGCCTTTGTCACATATTTTTCTCACTTTATCTGATCTAGAATAAAACTAATCAGTTTTTGGTAAACAAAGATTCTTCTCTAAAGATTTTTCAGATTAACTTTGTTTCTTTAACAACGGACAATTCTGATTCCAAACAAAAGCAAGCACCCCCACTCTCTACTTTACCCCGATATTGATGCCCCTCCGTTTGATCTATAGTTCTATGCAAATGAGTGTGAATACCTTTCCAATGAGTATTGACCATACTAGTATCTAGTATGAAATTTTCACCTGAAATACTGATGTTAAAGTTGAAAATCTTACCATTGTGTTTCTATAGATTTCAAAAGACAATTGAAAAAAGAAAGGGGAGAGCTGCATTTCTTTGATCTTTTCCCCATAGATAACCATATTTGATTTATTGAAACAACTCTAAAAAATAAACTAATGCAACTGAACAGAAAAAAAAACAAGTGAAGAATAGACCATTTTATTTTCAATTCCCAGGCAATCTAATCAAACTTCTAACAAAGAAGAATTCATTGGTGCTAAATCTACCCAGACATTTTTTCATGATACACATTTTCTCAAAGAAATCTTTACTATAGCTGCAGATATTTTTTGAGGGGGGGGGGGGGAGTTAGATTTTTTTTTAAAGTTCATTTATTTGTTTATCCCATCATCTGTGCAAAAAAATTTTTAATTTCTATTTATTGTAAACTTTTTATTGTGTATTCTTTAAAATCTTCAATTGTATTAATTTGAAAACGTTGAAATAGAGATCTTGTCAAAAAGAGAAACATTAAAATAGAAAGAGAGAGGGGGGAGTGAACTGCAACAAACAGATTTTCCGATAGTTTATAAATATTTCAAGTAAAATCAATCAAAATAATTTTGCTTGATTTTTATCAGAAATTTTTTGGTGCAGAGTTATCATTATTTATATTGTTTGTCTTCAGACTATTGACCTCATCAACGTTGATATTTATATGTTTTCCATATTTCGGCTGATGTGCTCTCCAGCCTTCTCCTGGTGTATTGCTCATTTATGGTGATGTTTTTCCCATATTCAAAATGAGAATGTTGTTAACGTTTCCTACGTACTTAAATGCGATGAACTAATGATCTTGACATTTAATTCTAAATTAATGAACAATTATACATCACATGGCATAAGCAATCATGTTGAGTGTGACATGAACTTTCTTATAAGCAATCATGTTGAGTGTGACATGAACTTTCTTATAAGCAATCACTCTATGTGATTGCTTTTGGCATGAATGTTCACTAATTGACAAGTAAATGTTAAAATGATCAATTTATAAGATTTAAGTAGATAAGAATCATCAACCGACAAAAATAACAAACAATCTTATTTTAAATACAGTAAAAACATCACCATAAATGAAAAAAATAACATGAAGAAGTCTGGAGAGCACATCGGCCGAAACGTAGTAGAATTATGAATATCAGTTTTGATGAAGACAATTTATATAATTTGGGTTGACCATTTAAAAAAAAAATCTTTTATTGTTTAAAACTGATCTGTTAAACTCAAGTATTTATTCCAGTTAATCTTTTAAAATATAAAATTAGTTTGTCGGATTTAAAAAATCAAGTTCCAATCCCATTTAAGCTGACAAATCAAACTTTGCTTCTGACTAGACAATTTTCATTTGTTATTGTTGTACCATGTTATTAGCAACCTAATAAAATATTTTGTTATAATTTATTTTTTAAATTATTAATCCGGTTCAGACAACTGTTAATATGAAACATTTAAAAATAATCACTGATAAATAAAAGTCAGCAAGTCATCATTTTTAATTGAAGAATATGATAGGAGTTATCTACTTTACAACATGCTCAAACCAATAAAAATTAAAAACTAACTCACTTCAGTAAATCACAAGCAACGCCGGGTAGGTAGAGCTAGTCAGAAATAAAGAAAACTAATATTTATGATATTAACTAACAATAGAGAAATAAAGAAAACTAATATTTATGATATTAACTAACAATAGAGAAATAAAGAAAACTAATATTTATGATATTAACTAACAATAGAGAAATAAAGAAAACTAATATTTATGATATTAACTAACAATAGAGAAATAAAGAAAACTAATATTTATGATATTAACTAACAATAGAGAAATAAAGAAAACTAATATTTATGATATTAACTAACAATAGAGAAATAAAGAAAACTAATATTTATGATATTAACTAACAATAGAGAAATAAAGAAAACTAATATTTATGATATTAACTAACAATAGAGAAATAAAGAAAACTAATATTTATGATATTAACTAACAATAGAGAAATAAAGAAAACTAATATTTATGATATTAACTAACAATAGAGAAATAAAGAAAACTAATATTTATGATATTAACTAACAATAGAGAAATAAAGAAAACTAATATTTATGATATTAACTAACAATAGAGGAATAAAGAAAACTAATATTTATGATATTAACTAACAATAGAGAAATAAAGAAAACTAATATGTATGATATTAACTAACAATAGAGACGTCCCTAGGTTTCTTTGTTGTTTCTCTATGAAGAAATCATCATAAAAAGTTCACATGAAATCCTTTCAGTTTTCATTCATTCTTTTTTTATGTATCTCCATTTTTGTTGTGCCTAGTTTTTGCATATGTGATTCTTTGTTGCTTTCTTTGTATGTATGGTGTGTAGCTATCTTGCATTTATGTCTGTGTGTGTGTAAGTTTATCATTTTTCTTGGCTTTCTTTCTTTATATATTTGATTATTTATATTGCATTTATAGATTTGTGTATGTGCATTTTATGAGCATTGTTCACATTTGTAATTTTCACTTTGTTTATTTCTTTATATTTATATGTAGGCTCACACGTCTTTGCATTTGTGTGCATAAGCATGTGTATGTGTGGTGACATGTGTATGTGTGGTGACGTGTGTATGTGCGCATACCTGTTTTGGAAGGTGTTCCATCCATTCCCCCTCCTCCTCCCCATCCTTGGCCACTCTTTTCGGGCGACTGAATGTTGATTTGAATTATTTCTTACATTTTCTTACCTGACTGCACAGTCATGTAAGCAAAATCCATGCATTTTATTTTTATGCTTCACCGTTTGACGGCAGAAGACAACTGCTTGGGTTTAGCAATTCTTCACACACATTTCTATGCATGACTAATTGATAGTTCTGATTTAGTTTCAACAAGCCATGAAATGTAGGAATTGATCATCTTTAATCATATGAATTTCGGTGTATTCACATGTCCTATAAATTTATGAAAGTAATAGTAAAGTTATGAAAAAAACATGCACATATATGTATGTATATGTAGGTATATATATATTGAAATATAAAATATATATAGATTTTCACATTAGCACTTAAATCCCATAAAAATATTTGAAAACATGTGTGTATCATCGCCTAGCATAAATATTGTATTTAAAACTAGAACACTAGATTATTTCTGTGTTTCAGTGTGTTGTCCTTATCTTGGTTTTTGTCATATTCAAACACGTATCGGCCATTACACCCTTCAGCCTTCTTCCAATGCCTTTTATCAAAGTCAGTAACCTTCTCGGAATGTCATGCTTAACCCTGATGTACAAACTTATATATATATATATATATATATATATATATATATATATATATATATATATATACATATATATATATATATATATATATATATATATATATATATATATATATATATATATATATATATATATATAAGGACACAAACACATCACTAAAGCAGAACCAGGATATTTCGACCGAGCTATCTTGGTTCTGCTTTAGTGATGTGTTTGTGTCCTTATCTTTATTAGTCTGTTGCCATGCTTATACACTATTACAATTTTCAGACAAAATAGAATATTAGTACATGGAATAGTGTAAAAGCATGGTAACAGACTAATAATATATATATATATATATATATATATAATTATTTATAAATAAATATTATTTTCAAAATAAACCTATATACACATGTGTTTCCTGCCAAACCTGCAATCATCAGTAGGGGAGGAGACAATCCCTGCCAATCACACGGTTCAAACCCTGATACGAAAGTCATGTTTAGTTCAGTAGCCAGGGCGCTTACCAATGCTCCACCATGCATTATCTAGAAATGGGAAGTAAATTAACATCTAAATAGCAAATACGGCAGCTATCCATATATATATATAGGAACAGAAGAGAGATACTTGGAAATGCTATGATTAGAGATTATTGAATACTCCGTTTTTATGGGACTAAGAAAATCTCAAACTTGCAGATGCAGTATCTAGACTAACCATAAGAATTGAGAAAGAAATGATATGGGAAGCTGTGAATAAGATGAAGAAGGGTAAGGTTGCAGGACCCTCAAGCGTTGTTGCAGCATTGTTGAAGGCTGCAGGGGAAACAGGCATTGAGATGATCACAAATTAAGAAATGACATCATAAAAGAGGGGATGGTTTCAAACGACTGGTCTATTAGTACAATTGTTAACTGTTACAATGGTAAAGGATAAAGATAATTATATAAACTTCAAGTTCTGAATATGGTCGAGAGAATAATTGAGCAGCAAATAAGAAGTCAGATAAAAACAGATGAAATGTAGTTTGGTTTTATTCTATATTTATTCTTAGACAAATGCAAAAGAACCTGTAGTTAGCTTTTGTGAATTTGGAATTAGGGGTAAGCGAGTACAGAAATGGACAAAGTCATGTTAGAATTAACAGCACATTTATTATATTTCTGAATTTTTTAGATGAGGATTGATAATTTGCATAATTTTGGTTATTCAGACTACATTTCTCATCTTGGGTGTTATCATCATAACGTTTCAGCCGCTGTAACATCCGAACTTCTTCAGGTATATCTCTTCAAACTCAAGAATATTTATCAAACTCAGGAATCTAGACGGAATTTCGAACGGAACCCTTTATTTAATCCACAGGGAAGCATGCTCTTGTTTCATCAGCCATGACTGGGAGAAGTCTTCAGTAATTTGCAATTCTTTGTATGGCCTGCACCGAGGATTGAACCTTCAACCTTTAGATGATAATCGCTTAGAACTGAATTTAACTTCGTACTATATCCTTGCAGACAGTTCTATTATGAATTTTGAGAGACTTAAACCTATTCTTGTTTTTTCTATGTGTAGTCTTACTACTTATCACTATATATCAGTACTTTTATTACTACATATCACTGTGTGTATATATATATATATATATATATATATATATATATATATATATATATATAATTTATTTAGACACTGAATATTACATATTTCAGCAATGTACCGCGGTTTCATCCAAAAGGGCAGATTTAGACATCTTTAGTAAATCTCCGTGCCCAGTGGAATCATCGGCAAGTTGAAATGATTGTAGACATGCCTGACAGGGAATGGCGTCAATATATATATATATATATTCTAACCTTATCTATTATTTATAATTAATAGTTCCCATATTGTATTAAATTCTATACTAGGTTTGCTCAGTAAGTCATTATTGCCCAACATATGTACTGCTTCTTTGAGTCGTCTTACTCTCCACCATTCTTCTCTATCTACAATGTTTACTTCGTCCCATAAGGGTAGATGGTTTCCCGAGTTCGAAGAGATACACCTGAAGAAGGCCGGAGGTTACACTCAAGATAAGACATGTAGTCCGAGTAACCAAAATTATGCATCGCATTTATTGTTTCTTATCTTGAATCCATATGTGGATGTTATGTAGTGTATGGTCTGTCTGTTTGGTTGAAATGTTTTTCTATTTTGGAGTAAGGTGTGTTTTGTTTGTTTCTCTCTCTTTCTCTCTCTTTCTCTCTCTCTCTCTCATATATATATATATATATATATATATATATATATATATATATATATATATATATATATATATGGAAAATGAAAGTGTATTCATCAACGTTTCGTCTTTATTGTAGACTTCCTCAGGATGAAGAAAAATGCAGAAAACTATCATACAGTCATTAATTTTGATTTGCCTGAAAATGTTCGATAAAAAAGGCAAAAATGAAAAACGGCGATTTATGTTAATGTGTTTTTTCTTTTTGGGTTTCAAAATTGAGTAAATGTGTTTACAAAAATACCCTGGTTGCCAGGTCCTTTTTTTGTTGTAAGGGACGTGGAGGCGGTGCGATTGGTGTCACGTGATATCCGCTTTGCAGTCGGTACTATACTCGTACACATTCACCGAAAATAATTTGTTTAAATAAGCCATTCTTTTTATTGTATTAATTAATTTGTTTTTCTAATCAGAATTGTGAAACCAATCTATGTTTGGTATTCATTCATTCATTTATTGAGTCGTATTTTTTCGCATGAAGCGCTTAATGTTTATGTTTTTTTCATAAACATTTTCGTTTAATTTTCATAATTATTTAATTTAAACAAAGCAGACATTGATGTATGTTGGATTAAAAATAAAGTACAAAATCGGAGTCATGTTCATGTCAATTGTAAGTAAGTGAGAAAATCCAGACTGGTGACGTAACAGGTTCACACAGAATATTATGGCTATAACAGCTTATGTTTAAAAGTGAAAAAAGGCAATTAAAATGAAATAAGAAAAACTATAAGTTTTATTTATGAATATTTGTTTGTTTGTGTTTTTTTTTCAACAAAAAGTAACTGGTGTTAAAATGTGGTACTTTTTTTCATGCAGAATTATTTAATTTTTTTATGGAAAAATTGGGGCCTTATTAATTGTAAGTTTGTTTTCGAGTTTTAACATTGTTCAAAGTAAAACGACATGTTTTTGTCGGTTAAATGTGGGACGTTATTTGTGTTTATTAGTTTAGAAAAATGTTGGATGTATGTTTTTTAGTGTTTTTGTAAACTTTACAGGGTTTTTTCTATCCAAAATATTGTAAACAGTAACAATTTCCAGGTTATAAATATTAATACTCATAGTAAACGTCAAATATGAGACACCGTTTGTAAAAACAAAAATGGGCACTTCTTTAGTTTAGCTGTGAATAAGAATTTATTTGTTTTCAATTTTGAAAACAGGGGCAGACAATCAACCGGAAGTAATATAGAATTAGAAGGTTTTATCCAAAGCAATCAATAAGAGTGTTTTTTATTTAATAATCTAAAATTTTATGAAATGAATAGTCAACAGTGATTTTTTTGGTATAATTTAAAACTTTATAAAAACGAAGAATTTGTCTGATCTTTTTATCAAACAAACACTCAACATTGATTTTTGTTTTGTATAATTTAAAACTTTATAAAACGAAAAGTTATAATTTAAAAATAATGGTAAAAATAATGTTTACTTCCGGTTGATTGGGTGAGGAGTGAATGTAACTCTTCAAAATTGATTTCTGATTCACAGCTAAACTAAAGAAATGTATTGTTCAACCAGCAAAGAAGTGTTTCGTGAGGTAAATTTTGTATGATGTGACGTTACATAATCTTGCTTTAAATTTTAAAAGCTTACACAGATTTCTTAATTCTTTGCATTTTTATATTAAATACTAATATTATATTATTTAAGTATTATTTATTAATAGTAAATGCAATAATATATTATTAGTAGTAGTAGTATTTACTATTCAAAGCATGATTTGCTGCTGAAAAAAGCTTCTTTTTAATTAAAATTTGCTGCTGATAATAAAGATGGCAGGCATCTAAGAAATGTTCCTAGTCGAATAAAGTATTTTCTGAAAGGAAGAAATCACTTTAAATTCTTTTTGTTCGTTAGAGAAAAGAGAATTGCTATTCCAGATGAAATATTGATGTAACATTAGCCAACATTAAAGAGAAGAACATGGCTATTAAGAATGAACTCCATTTTGTAGGACGAAAGCTATTGAAGACAAATATCAAGAAATAGACTGACTTTACTTAGATATATTGTATATGCATAGATATATAGATATACATATATATACATAGATATGCCTATAGATATACATATAAATATATATACATATGTATATACATCAATATATATATATATATATATATATATATATATATATAATTGCACTTCTAAAAATCTTATATATTTAATTGGTTCTTATAAACTTTAATTTCCAAATTGAAATATGTATGTGAAGATAAGAAAATAGATAACGATTTTTATATTTGTGCTTTTTTAACATTTGGAAAAGCAAAATATATTTTTCAATAAAACCAATTAGTTGTTATTTGTACATTTTCTTACTTTCTTTGTGCATTTAGTAAAATTTCTTGAGTCTCTCAGTAAAGAAAAGATGAAAACGAGAAAATACTGAAAATTTTAGAGTTGAAAACTTTCACAAGAAATGTCATCTTTTTGGATTCATGATATTTGGAAACTGAAGTCTGCAAAATTGATCCAATGTTTTTATCCTAGATAACTAAAAAAAATGGTTTTAATATTAAACGCATACAAAATTCTATACTTGATGTTACATGAAGTGTCATTTACAAAATCACTTGAACGTTTCTGTGAAAATGATAATCTATATCTCTATTCATACAGAATTAAATATGTGTATATGTTTATATATTAGTATATGCAGGATTCACTCCTAAACTAATTAACTGATCATTAGGAATTTTGGAACACAGCTGCTAGGCATAAGAGTGTGTATTATGGGCTATATCTAGTTCAATTTAGTTTTATCAACAGAGGCCAAATTGATAGTGAAAGCCTTTTGTGAAAATTCAGACACTTCCGATTTTTTCGAAATTTTAACAATAGGTATTAGACATCAATTAATAAATATTCACCAAATTTTTAAGTATTTAATTTTTTAAAGTATTTTAAAGAGTTTTAGGGGTCATAATATAGGCACAACCTCCCATTTGAAAATTCAAATATTTCAGATTTATCTTAAATTAGATCTATAGTCATTAAATACCAATCAAGCAAGATTACCTGAATTTAAATTTCTTCTTACGACCCTTTAAGCTTAAGCCTTAAATGTTAGACATTTTCTAGAATCAAAATCATGTAATGAATTTTGATCAAAATTAGAATAAGGATTCTAGACATAAGGTTTAGCATCATTATATGTTGATTTTAATCTTTGTAAGGGACATAAAAGTGTTGCAAAACTGTTCAGTTCGGGAATCAATTTTACCCATACTAGGACGAGTATTCTTCTAGTATATATAGCAAAAATATTTATTTTTGCAACGAGATATCAGTTTTCAATGGTTGATCTCTTTGCAAAACCATATTTGTAAGCAGTAGATTACTTGGGATGCTTTACTCATAGTTTGCATACATTTTCATGGTGGTTCATAAAAATGACACCCTCCCAGTTAAAAATATAAATAACTCCGTTTTCATTAAATTTGAACCATGAGTTTTAGAGACTAATGGAGAAAAAATCTCAAATTTCCAAGATCATCTGAGTATTTTAAAATGGCGCACCCCCCTTTGAAAATTAAAATATTCCGATTCGCATGAAATTTGAATAATAGATGTCAGACACAATGTAAGCAAGATTCTTAATTTTAATTTTGTTTAAAGAATTCTGACACACATTGGAAGGAGTGGCGCACTTATGTTACACATTTTAACACACACCCCTTTAAAAAGTCAAATATTTCCAATTTGCATAAAATGTCTACATTAACAAGATTTTTTAATAAAATATTTATTTGTTCAAAAAAGAATATTTTATTTAGATCAAATTCTCGGCAGTTTTGATTTTCTGTCTAACTTTTAAGAGAAAGAGAGAGATAACGGAAGGGAGAGAGTGAGTATGAGAGAAAGAGAGAAGGAGAGAGAGGGAGAGATGGAGGTAACAGGAGGGAAAGAGTGAGTATGAGAGAGAGAGGGGGGAGTGGAGATAACAGAAGGGAGAGAGTAAGTATGAGACAGAGAGAGGAAGAGAGGGAGATAAAGGGAGGGAGAGAGTATGATAATCAAAAAGAGAGGGGGAGAGGGAGATAACGGGAGGGAGAGAGGGAGTATGAGAGAGATAGAGGAGGAGAGAAAGGGAGAGAGAGGGAGATAACGGATGAGGTGAGAGTGAGTATGAGAGAGAGAGGGGGAGAGAGGGAGATAATGGGAGGGAGAAAGTGAGTATGAGAGAGAGAGAGAGAGAGAGAGAGAGGGAGAGGGGGTTGTTTTACAATTACTTGCATATGGTTACATTTTAATGTGTAGGAAAAGGATGCACTGAATGGGAAAAATACCTGTATAGTCCCTTCAGCAGTCCCTCCTGAATGAGGTAGCCTGAGGTGACAGGCCACAAATCCATCCCCCTTAAAAGGGGTGATTCTGGATATTATCCCTATTTACTAATCTCGTCATGAGGGCAAAGTTAAGGTCATTTTTTTATTGTTCAGAATCTAATGAATTATGTTTGATTTATTGTTTAAGGGAATAGAAAGCTTCACTCTTGAAAATAAATATACCAATGGATTCAAAAACAATGGACATTTTTTAATGAGATTTGGAACATAGATAGAAGACATAATAGGGAATGTAACGAGATCCACCCCCTTCCTTTAAAAATAAATGTACCTACAAATGCTACGTCTTAATCCTTACTATACTATTGCATGTGATGTTATACCCCCAAACCGAAATATGTTGGGTAATCCTACTAGCATTATTTACCTCCTCTTCAGGAGGTTAGGCACAAGGCCAGTTTTATCTTACTCCCACAAGGTAAGATGTGACCCAAGGTTGAGTCGTGGAAAGTGGGGCTTGAAAAGCCAGCGCCCGAGAAGGTGAGCACTCTGGCCATTAAAAATTGCCTGGGCAGCAGGCAGTAAGCAATAAACTTACTCCGCCCCAAAGAGGGGAGGCAAAGCATGGGAGGATCCTGCTAGTAATAATAATAATTTTGTCAGCCTAGCTGATCACAAGGTGAAGCTAAGAGAGGCAGAAAAACATGGAACTATTCAAAAAGCTCAAGGGATTATAAAAGATGAAAACTATTTTAATACAAATCATTGCATGAACACATGGAATTATTTTGAAAAGAGAAAAGCAAGAAATGGGAATCACAGGTAAAATTGACACCATACAAACCAAGGCACAGATGAAAACGGCTGGAATATTAAGAAAAACCCTAGACTGCGGAAGACAACCAGAAATGAGTTGAAATCTGCAGAAAATTCATGAAACACATTTTACATGGTTATAAATCTTTCCAAGTTAGTGTAGATAATGAACAGCTGTATGGTTTGAGGAAAGCTTCATTGTCAATTCTTCAATTGATGCTGCAGAGTTTCTTTAAGTGATGCCACAATCCGACCTTCATTAAACTTAACTGAACTTTCTGTTTGGTCTTCATCTTAAAGGGTGAAATTTTAATTTCTGAATTTTGTAAACCATCTTCTGTAGGTTTTTTCATTCAGGCATTCTTTTCTCACAAGCTGAGTAAAGATTTTGAGTCACTTCGGTTGCAGAGTTGGTTTTTGGAAACTAATTAAGCATTATGTGCCTCAAATGAATATTGGATACGACCATGTTTTAAGGGATTTCCATAGGGATATTTTAATTAATTTTTCCTGTAAAATAAACTTTTATAAAGTTAAATATGTCCAAATACACACATCATATTTATATATATATATCTATATATATATATATATATTAAATTATATTTACCTACAGACGACGTCTTTTCGAGCCTTTTGCTCTCATCAGTGTAGGGAAGTAATAATTTCAAACGGTCATAAGGTGCGAACCCAGTTCACAGAGCCACCTTTAACTCTATATGCTTTCTTCTCTATCCTCACGGCCATAAGAAATTACCACGTGATATGGAGTATTTAAGTTATATTTATGCAAATTACAGCATAAACATAAAGACAGACTAGAGAACTCAACGAACTTACTCAGAGTCTTGCCTTGTAGCTGAGTGAATGTCTATTTTAAATATCTCCTAACAGTGTTTAACTTTGATTTTCTTAAAGGGCATTAATAATAATATTTATAAATAAATATTAAATTATATTTTACCTTTTACGACGTCGTTTCGAGCTTTTTTCTCTCATCAGTGTAGGGAAGTGATAATTTCAGGTGGTCATAAGGTGCGAACCCAGTTCACAGAGCCACCTTTGACTCCATACGCATACTTGTAGGGTGAAGTATCCTTATGTCAGGTTGTCCTGACAAACACTTGTACAGAGAGACCGTAGAAACTCGTGGATGGTGTCTAGTAGGTAATTCAAAACTCTCTCTCTCCATACATATATATATATATATATATATATATATATATATATATATATATATATATATATATATATATGTGTGTGTGTGTGTGTGTGTGTGTGAGTGAAAAAAGACAAACGGAAAAAACAAATTTTATATGAGTATCAACCCTTATCTGGTCAGTCCATCTTTTTAATGATTGTCTTCTTGATCTTTCTTCAATTAAATTTTCTTTATATGAAGTGACTTTTTCTGAAGACGTTCGTTGATCCGAACGAAACCGATAAAATCTCTCGTTTCTTTGATGATTTTGCCTGTATTTAAAATTTGTTTTTTTGCGTTTGTCTTTTTTCACACATCTTGTCTTTCACGGCATTTCATTTTTTTGATATATCGTGCATTTTACCCTCATATATATATATATATATATATATATATATATATATATATATATAAACATATAAACATCATTTTATTCCATTAGACATTTCCACTTACTCTTAAATTTCAGAGAAGTAAATTCCTGACAGAACTTATGGGATGATTTAATATTTTGTATATATTAGTTTCAGTTAAAATTGTGTCAAACAGTATCATCACAATATTGTTGAAACATTTAAATCTTCAAGATATTTTTATGTGCTATATGAAAAAAGATTCTGAAATGATCAGAATACAAGCTTTGTCTTAATATTGGATAAATGCATTTACTAAGTGGATGGAACAGAAAGGACATATCAATACTTCTGAAGTTAAGACTTTACAATCCATTTCTAGTTCCTGTTGCTGTAGATGCAATTGATAGTTCCTGTTGCTGTAGATGCAATTGATAGTTCCTGTTGCTGTGATGCAAATGATAGTTCCTGTTGCTGTAGATGCAATTGATAGTTCCTGTTGCTGTAGATGCAATTGATAGTTCCTGTTGCTGTGATGCAAATGATAGTTCCTGTTGCTGTAGATACAATTGATAGTTCCTGTTGCTGTAGATGCAATTGATAGTTCCTGTTGCTGTAGATGCAATTGATAGTTCCTGTTGCTGTGATGCAAATGATAGTTCCTGTTGCTGTAGATGCAATTGATAGTTCCTGTTGCTGTAGATGCAATTGATAGTTCCTGTTGCTGTAGATGCAAATGATAGTTCCTGTTGCTGTAGATGCAATTGATAGTTCCTGTTGCTGTAGATGCAATTGATAGTTCCTGTTGCTGTAGATGCAATTGATAGTTCCTGTTGCTGTAGATGCAATTGATAGTTCCTGTTGCTGTAGATGCAATTGATAGTTCCTGTTGCTGTGATGCAAATGAAACATGAACGAGACCGGCAGAGCATGAGAGAAAGTTCATTACATTAAGTGGAAAATATGGAAGCTCTATGTCTTTGAAATGAAATGTTTAAAAACTATCTTCACGATAGACGAAGAAATGCAGATATTAGAAAGAAGCTTAATAAGAAGAACAACATGGTTCTGACATGTTTCCCGGTTACCAGATTCCGGCTATGTATAGAAATCATATAAAGAAGATTTCGTTGAAGAAAGATCAAGAAGACAATCACTAAAAAGATGGGCTGACAAGATAAGGGTTGATACTCGTATTTCGTTTCTGAAAACTGAAAGACTGGACAAAGACCGTAATAACTGGTGGAATTTTGTCCTTAAGTATGTCATGTTAGATGAAATCCAAGATGGTGACGCAGTCAACAATTAAGTTGACTCTACCATTATCTTTGATATCATTCTAGATACTGGCTGGACTGCATGAATTAATTGATGATTACAAAATTTGTAGTGATAGTAACAAAATTGTTGTATTCAATTCCTCAACATTGACCGGCCGGTTAGTTGTGTCATAAATTCTTAGGACTTTAGTTTTTGTTGTTTTTATTAGTTATTCTGAATTTCTGCAAGGAAATTTTGTATCAAAATATAAAATGAAAAACAAAACCAGTAAATGGAATAATTTAAATAAAATGAATACCTCATCTCAGAAATATCATCAAATACTTTGTTATTTCTTCTGCAAACGGTGTTGGAAGTCTTCGGTAATTTATCATGTAATCTATTCATTGTGTACTAGCTGTACCTAGCTGGTGATATCCAGGATGCAGGGAAGTCATCTTGGTTTTTAATTTTTATTTGTTTGCATCTGTTAGACATTTCCACTTACTCTTCCACTAACAGTTATACAGAAAGAAAAACAATTTTAGTTGTAAGGGAAGCAATTCTTTTCATATATTTTATACTTCAATAAAAATGATGAGTTATTACCCGTGATGAATTTGATTTTACGGTCATAATTGAAAAATGTTTCCATTTTACCAGTTGTCTAAGTAGGACTACATATTTTTTTAATAAACTGTAGTTCCAATAACATGGTACAACAATCAAAAAAATTAAAATTCGCTAGTCCCAACGAAAGTTCGTATGTCAGCTTAAATGCTATTATAGGTCCAATTTTAAAAATTTCACAAGATAACTTTATATGTTAGATGTGTTTCTATTCATAAAGAATGGATGCATGATTTTGTTTTTAATTCTAAATAAATGAATAAAAATGTTTTAACTAAAATGGAACTAACAGTTCAAGAACGAACCTTGCATCTAAGTCAGCCTAAATTGTTACATATGTCTGTGTATGCTTTTAATTTTGTTGTTAGTTATTTTGAATTCATACACTTAGAAAATCTTGTGTCAAAATATAAAATGAAAAACAAAGGCAGTAAATGAACTGAGGAATGAAGGAAAAACGTATTAAATTCCTTTGACAAAATATTTACACATTTATTATGATGCTTGATCTATGACAAACTATTGTTATCTCTGTTAACCTTTTAGTTGGTGCCATCTACAATACAATCAGATTTGGAACCTCTCTAGGCAGGACTCACATTCTCGTGTCAAACAGACACTTTCTATATTTTTACAGTTTCATGGTGAAAACTTAAGGCAAAATACAATATGTAGAATATGTAGATATGAGAAAAATATATTCATTCCTATATATTTCATATTTTACATAGATATGTAGCCTGTCTAAATTAATGGCAGCCAACCAGTTGTCCATCGACCACTAGTGATTTGTGCAAAAAATGTTATAATCTGCATGAAAATGGTTTTTTTATTTGAATTTTTATGAAGCTTCAGATTTCAGAATGATGAGTACCAAAATGCATGATGGATGTTATATATGTTTAAGGCCTTAAGTAACAGAGAAAAAATAAAATAACATGTTCAACTTGAAATGAACACTGTTCTCTATCTTGCATTGACTTCATTAGAGACAAACATCCACAAACTGGAACAATTATCATACTAAATATGTGTAATACTTGAATAAACTTTAAATGTTCAATTTTTTCTATTTTAATAATTACACTACTTTAATGGGTGCATTTCATAGTAATAAAATAATTTGTTCCCATTATTATCTCTGCCAGGGAGGTTATGTTTTCGGTCAAAAGTGTTGGTTTGTGTACAGTCGAGTGTCCACATCACTTGACCAACCATCACCAAACTTGATCAAAATATGGGACAGGGTCTAACTTAGAACTGATTTAATTTTTGGATATCTACGTCAAAGGACAAGGTCACGGTTATGAAAAAGGTAAAAGTCACACTTTTGGTGATAACTTTGGTTCTGTTCTCGCTACAGGTTCATATTTTAGTCAATGAAGTCATACATTTTATATTATCTTGACCTTTGACCTTGAAAATTTTGATGGAATTTCAATTCCGATTTTTCCAAATTTAATGTATGTATCTGATGCTCTTTAATAACAGTAATCACGATGCAAAATTTCAGCCTGCCAGATAAATAGTTTTTGAGTTATCAACGTTGCCATGGTATAACTTCAGGAATACTTCATACAATATGAAGAAGTAAGGTCCAGCTAACACTCTGGTCTATCCTTACATTGTCAAGTAGACAAGTTGATTGACTTATGTCTTTGTTATTCTATAAATGTATTTACCCTTGTTTCTAAATTCATATAAGTAGTCCGACAAGTTTTAAATCATACATTTAGGGGTCCATGAAGTTCAAACGTTTGGCGACTGCTGGTCTAAACAACCCATTTAATTATAAACAAATGTAAAAATATAAGGGGTTTCTCCAAAAATTTGAAACATTCAAACATGATATTAGAATCCATGTCCATTATTGAAACAAAGTAAATGAGCTAAACTTACGAAAATTGTTGGAATTTCCATTAATCTCAGACATTTTATTTTTTGAGAAAAAAATTTTAAAATTGAAAAATCATTCAGAATTTTTTAAATTAAATTATCAGTTAAAATAAAATAAAATGTAAAACAATAACAATATTTGATTTTCGATTTTACATTATATAGCGACGCGCGTGTAGGAGCCTCTCCTCCAACGTGGAGGCCGACATTTTGTATGTGTTATGTTTTCTTAAGTACACATGAGATCAGAATAAAAAGAGAAAAAAACAATGATGAAGAAACGGTTGAATTTACATATATATATACATCTTTTATCATAGAGAAAAATTGTCAATGAACAAACGTAAAAGGTACAGAATAAAAGAGGATACATAAAAGAGGGTGACAGTCACAGACGTAGTTACTAATGAATGCCCTGAATACAATCGAAATAACATGAATTGTTGTGGCAAACAATTTATAGAGAAATCAAAGGGCGTTGTAAAAGTAATATGACTTACTTTGCTGATATCTGGGAACGATAACTGTGACAAGTAGAGAAAGAGTTGAATATATTCGGGGGAACGATATCTGCAATCAGTCGGGTTAGGATGCGTGTCAGAATGGCGAAACCATGCTAAAATGGGATGCTGTGAGCCAAAAACCAGAAAGAGAAAGAGCCTTGTTCCGAATCTCGCATAAATGTGAAGCAAGTCTTTCTAATATTGCCATATAGAAAAGTGCACACTTGGGTTAAAAAGTAATAATTCAGGGGAGATAACTTGAATATATTTAAGGGAAATAACTGCTGAATATCCTGAGCCAACAATACCGAAAAAGTTTCGAAGATAAAAACAAACTATCACCAAGGTTTGAACGTAGGTGACAACACATGTATCTTAAAATTATGAAGGGAAAAATGATATATATGGGGCAAGATTTCGTTCACCAATGGTGAATGAAAGAAATATAGCTCTGAAACACAGAAAACGAACATTTAGAAAGGAATGAATCTCATTATATCGACAAAAAAACCCTTCTTTGTCTGGCCCTTTAAATGCTCAAAGTTAACATTTTTAATGTTTATAGAGTTTCTTGGAAGGATCCATTGTGATTAGTCGTAAAGTCGCTCTGTTTGTTTTTTTGAAAACCGAACCACGTGATTGCGTTTTTGTCTGGTTCGGTCAAAATGTGGGTCTCTTTTCTTTTATCTCCTTAACAAAAAAGAGATTGTTAAACTCTCGAAGAGAAGAGTGCACTTAACAAAAAGAAATTGTTAAACTCTCGAAGAGAAGAGTGCACTTAACAAAAATAAATTGTTAAACTCTCGAAGAGAAGAGTGCACTTAACAAAAAGAGATTGTTAAACTCTCGAAGAGAAGAGTGCACTTAACAAAAAGAGATTGTTAAACTCTCGAGGAGAAGAGTGCACTTAACAAAAAGAAATTGTTAAACTCTCGAAGAGAAGAGTGCACTTAACAAAAAGAAATTGTTAAACTCTCGAAGAGAAGAGTGCACTTAACAAAAAGAGATTGTTAAACTCTCGAAGAGAAGAGTGCACTTAACAAAAAGAAATTGTTAAACTCTCGAAGAGAAGAGTGCACTTAACAAAAAGAGATTGTTAAACTCTCGAAGAGAAGAGTGCACTTAACAAAAAGAAATTGTTAAACTCTCGAAGAGAAGAGTGCACTTAACAAAAAGAGATTGTTAAACTCTCGAAGAGAAGAGTGCACTTAACAAAAAGAAATTGTTCTACTCTCGAAGAGAAGAGTGCACTCTCGGGTTGGCAAGACATAATTCAGTGACAATAACTTGAATATGGTTCAAGGAAAACAACTTCTGAATGAGCCAAAAATGTTATTTGCTTCAATTCAGAGTTGGTGATTAGCATCCCAAATATCTGTATGGAAGAGTGGCATTCGGTCATGATGCATCCCCCTGTCCCTTAGTCTCTCTCTGCATACTAATATGGCCAAGTCCAAATGTAGTTTGGTTGTTCAGTGTGAAAACAATATTGAGCAGCTTGACAGACTCCAATTTCTGATTTCGAATTTAGATATACACTGTGTTCTAAATTGGTTATTAAGGCTAACGTCTACCCTACCACCTGACTCATAAATGATATGAGAAATAATTCAAATAAGGCCATAAATTCCTAGCAAGACGGCAAATCGAATGCACTACATACAAGGCAATGGTTGAATCTTTAGAAAATGCCCTCGAGTCTGTAGTAGAATGGGGCCAAAAATGGATGGTCACATTTAATGCTACCAAAACGAAGCTCTTTTCTTTAACAACTATAAGAAACCTTTCAAACCACCGATTGTCATTAACCAATAACACCCTTCCTAAGAGACCAACGTTCAAACTCCTCGGTCTGACATTCTCAGGCAACGTGAGTTGGAATAAGTACACATCTGTCAGTATCCTATATCTCTATAAAGCCACCGTTCACCCATGTGTGGCGTATTGTTGCCACTAACCACTCTCTCTTGGACAGGGTGCAAAAAATATTGACCTAATATATCCGGCACTGTCTGCCAAGCTCCAGGCACTGTCGCATCGCCACACTGTTGCATCTCTCTGCCTGTTTTACAAGTACTTCCACAGAATATGCACCGCTGAACTTACTGCACTTGTACCCTCTCAACGAAAATACTCCTGACCAATCCAACTATCAGCAAAATCCCACCCCTTCACTGTAGAGGTCCATAGATGCAGAAAGATTTTACTCTGATAGCTTCTTTCATCGAACCACTTGCCTTTGTAATTCCTTTCCTGCCCATGTTTCCCCGACCGTATTAACATGCAGTAATTAAGATGTAATGTGAATAAAAATCTTGCTGCCAAACTTTCCACCCAGCTTACCCCGTCTATAAATCTGACCTCTATCTGTGGCATTATTTGTGGAATTATCTGTGGCATTATCTGTGGCATTATGCCTTATTTGGGGTGAATAAAACTAGAATTTTTTTTAAAAATAAATTTTGAAATAATGATACACCAGCCAAAGATGACATTTTTGTCTTTTAGACTTTGCTTTTTGTGTTTTCATCTGTCGGTCGGATTCCCTCTTAGTTAGAGGGAATACGACCGATAAAGATGTAAACAATTACAATTTCTAAGACAAATCACGATCAAGGGGGAGACCATTCATATCGCTGTTTCAATTTAACAGTCTAATTCAGATTTTTCCACAATGACCCAGGATGGCAACTCTTGAGTCTCCCTTTCGTGCATGAATCATTCCGAGTTTTTGGAATAAATACCTTTAAGGAATAAATTTAAAAAATTTTTATTTTACAATAAGGTCACCGCTTATCAAAGCCCAAAGACCACTCGTGGATAAGAGTTAAAGAGTCTGACTGGTGAACGGTGAGACAACATTCAGATGTTACATATTTTTATGAAAATTCAGATACTACATATTTTTATGAAAATTCAGATACTACATATTTTTGTGAAAATTCAGATACTACATATTTTTGTGAAAATTCAGATACTACATATTTTTATGAAAATTCAGATACTACATATTTTTGTGAAAATTCAGATACTACATATTTTTGTGAAAATTCAGATGTTACATATTTTTATGAAAATTCAGATACTACATATTTTTATGAAAATTCAGATACTACATATTTTTGTGAAAATTCAGATGCTACATATTTTTGTGAAAATTCACATACTTCATATTTTTGTGAAAATTCACATACTTCATATTTTTGTGAAAATTCACATACTACATATTTTTGTGAAAATTCACATATTACATATTTTTGTGAAAATTCACATACTTAATATTTTTGTGTAAATTCACATACTTCATATTTTTGTGAAAATTCACATACTACATATTTTTGTGAAAATTTTAATAATAGCTATTAGGTATCAATTAATTATTGATACCGGAATTTCAGTTACATTGCACTATTTTAACGGGTTTTAGAGGGGTATAATATGAGTATAACCTCTCATTTCAATTTAATCAATAATCATTAGATACCAATTAAGCAGGATTCGTAATGGTAAGGGTAGTAATGTGGGCTATATTCAGTTTAATTTAGTTTCATGCAAATAACGTAAACAGAGAGTAAAAGCTGTGCATGAAAATTAAGATGCTACATATGTTTTGTGAAAATTCAGATACTACATATTTTTGTGAAAATTAAGATATTACATATTTTTGTGAAAATTCAGATACTACATATTTTTGTGTAAATTCAGATACTACATATTTTGTGAAAATTCAGATACTACATATTTTTGTGAAAATTCAGATACTACATATTTTTGTGAAAATTCAGATACTACATATTTTTGTGAAAATTCAGATATTACATATTTTTGTGAAAATTCAGATACCACATATTTTTGTGAAAATTCAGATACTACATATTTTTGTGAAAATTCAGATACTACATATTTTTGTGAAAATTCAGATATTACATATTTTTGTGAAAATTCAGATACTACATATTTTTGTGAAAATTCAGGTACTACATATTTTGTGAAAATTCAGATATTACATTTTTTGTGAAAATTCAGATACTACATATTTTTGTGAAAATTCACATACTACATATTTTTGTGAAAATTCACATACTTCATATTTTTTTGAAAATTCACATACTACATATTTTTGTGAAAATTTTAATAATAGCTATTAGGTACCAATTAATTATTGATACCGAAATTTCAGTTACATTGGACTATTTTAACGGGTTTTAGGGGGTATAATATGAGTATAACCTCTCATTTCAATTTAATCAATAATCATTAGATACTAATTAAGCAGGATTCGTTATGGTAAGGGTAGTAATGTGGGCTATATTCAGTTTAATTTAGTTTTATGCAAATAGCGTAAAAAGATAGTAGAAGCTGTGCATGAAAATTAAGATGCTACATATTTTTGTGAAAATTCAGATATTACATATTTTTGTGAAAATTCAGATACTACACATTTTTGTGAAAATTCAGATACTAGATATTTTTGTGAAAATTCACATATTACATATTTTTGTGAAAATTCACATACTTAATATTTTTGTGAAAATTCAGATACTAGATATTTTTGTGAAAATTCAGATATTACATATTTTTGTGAAAATTTTAATAATAGCTATTAGGTATCAATTAATTATTGATACCCAAATTTCAGTTACATTGCACTATTTTAACGGGTTTTAGAGGGGTATAATATGAGTATAACCTCTTATTTCAATTTAATCAATAATCATTAGATACCAATTAAGCAGGATTCGTAATGGTAAGGGTAGTAATGTGGGCTATATTCAGTTTAATTTAGTTTTATGCAAATAGCGTAAAAAGTGAGAAGAAGCTGTGCATGAAAATTAAGATGCTACATATTTTTGTGAAAATTCAGATACTACATATTTTTGTGAAAATTAAGATATTACATATTTTTGTGAAAATTCAGATACTACATATTTTTGTGAAAATTCAGATACTACATATTTTGTGAATATTCAGATACTACATATTTTTGTGAAAATTCAGATACTACATATTTTTGTGAAAATTCAGATACTACATATTTTTGTGAATATTCAGATACTACATATTTTTGTGAAAATTCAGATACTACATATTTTTGTGAAAATTCAGATATTACATATTTTTGTGAAAATTCAGATACTACATATTTTTGTGAAAATTCAGATACTACATATTTTGTGAAAATTCAGATATTACATATTTTTGTGAAAATTCAGATACTACATATTTTTGTGAAAACTCAGATACTACATATTTTTGTGAAAATTCAGATATTACATATTTTTGTGAAAATTCAGATCCTACATATTTTTGTGAATATTCAGATACTACATATTTTTGTGAAAACTCAGATACTACATATTTTTGTGAAAATTCAGATATTACATATTTTTGTGAAAATTCAGATCCTACATATTTTTGAGAAAACCCAGATACTACATATTTTTGTGAAAATTCAAGATGCTGCATATTTTAGTGAAAATTCAGATACTACATATTTTAGTGTAAATTCAGATACTACATATTTTTGTGAAAATTTTAATAATAGCTATTAGGTATCAATTAATTATTGATACCCAAATTTCAGTTACATTGGACAAATTCAACGGGTTTTAGGGGGTATAATATGAGTATAACCTCTCATTTCAGATGCTATATATTTTTTGTTAAAATTCAGATACTACATATTTTTGTGAAAATTCTATATGCTACATATGTTTGTGAAAACTCAGATACTACATATTTTTGTGAAAACTCAGATACTACATATTTTTGTGAAAATTCAGATACTACATATTGTGAAAATTCAGATACTACATATTTTTGTGAAAATTCAGATACTACATATGTTTGTGAAAATTAAGATGCTACATATTTTTATGAAAATTCAGATACTACATATTTTTGTGAAAATTCAGATGCTTCATATTTTTATAAAAATTCAGATACTACATATTTTAGTGAAAATTCAGATGCTACATATTTTAATAAAAATTCAGATACTACATATTTTTGTGAAAATTCAGATGCTACATATTTTTATAAAAATTCAGATACTACATATTTTTGTGAAAATTCAGATGCTACATATTTTTATTAAAATTCAGATAAAACATATTTTTGTGAAAATTCACATACTACATATTTTTGTGAAAATTCAGATACTACATATTCATGTGAAAATTCAGATACTACATATTTTAGTGTAAATTCAGATACTACATATTTTTGTGAAAATTTTAATAATAGCTATTAGGTATCAATTAATTATTGATACCGAAATTTCAGTTACATTGGACTAATTCAACGGGTTTTAGGGGGTATAATATGAGTATAACCTCTCATTTCAATTTAATCAATAATCATTAGATACCAATTAAGCAGGATTCGTAATGGTAAGGGTAGTAATGTGGGCTATATTCAGTTTAATTTAGTTTCATGCAAAGAGCATACAAAGAGAGTAGAAGCTGTTCGTGAAAATTAAGATGCCACATATTTTTGTTAAAATTCAGATGCTACATATTTTTGTGAAAATTCAGATACTACATATTTTTGTGAATATTCAGATACTACATATTTTTGTGAAAATTCAGATACTACATATTTTTATGAAAATTCAGATACTACATATTTTTGTGAAAATTCAGATACTACATATTTTTGTGAAAATTCAGATATTACATATTTTTGTGAAAATTCAAATACTACATATTTTTGTGAAAGCTCAAATACTACATATTTTTTGTGAAAAGTCAGATACTACATATTTTTGTGAAAATTCAGATGCTACATATGTTTGTGAAAACTCAGATACTACATATTTTGTGAAAATTGAGATACTACATATTTTTGTGAAAATTAGATGCTACATATTATTGTTAAAATTCAGATACTACATATTTTTGTGAAAATTCAGATACTACATATTATTGTGAAAATTCAGATGCTACATATGTTTGTGAAAACTTAGATACTACATATTTTTGTGAAAATTCAGATACTACATATTTTTGTTAAAACTCAGATACTTCATATTTTTGTGAAAATGCAGATACTACATATTTTTGTGAAAACTCAGATACTTCATATTTTTATGAAAATTCAGATACTACATATTTTTGTGAAAATTAAGATACTACATATGTTTTTTAAAAATCAGATACTACATATTTTTGTGAAAACGCAGATACTACATTTAAGTTACATTGGACTATTTTAACGGGTTTTAGGGGGCATAATATGAGTATAATCTCTCATTTCAATTTTATCAACCATCATTAGATACCAATTAAGCAGGATTCCTTGAATTTCAATTTCTTCTTAAGACTCCTTAAAGCTTAAGCCTTAAATTTTTGACATTTTCTAGAATTAAAATATTTTAATTGGTTTTATCATAATTTGAATAAGGATTTTAGATATAATGTTTCTTATTCTGATATCTTGATAAGGAGACATAAAAGTGGTGCAAAACTGTTCTCTTTAGGGAATTAATGTTACCCGTCTCAGTATGTACATAATGTAATGTGAAAACACAAATTCAAAGCACCAAAATATTGACAAAATATGCATATTTTGTGCATAACTTAGCAACATTCCAATTTGGGAACATATCCCAAGAATAACTTATAGTATAAACATGATATGTGGGGATTTCTTTTATAGAACACGGACCAAAACTTTAAACTATAAACTTCTAATTGAAACGAGATTTTCTTATAGCAAATAAAAGCTTAAAGCAACATTGAGATGCGTGTAGACTATGTAAAACTAACATTGATCCGTCTAGTGTTACTGGCTAATTTATCTTACCTGCCTAAGGGAAAGCCAGCAAAATAAAGCTTTACCCTTCAGCTCAACTTCCGCTTCAGAGAGATTCAATCAATATAGAGCATTATTCACAATATTTACACACTTACATCTCAAAGAAAGTGAGAGAGTAAATAAATGAGAATTAATTTTGTTTTTGATCTGATAAAAAAAAGTAACTTTTCATGTGTGCGCATATTTGATAGCATCCTCAACCACAAAGAAAAGAGAAAAAAAGCAAGAAAAAAATGTTTTGTAAAAAGAGAAAATCAAAGTGTCTTCCACCCCAACAGAGCTGCACCCTATTCAATAGATCCGCAGAACATTGCTCCCTGGTGTTTACATTTAGCTTTATAAGGATAAAGACTTTATTTTTACTGGGTGTTATTTTAAGGCTCATGTGTTTAAGAAGAGGTGAAGTTCACAGTGGGTGAGGCCTCGTTTTTGCCTGGGTCAGAAGCAACAGGATATTTGGAATACAATGCTTACAGGCAACAGCCAATAAAACCAACACACTTTAAGAATTTACAAAACAAATAAAGTATAGAACTTTCAGTTCTATAAAAGACATCTTTGATCAGTCATTTTTCTAGGCAACTTAAAATAACTGCTTTTTTTCTATTGATACCGATTGATATAAAACCAACTTTTGTAATTAACTCTGATGGTAAAATGCACATACAAACAAAATACTTGTGATCAAAATTTGTGTTAAGTCATTTGTTCTAATTATCAGATTCAAACATTTTAATTAAATATGTTCAATAAGAGTCAGATACGTCCTAAGATGGAGGACTGCTTGCCACATCTGTGGAAGTGCCGCTCAGAGCCCTCTTCATTGTCAAGATAGAGTTCAAAATCTACTTCGAAATCTAGTTGGGATGATTTTTCTGTTCCTTACAGCCCCTTTCCCACAGAAAGTCTCTCTCTACTGCTAGTCTCTCTACTGCTAGTCTCTCTCTACTCTATCGTTATTTCTATGGAAGGTACATAATTGAGCTCCAATCTCTGGTTCCTCCTTGAGCAAAATTCACAGCAAGAACATGTTTTGCAACCATCATGAAAAAACTTTCTTTTCTTTCTCTGACTGCTTAACGTCAGGTTGAATTTCCACAAACAGAGTTTCTTCGCAAGGGCTTCCTGTCTGTGGAACACATTACCACGAGGCTGCTTTCCTGCAGATTACAACATAGTCGTCTTCAAATCCAATGTCGAAAGATTCCTGTTATGAACCGTTCTTACAAGTATTCGAACTTGATCCATCCCAGCAGTCATTCTCAATCCTCTCAGAAGGTTGTTCATCTCTCAACTGACAATCATTCAATCTCATTAATCCTTATCCTTGAGTGGCTTTTGGCCTGGATTCGTGGTGATACATTACTAAACAAAAAAAATTTATGTAAATAATTCTGAATCCATATGACGTGAAAGTCATAAAATGTATAAACTGTTATAATGTGTTATATTTTCTTCAACAGAAATGTACACACAACTTATATTCATTGATATTCAACTTAAGTTTAGTATCACTTGCATTTAAATATTATCTACAGTTTTTGTAAAATTGCATTGGAATGGCTCTGCCATCTTGAATATGACTGAAAACGTTTCTATATAAAAGTTTGTGCAAATAATCTACAATAATCTTAATATGTGAAAGCATATTAAGATTAATTTTGTTTTTGATCTGATAAAAAAGTAACTTTTCATGTGTGCACATATTTGCATCAGGCTCTGTGAGTTGTGCGTTAATTCAATAAATAACTCCACCCTACTGAGAGGGAAAAACGTGAATGAATGATACTTGCCATTCCAATAGGAGTGTCCTTTTCCTTTTTTGATCTATCAAAGACGTTTTAAATAGCAAATAGTACAATTTTACCGATTTATTTATACCCACATTTCCTAACTAATTTATGCAGTTGAAAAATGATCGAGAATTTTTGATAATTTTAAAGGATAATTTTTTTCTATTTCAGTCAATAGAAGTTGAATTGCAGATTTGTGAAAAGTTTTCAAAAGTTTTCAAAAGTTTTCAAAAGTTTTCAAAAGTTTTAAAAATGATATTTTATTCGCAATTGAGGAAATAAAAAGAAGATTCATTTTGCTGCACGAGAAAATTTGGGTCAATTTAAGAAACCAGATAATTAAATTAATTCTCCGAACAGAACAGTTTTGACCCACTTTTATGTCCTATTATAAAGATTAAAATCAATATATAATGATACTAAATCTTATGTCTAGAATCCTTATTCCAATTTTGATCAAATCTATTACATGATTTTGATTCTAGAAAATCTAAAATTTAAGGCTTAACTTAAGAGCTTTTAAGAGAGAATTAAGATTTAAGAAATCTTGCTTGATTAGTGAATCAAACTTAATGCAAATCTGAAATATTTGAATTTTAAAATGGGAGATTGTTCCCATATTATGACCCCTAAACACCTTTTAAAGTACTCCAAAGAAACTGAAATTTGAGAAATATTTATTGATATATTGTTAACATTTCACAAAAATCAGGAAGTATCTGAATTTTCTTGAAGGTATTCCATCCCCTCTTTACCCCCTTTGCATCAAACTATTTTAAACTAAATATAGCCTACATTTAAAGCCTTACAGTTGTGTTGTAAAATTTAGAATGATTGGTAAATTAGTTTAGTAGTTAATTCTATACATACAAATATATGAACATATACGCATACCTAAATAGAGATATTAAATAGTAACTATTGTTTAGCTTGTAAGTGTTTAATGAAATTCAATTTGAAATAGAGTTCACACATCTTTACAGCTTTGTTTCTAGTATTTTCATGTGTAAGCCAGTGTTTGATCAATAAGTAATCTTCCTAAATAATTACACAGACGAATCTTTAGAATTCCATTTATTTCTTGCTGTATTAAAGGTTATCAGTTAATTCAAACAGCAAGCAGGCTGCCATAAAAAAGATAATTGATATTCTAAGAAAAAAGTGTATAAAATAGTACTTGCCAACAAACCAGTCTATGAAAACACCCCAAATAAATGTCATCCATTTGTTAATCAAAAATATTTTCTTAAATAAAAAGAAGACACTAATAATTAAGGGACACTTTATATAAAGAGTATATTACAATATTCACAAGTGAATTTTCTCACTAATTTTTATCATCATCATATAATCATATTAGGTTAAACGGCCGTTTTACAAGCTGGACGGCTTTTAGAAATTGACTTCCATACTAACCTATCTCTGGCCAGGTCTTTATTTATCCCTCTTTCTATCAAGTACATCCTTATCACTTCCTCACATGTTTTCCCCTGTGAACTGGACCTGCTACCTCAACTCTTCTACATCTGCTACTACAAACTTTCATCCATTCTTTCAATATGACCATACCAACAAAGTCTCCTGATCTGCACACGTCTCCCTATACTGTCCAGATTTAATCTTCTTCTGAGGTCATCAGATCTAAGCCCGTCTTTAAGACTCATATTACACATCCATAGTATCATTTATCTCCATGCAACGCATGTCCTCAACCATCACTGGCCAGGTTTCACTTCCATACATCATCACACTGCATACAAATGTCTGATAGACGTTTGTAATAGTAGAAGTTCTCTTAAATTACTCCATCCACTCATAACTCTTGTAATCACACTAGCATCTGCTACTCCATGAACTCCAATAGTACCACCAAGGTAACAGAACTCCAACCAACCTCAATAGCCTCTCTATCCAAATATACTTTCTTCACATCTGAGTTCTCGCCCATCTCCATTGTCTTACACTTCTTGCGCGCAAATTGTTTTTCATCTCTCAACCTACTTGTTATTCCACTGCATTTCTTGTATACCAAACACTACAACTACTGATCATCATTTTGGTCTTGGTAACAGTCATTCTCAGACCTTTACTTTCTATAGCATATATATATAATTTCCTAATGTATAGTCACTTATCATTTATTGGTTTCAGCAGAGTTTTGTTGCTTCCCACAAACTTATTTTTAGTTAAAGCCATCTTTTAGTAAAATCAAAATAAATAACATAAACATTAAAAATAGTCATGTTTAATCGTACATACGAAACATGCAAAATAAACAAGTTGATCAGAAAAAAAATGACCGATTATAAATAAATCAAGATTTAAGAGTTTTACCAAGTTTTTTTCTTAATGAAAATAAAATGGTAAATTAATAAAAAATGATTCTTGATTTATTTATTGTAATGAACAATTATGAATAACTTCCCTTATTTTGAATTATCTCCCCTTTGGATAACTCTCCTGCTTTTACTAAACAATATAAATAGCAGCACTAATATTTTACCGACATTGTTTGCTGAATAAACCCCAGCCCGTTCAGTCTCTCATTAACTTTGGTTGATTGAGTACTTTGGGATAGGGCTAGGTCAAGGATTTATTCTTGACAATTAGTCCGGCAGGAACTGGGCCATTTCGGTGGCCTTTTATCTGTCGGGCTGACGTATAAGGTCCTGGGTTGTCCTAGGAGATGCACCTTCCCAAGCCTTGCCTCCCCTCTTTGGGGTGGAGTAAGTTCATTGCTTACTGCCTGAGGCGCCCTGACCGGGGAATGCCGACGGAGTTGCCCAAGCTATTTTTGCTAGGCCAAAGTGCTCCTCCTTTAGGGGCGCTGGCTTGACTGTTCCCTCACCTTCCGACCTTCTGTCACATATTGCTGCAGTGAGAAGCAATTAAATAGCTGTATGCCGAATAAAGCTTTCTCAAGTTACGTCTGTTCTCGTTTGTCATTACATTTATATCGACCATCTTTTTTATTCTCGTTCGACTTGTTTTTCCTGTGTTTTGGATGTACAATTAAACTTTCTATGTTCCATAATTCATAATAATAGGTAAATCATTTTAGGAGTGACTCCTGTACGTATAAATATATAAACATATACACATACCTAACTTTATATAAGTAGAGATAAGATTGGTAGAAGGAAGAAAATATTTAATCGAATTTCTCTTTCCTAATATTTTAAACAGAGATGTTTTACTTAGACAAACGTCCATCCTAAATGATCTAGTCTTTTCTGAATTGAAAGCCTTGGTGCCTTATAATAGTTATAATCGAAAGTACTTTTCTCCATACATATAATAATTATAATAAACCAACTTTGAAAAATGTAAAAAAAAGAGTGATAATCTTATTTTCTTTAAATTTGAGTAGAGAATAACTAGCAAAGCATTGTTTGAAAATGTGTTGAAAAATATGAAAAATGTGAAAAATATGAAAAATGTGAAAAATGTGAAAAATGTGAAATATATGAAAAATGTGAAAAATGTGAAAAATGTGAAATATATGAAAAATGTGAAAAATGTGAAATAGATCAGCAAAAGAAGAAAATAGTTCGCAAATTCAAAGCAAAATGGTCACATTGATGTTAAGTAATAACGATCAGATAAATCTTGATATGAAAATTAATTGCTGCGATTTTATTCTTTGTTAAGCTTGAAAAAATGTAAGGTTAATATATGAGACTAGCTAAAAACTTTTCTTTAAGTAAATAAGGCAATAGGAAAAACCGTTTAAGAAAATACAACAACGATAATGTTTCATAAACCTAATGACTTTTTTTAAGTTGTGCAAGGGATTTGTTATCAACAGTTTTAATCTGGAATCGTGAGTGTGCCAACACACACACACACACACACACACATATATATATATCACTATAATTAAATTGTTGTATCATACAAACACGTTATCTCTCTCTCTCTTTCTCTCTCTCTCTTTCTCTCTCTCTCTCTCTCTCTTTCTCTCTCTCTCTCTCTCTCTCTCTCTCTCTCTCTTTAACTAACTAACTCTGTTTGCTTCAGTTAACAAGTAAGACAATATTTTAATGAAAGGAATTTTCAAACAAACTTGGCGAAACATAATTTTGGATAAACCTTTCAGCACATTTGGAATGAAAACTGAAATAGAAATGGATTCTGTATCTACAGAAAGAAACAATCACAAATGAAATTTCTTTTCTCAACATCTCCAGCATATCCAGTTATTCTGTTTAAATAGTCAAGTTCAACACACAACAGAGTATTTTATAGTAAAATAGGATTCATACTGGCGGGTTAGGGTTTTCTTTTCATTTCCCACCAATTTAATAAATATAAAACTCTAATGTTAGTAAGGACACCTTCACAGAACTGCTAAAAGTGACGTCAAAATCAAAGTATGAAAAGAAATAATGTTAACAATGATTCTTGACTCGAACAATGCCGTATAAAACAAAGAGTCCTTGTCATTTTCTTATTTCTTGTCCCTTGCCCATTTAACAATAATATGAAGATAAATGATGTTGATAAAGACAAGATTCCGAAGAGATCTAATATATACTAGTTACCAAAAAGTAATAATCTTATTATTTTTGGTCCCGGACAACGCCAAATAGAACAAATAGTCACAGTCAATTCTTAATTTCTCCTCCCCTCCATTTCAACATATTAAGAAAATATGTAATGCTGATGAAGTCAATAGTCTGAATAGATTTACTATATTTCCCTTACAAAATATAATATTGTAATGTTACAAATTTTTATCCCGGACAACGCCGAGTAGAACAAATGGTCCTGGTTGATTCCTATACACCAGATAACCAAAGTAATACTGAAATCTTACAATCATTTATCCCAGAAAACGCAGAGAAAAACAAATGGCCACGGCCAATTCTTAACAAAAGTAAATGATTCAGAAAAGTGTTCTGTCATATTATTTATATTGAACACATAGTAGAATTTGTTGAAGATAGGACATTATCAAATGAAAGAATGACAAAGTCTATCCATACAAAATAATTAATTTTTATTGACAACCCAAGACAACGAAAGATAAAGAGTTCCTAGAATATGAAAGTTCAGAAGGCCCCAAAAACGTTCTGGTGAAAGAAGAGTTGTTTTGGGTGTAAAAATAGAAATTTAGTTGACATGTTTATTTTGGCTGGCATTATTAGGATAGTCATGAATATGTGTGTGTATATTAGCATGCCTGTTTTGTTAGTGAGAGAGTGTAGTGTAGTGTTCAGTTAAAAGTGTGGTGCTTTATTTAGTAGTCCGTGAAAGTCTCTCATCATGTGTGTGCTATTTGCTGAGGGTCTTTCCGGACCCAGAAGAGGGCCAGGCTGAATTGTAACATATGCACGTGTTGTCTCTGATAGTACAACAAGAAAGAAAAAGAAAGGTCCTGGTTTCGAATCTCACTAGGTCTAGCTGAATTGATTAGTTATAGAGACGATGAACAATTTTTAATTACATTAATTTTTTGTTTGTTTTTACAATTTTATAATGCAATAACACTTTATCATCAATAAAATAATAAATTGTTTTCAAAAGAAATAAAGTTTTTATTTCATTTTGACATCATTTTATTCTCAATGATTCTGGGGCATAAAGATTTGAAAACTAATACCTCCCACTGACCGATTCACTGACCCAAACATGAAAGGTTCTATCAATATTTTCCATTGACTGGCAATGAGGAGGATAGGGTAGTGGGGTACTTCCCCTCATGATGAAGTGTTTTCCTATATTCTGGGTAGATGTGTTGTCATAAGCCTGATTTGACCCCTTATCTCAGATTGACCTTTGTAACAAATGAGTTTTGTGAAAAAAAGTGAGGAAACTTTTTGGCACCATGACGACATGAGGCAGAAAATATGGCAAAAAATAACCAATCACATAGTATTGAAAGGGTGCAGCCAAAATGTTCAAATAACTGACATTCAACGACAATTTAGTTTTCCGCTGGAACTTGCAGAGTGTTTGATATAGTCAAATTATTCAACATGTGTTTTGTAAGCTATCGCCAGCGATTCTCATCTATCAATATATGCTGCTTCTCTAAAAGAGACCAAGTAAGTAGATGTATCATTCGTAGGTTGTGTCTCAATTTAGACACTAGAGAAAATATGATATTTAAAACATAAATGTGACAGCAGAAAAGTATTTACAACTAAGTGTGACAGAGAAGGGAAAATGATATTTTAAACATAAGTGTGACAACAGAAAATATTTCACACTAAGTGTGACAGAAAAGAGAAAATGATATTTGAAACCGAAGTGTGACAACAGAAAAATATTTACAACTAAGTGTGACAGAGGGAACATGATATTTTAAACATAAGTGTGACAGAAAATAAATATTTACAACTAAGTGTGACGGAGAATGAAAAATGATATTTTAAACATAAGTGTGACAGCAGAAAAATATTTACAACCTAAGTGTGACAGAGAAGGAAAAAGGATATTTTAAAAATAGGTGTGACAGCAGAAAAATATTTCAAACTAAGTGTGACAGAGAAGGGAAAATGATATTTTAAACATAAGTGTGACAGCAGAAAAATATTTAAAACTATGTGTGACAGAGAGGAGAAAATGATATTTTAAACATAAATGTGACATCATAAATATATTTACAACTAAGTTTGACAGAGTAGTGAAAATGATATTTTAAAAATAAGTGTGACAGCAGAAAAATATTTCATACTAAGTGTTACAGAGAAGGGAAAATGATATTTTAAACATTAATTTGACAGAAGAAAAATATTTCAAACTAAGTGTGACAGAGAAAGGAAAATGATATTTGAAACATAAGTGTGACAGCAGAAAAATATTTTAAACAAAGTGTGACAGAGAAGGGAAAATGATATTTTAAACATAAGTTTGACAGAAAAAATATTTAAAACCAAGTGTTACAGAGAAGGAATAATAATATTTTAAACATAAGTGTGACAGCAGAAAAATATTTCAAACTAAGTGCGACAGAAAAAGAAAAATGATATTTTAAACATAAGTTTGACAGAAAAAATATTTAAAACTAAGTGTTACAGAGAAGGAAAATGATATTTTTAAAAAAAGTGTGACAGCAGAAAAACTTTTCAAACTAAGTGTGACAGAGAAGGGAAAAAGATATTTTAAACATACGTGTAACCGCAGGCAAATATTTCAAACATAGTGCAACAGAGAAAGGAAAAAGATATTTTTAAAAAACTGTATGACAGCAGAAAAATATTTCAAACTAAGTGTTACAGAGAAGGGAAAAAGATATTTAAAAAATAAGTGTGACAGCAGAAAAATATTTCAAACTAAGTGTGACAGAGAAGGGAAAATGATATTTTAAACATAAATGTAACAACAGACAAATATTTAAAACTAAGTGTGACAGTGAGGGAAAAAGGATTCTTTAAACATAAGTGTGACAGCAGACAAATATTTAAAACTAAGTGTGACAGTGAAGGAAAAAGGATTCTTTAAACATAAGTGTGACAGCAGAAATTTTTTTTAAACAAACTGTGACAGAGACGGGACAATGATATTTGACACAGAAGTGTAACAGAGAAGGAAAAATGATATTTTAAACATAAGTGTGACAGCAGAAAAATATTTCCAACTAAGTGTGACAGATAAGGGAAAATTTAAACATAAGTGTGACAGCAGAAAAATATTTACTACGACATTTGACAGAGAAGGGAAAATGATATTTTAAACATAAGTGTGACAGCAGAAAAATATTTAAAACTAAGTGTGAAAAGGAAGAGAAAAATCCTTTTTGAAACAGAAGTGTGACAGCAGAAAAATTGTTTAAACAAAGTGTGATAGAAAAGAAAAAATGATATTTAAAACATAAATGTAACAGCAGAAAAGTATTTACAACTAAGTGTGACAGAGAAGGGAAAATGATATTTGAAACATAAGTGTGACAGCAGAAAAATATTTCATACTAAGTGTGACAAAGAACGGAAAATGATATTTGAAACATACGTGTGACAGCAGAAAAATATTACAAACTAAGTGTGACAGAAAAGGGAAAATGATATTTTAAACATAAGTGTGACAGCAGAAAAATAGTTCATACTAAGTGTGACAGAGAACGGTAAATGATATTTTAAACATAAGTGTGACAGCAGAAAAATATTTGAAACTAAGTGTGACAGAGAAGGGAAAATGATATTTTAAACATAAATTTGACAGCAGACAAATATTTCAAACATAGTGCGACAGAGAAAGGAAAATGATTTTTTAAACATAGGTATGAAAGCAGAAAAATATTTGAACTAAGTGTGACAGAGAAGGGAAAATGATATTTTAAACATAAATTTGACAGCAGACAAATATTTCAAACTATGTTTGAAAGAGAAAAGAAAATGATATTTTAAACATAAGTGTGACAGCAGAAAAATATTTCAAACTTAGTGTGACAGAGAAGGGAAAAAGATATTTTAAACATACGTGTGACAGAAGGCAAATATTTCAAACATAGTGCAACAGAGAAAGGAAAATGATATTTTTAAAATATGTATGACAGCAGAAAAATATTTAAAACGAAGTTTGACAGAGCATGGAAAATGATATTTAAAAAATAAGTGTGACAGCAGAAAAATATTTTAAACTAAGTGTGACAGAGAAGGGAAAATGATATTTTAAACATAAGTGTAACAGCAGACAAATATTTAAAACTAAGTGTGACAGTGAAGGAAAAAGGATTCTTTAACCATAAGTGTGATAGCGGACAAATATTTAAAACTAAGTGTGACAGTGAAGGAAAAAGGATTCTTTAAACATAAGTGTGACAGCAGAAAATTTTTTTAAACTAAGTGTGACAGAGACGGGACAATGATATTTGACACAGAAGCGTAACAGCAGAAAAATATTTCAAACTAAGTGTGACAGAAAAGGAAAAATTATATTTTAAACATAAGTGTGACAGCAGAAGAATATTTCAAACTAAGTGTGTCAGAGACGGGAAAATGATATTTTAAACATAAGTGTCACAGCAGAAAAATATTTCAAACTAAGTGTGACAGAGAAGGGAAAAAGATATTTTAAACATAAATTTGACAGTAGACAAATATTTTTAAAATAGTGTAACAGAGAAAAGAAAAATGATATTTAAAACATAAGTGTGACAGCAGAAAAATATTTCAAACAAAGTCTGACAGAGAAGGAAAAATGATATTTTAAACATAAGTGTGACAGCAGAAAAATATTTACTACTAAGTGTGACAGACAAGGGAAAATTATATTTGAAACATAAGTGTGACAGCAGGAAAATATTTACAACTACATTTGACAGAGAAGGGAAAATTATATTTGAAACATAGGTGTGACAGGAGGAAAATATTTCTAACTAAGTGTGACAGAGAAGAGAAAAATCCTTTTTGAAACAGAAGTGTGACAGAAGAAAAATTGTTAAAACTTAGTGTGACAGAGAGGAAAAAATTATATTTAAAACATAAATATGACAGCAGAAAATATTTAACACTAAGTGTGACAGAGACGGGAAAATGATATTTTAAACATAAGTGTGACAGCAGAAAAATATTTCATACTAAGTGTGACAGAGAACAGAAAATGATATTTTAAACATAAGTGTGACAGCAGAAAAATATTTCAAACGAAGTGTGACAGAGAAGGAAAAATATATTTTTAACATATGTGTGACAGCAGAAAAATATTTCAAACTAAGTGTTACAGAGAAGGGAAAATGATATTTTAAACATAAGTGTGACAGCAGAAAAATATTTAAAACTAAGTGAGACAGAGAATAGAAAATGATATTTTTAACATAAATTTGACAGCAGACAAATATTTCAAACATAGTGCAACAGAAAAAGGAAACTGATATTTTAAACATATGTATGAAAGCAGAAAAATATTTAAGACTAATTGTGACTGAGAAGGGAAAATGATATTTGAAACATAAGTGTAACAGCAGAAAAATATTTCAAACTAAGTGTGACAAAGTAGGGAAAAAGATATTTTAAACATTAATTTGACAGCAGACAAATATTTCAAACATAGTGCGACAGAGAAAATAAAATGATATTTTAAACATAAGTGTGACAGCAGAAACATTTTTCAAACTAAGTGTGACAGAGAAGGAAAAATGATATTTTAAACATAAGTGTGACAGCAGAAAAATATTTCCAACTAAGTGTGACGGATAAGGGAAAATGATAATTTAAACATAAGTGTGACAGCAGAAAAATATTTACTACGACATTTGACAGAGAAGGGAAAATGATATCTTAAACATAAGTGTGACAGCAGAAAAATATTTCAAACTAAGTGTGAAAGAGAATAGAAAAATCCTTTTTGAAACAGAAGTGTGACAGCAGAAAAATTGTTTAAACTAAGTGTGATAGAAAAGAAAAAATGATATTTAAAACATAAATGTGACAGCAGAAAAGTATTTACAACTAAGTGTGACAGAGAAGAGAAAATGATATTTTAAACATAAGTGTGACAGCAGAAAAATATTTCATACTAAGTGTGACAAAGAACGGAAAATGATATTTGAAACATACGTGTGACAGCAGAAATATATTTCAAACTAAGTGTGACAGAAAAGGAAAAAGATATTTTAAACATACGTGTGACCGCAGGCAAATATTTCAAACATAGTGCAACAGAGAAAGGAAAAAGATATTTTTTAAAAATATATGACAGCAGAAAAATATTTCAAACTAAGTGTGACAGAGAAGGGAAAAAGATATTTTAAACATAAATTTGACAGTAGACAAATATTTTTAACATAGTGTAACAGAGAAAGGAAAAATGATATTTTAAACAAAAGTGTGACAGCAGAAAAATATTTCAAACAAAGTGTGACAGAGAAGGAAAAATGATATTTTAAACATAAGTGTGACAGCCAAAAAATATTTACAACTAAGTGTGACAGACAAGGGAAAAATATAATTTAAACATAAGTGTGACAGCAGAAAAATATTTACAACTACATTTGACAGAGAAGGGAATATTATATTTGAAACATAAGTGTGACAGGAGGAAAATATTTCTAACTAAGTGTGACAGAAAAGAGAAAAATCCTTTTTGAAACAGAAGTGTGACAGAAGAAAAATTTTTAAAACTTAGTGTGACAGAGCAGAAAAAATGATATTTAAAATATAAATATGACAACAGAAAAGTATTTACAACTAAGTGTGACAGAGACGGGAAAATGATATTTTAAACATAAGTGTGACAGCAGAAAAATATTTCATACTAAGTGTGACAGAGAACAGAAAATGATATTTTAAACATACGTGTGACGACAGCAGAAAAATATTTCAAACTAAGTGTTACAGAGAAGGGAAAATGATATTTTAAACATAAGTGTGACAGCAGAAAAATATTTCAAACTAAGTGTGACAGAGAAGGGAAAATTATATTTTTTTTAAAAAGTGTGACAGCAGAAAAACTTTTCAAACTAAGTGTTACAAGGATGGGAAATGATATTTTAAACATACGTGTGACAGCAGGCAAATATTACAAACATAGTGCAACAGAGAAAGCAAAATGATATTTTTAAAATAAGTATGACAGCAGAAAAATATTTAAAACGAAGTGTGACAGAGCAGGCAAAATGATATTTAAAAAATAAGTGTGACAGCAGAAAAATATTTCAAACAAAGTGTGACAGAGAAGGGAAAATGATATTTTAAACATAAGTGTAACAGCAGACAAATATTTAAAACTAAGTGTGTCAGAGACGGGAAAATGATATTTTAAACATAAGTGTCACAGCAGAAAAATATTTCAAACTAAGTGTGACAGAGAAGGGAAAAAGATATTTTAAACATAAATTTGACAGTAGACAAATATTTTAAAAATAGTGTAACAGAGAAAAGAAAAATGATATTTAAAACATATGTGTGACAGCAGAAATATATTTCAAACTAAGTGTTACAGAGAAGGGAAAATGATATTTTAAACATAAGTGCCACAGCAGAAAAATATTTAAAACTAAGTGAGACAGAGAATAGAAAATGATATTTTAAACATAAATCTGACAGCAGACAAATATTTCAAACATAGTGCAACAGAAAAACGGAAACTGATATTTTAAACATATGTATGAAAGCAGAAAAATATTTAAGACTAATTGTGACTGAGAAGGGAAAATGATATTTCAAACATAAGTGTAACAGCAGAAAAATATTTCAAACTAAGTGTGTCAGAGACGGGAAAATGATATTTTAAACATAAGTGTGACAGCAGAAAAATATTTTAAACTAAGTGTGACAGAAAAGGAAAAATTATATTTTAAACATAAGTGTGACAGCAGAAGAATATTTCAAACTAAGTGTGTCAGAGACGGGAAAATGATATTTTAAACATAAGTGTCACAGCAGAAAAATATTTCAAACTAAGTGTGACAGAGAAGGGAAAAAGATATTTTAAACATAAATTTGACAGTAGACAAATATTTTTAAAATAGTGTAACAGAGAAAAGAAAAATGATATTTAAAACATAAGTGTGACAGCAGAAAAATATTTCAAACAAAGTCTGACAGAGAAGGAAAAATGATATTTTAAACATAAGTGTGACAGCAGAAAAATATTTACTACTAAGTGTGACAGACAAGGGAAAATTATATTTGAAACATAAGTGTGACAGCAGGAAAATATTTACAACTACATTTGACAGAGAAGGGAAAATTATATTTGAAACATAGGTGTGACAGGAGGAAAATATTTCTAACTAAGTGTGACAGAGAAGAGAAAAATCCTTTTTGAAACAGAAGTGTGACAGAAGAAAAATTGTTAAAACTTAGTGTGACAGAGAGGAAAAAATTATATTTAAAACATAAATATGACAGCAGAAAATATTTAACACTAAGTGTGACAGAGACGGGAAAATGATATTTTAAACATAAGTGTGACAGCAGAAAAATATTTCATACTAAGTGTGACAGAGAACAGAAAATGATATTTTAAACATAAGTGTGACAGCAGAAAAATATTTCAAACGAAGTGTGACAGAGAAGGAAAAATATATTTTTAACATATGTGTGACAGCAGAAAAATATTTCAAACTAAGTGTTACAGAGAAGGGAAAATGATATTTTAAACATAAGTGTGACAGCAGAAAAATATTTAAAACTAAGTGAGACAGAGAATAGAAAATGATATTTTTAACATAAATTTGACAGCAGACAAATATTTCAAACATAGTGCAACAGAAAAAGGAAACTGATATTTTAAACATATGTATGAAAGCAGAAAAATATTTAAGACTAATTGTGACTGAGAAGGGAAAATGATATTTGAAACATAAGTGTAACAGCAGAAAAATATTTCAAACTAAGTGTGACAAAGTAGGGAAAAAGATATTTTAAACATTAATTTGACAGCAGACAAATATTTCAAACATAGTGCGACAGAGAAAATAAAATGATATTTTAAACATAAGTGTGACAGCAGAAACATTTTTCAAACTAAGTGTGACAGAGAAGGAAAAATGATATTTTAAACATAAGTGTGACAGCAGAAAAATATTTCCAACTAAGTGTGACGGATAAGGGAAAATGATAATTTAAACATAAGTGTGACAGCAGAAAAATATTTACTACGACATTTGACAGAGAAGGGAAAATGATATCTTAAACATAAGTGTGACAGCAGAAAAATATTTCAAACTAAGTGTGAAAGAGAATAGAAAAATCCTTTTTGAAACAGAAGTGTGACAGCAGAAAAATTGTTTAAACTAAGTGTGATAGAAAAGAAAAAATGATATTTAAAACATAAATGTGACAGCAGAAAAGTATTTACAACTAAGTGTGACAGAGAAGAGAAAATGATATTTTAAACATAAGTGTGACAGCAGAAAAATATTTCATACTAAGTGTGACAAAGAACGGAAAATGATATTTGAAACATACGTGTGACAGCAGAAAAATATTTCAAACTAAGTGTGACAGAAAAGGAAAAAGATATTTTAAACATACGTGTGACCGCAGGCAAATATTTCAAACATAGTGCAACAGAGAAAGGAAAAAGATATTTTTTAAAAATATATGACAGCAGAAAAATATTTCAAACTAAGTGTGACAGAGAAGGGAAAAAGATATTTTAAACATAAATTTGACAGTAGACAAATATTTTTAACATAGTGTAACAGAGAAAGGAAAAATGATATTTTAAACAAAAGTGTGACAGCAGAAAAATATTTCAAACAAAGTGTGACAGAGAAGGAAAAATGATATTTTAAACATAAGTGTGACAGCCAAAAAATATTTACAACTAAGTGTGACAGACAAGGGAAAAATATAATTTAAACATAAGTGTGACAGCAGAAAAATATTTACAACTACATTTGACAGAGAAGGGAATATTATATTTGAAACATAAGTGTGACAGGAGGAAAATATTTCTAACTAAGTGTGACAGAAAAGAGAAAAATCCTTTTTGAAACAGAAGTGTGACAGAAGAAAAATTTTTAAAACTTAGTGTGACAGAGCAGAAAAAATGATATTTAAAATATAAATATGACAACAGAAAAGTATTTACAACTAAGTGTGACAGAGACGGGAAAATGATATTTTAAACATAAGTGTGACAGCAGAAAAATATTTCATACTAAGTGTGACAGAGAACAGAAAATGATATTTTAAACATACGTGTGACGACAGCAGAAAAATATTTCAAACTAAGTGTTACAGAGAAGGGAAAATGATATTTTAAACATAAGTGTGACAGCAGAAAAATATTTCAAACTAAGTGTGACAGAGAAGGGAAAATTATATTTTTTTTAAAAAGTGTGACAGCAGAAAAACTTTTCAAACTAAGTGTTACAAGGATGGGAAAAAGATATTTTAAACATACGTGTGACAGCAGGCAAATATTACAAACATAGTGCAACAGAGAAAGCAAAATGATATTTTTAAAATAAGTATGACAGCAGAAAAATATTTAAAACGAAGTGTGACAGAGCAGGCAAAATGATATTTAAAAAATAAGTGTGACAGCAGAAAAATATTTCAAACAAAGTGTGACAGAGAAGGGAAAATGATATTTTAAACATAAGTGTAACAGCAGACAAATATTTAAAACTAAGTGTGTCAGAGACGGGAAAATGATATTTTAAACATAAGTGTCACAGCAGAAAAATATTTCAAACTAAGTGTGACAGAGAAGGGAAAAAGATATTTTAAACATAAATTTGACAGTAGACAAATATTTTAAAAATAGTGTAACAGAGAAAAGAAAAATGATATTTAAAACATATGTGTGACAGCAGAAATATATTTCAAACTAAGTGTTACAGAGAAGGGAAAATGATATTTTAAACATAAGTGCCACAGCAGAAAAATATTTAAAACTAAGTGAGACAGAGAATAGAAAATGATATTTTAAACATAAATCTGACAGCAGACAAATATTTCAAACATAGTGCAACAGAAAAACGGAAACTGATATTTTAAACATATGTATGAAAGCAGAAAAATATTTAAGACTAATTGTGACTGAGAAGGGAAAATGATATTTCAAACATAAGTGTAACAGCAGAAAAATATTTCAAACTAAGTGTGTCAGAGACGGGAAAATGATATTTTAAACATAAGTGTGACAGCAGAAAAATATTTTAAACTAAGTGTGACAGAGTAGCGAAAAAAATATTTTAAACATTAATTTGACAGCAGACAAATATTTCAAACATAGTTCGACAGAGAAAGGAAAAATGATATTTTAAACATAAGTGTGACAGCAGAAAAATATTTCCAACTAAGTGTGACAGATAAGGGAAAATGATAATTTAAACATAAGTGTGACAGCAGAAAAATATTTACCACGACATTTGACAGAGAAAGGAAAATGATATTTGAAACATAAGTGTGACAGCAGAAAAATATTTCAAACTAAATGTTACAGAGAAGGGAAAATGATATTTTAAACATATTTTAAAATATTGAAAACTAACTGTGACAGATAAGGAAAAAGGATATTTTAAACATAAGTGTGACAGTAGAAATTTTTTTCAAACTAAGTGTGACAAAGAAAGGAAAATGATATTTTAAACATACGTGTGACAGCAGAAAAATATTTCAACTAAGTGTGACAGAGAAGGGAAAATTATATTTGAAACGTATGTGTGACAGCAGAAAAATATTTAAAACTAAGTTTTACAAAGAAAGAAAAAATGATATTTTAAAGATAAGTGTGACAGCAGAAAAATATTGCAAACGAAGTGTGACAGAGAAGGGAAAATTATATTTGAAACATAAGTGTGACAGCAGAAAAACATTTCAAACGAAGTGTGACAGAGAAGGGAAAAGGATATTTTAAACATAAGTTTGACAGAAAAAATATTTCAAACTAAGTGTGACAGAGGAGGGAAAATGATATTTTAAACATAAGTGTGACCAGAAAAATATTTCAAACTAAGTGTGACAGAGAAGGGAAAATGATATTTTAAACATAAGTGTAACAGCAGACAAATATTTCAAACTAAGTGTGACAGAGAAGGGAAAATTATATTTTAAACATAAGTGTGACAGCAGAAAAATATTTCAAACATAGTGTGACAGAGAAAGGAAAATGATATTTTAAACATATGTATGACTGCAGAAAAATATTTAAAACGAAGTGTGACAGAGAAGGAAAAATGATATTTTAAACATAAGTGTGACAGCAGAAAAAATTTTTAAACTAAGTGTGACAGAAAATGGAAAATGATATTTTAAACATAAGTGTGACAGCAGAAAAATATTTCAAACTAAGTGTGGCAGAGAAGGGAAAAGATATTCTAAACATAAAAGTGTGACAGCAGAAAAATGTTTAAAACTAAGTGTGACAGATAAGGGAAAATGATATTTTAAACATAAGTGTGACAGCAGAAAAACATTTCAAACTAAGTGTGACAGAGAAGGGAAAAAGATATTTTAAACATAAGTGTCACAGCAGAAAAATATTACAAACATAGTGTTACAGAGAAGGAAAAATGATATTTTAAACATTAATTTTACAGCAGACAAATATTTCAAACATAGTGCGACAGAGAAGGGAAAATTATATTTTAAACATATGTATAACAGCAGAAAAATATTTGAAACTAAGTGTGACGGAGAAGGGAAAATGATATTTTAAACATAAGTTTGACCGCAGAAAAATATTTCAAACGAAGTGTGACAGAGAAGGGAAAATTATATTTTAAACATAAGTGTGACAGCAGAAAAATATTTTAAACGAAGTGTGACAGAGAAGGGAAAATTATATTTTAAACATGAGTTTCACAGCAGACAAATATTTCAAACTAAGTTTGACAGAGAAGGGAAAATGATATTTTACACATTATAATTCTGACAAACCAAAGAAAATTTATTTTTCTAAATAACTTAAAATCTTTTTAGTCGAAGGATGTCCAACTTATGGCACAACTGCGAACACTGGTGCATTGCAGAATTATAAGTGACACACTGAATCATAGAGATAATAAAATAAAGAACATATGTGCTCATCCATCATCATCATCATCATCATAATAATAATCATTATATTCGGACATTAAGTCCGTTTTAGATACAGGTATTCATTGGACGGCTTTAAGAAATTGACTTCTAAACTAATCGATCTCTGCCCAAGTTTTTATTCATCCCTCTTTCCCTACGGTCCATTTTTATCACTTCCTCCAATGTTTTCCTTGGCCTTCCCCTGTGAACTGAACCTCCTACCTTAACTGTTCCATGTCCACTAACCAAGGACTCTCATCCATTCTTTCAATGTGGCTAATGTTTTGTACACATCTCCCTATACTGTTCAGACTTAATCTTCCTCTGAGGTCATCAGAACTAGGCCTGCCTTTATAACTTACATCGCACATCCATCGTATCATTCTCTTATGTTTTCACTCCATGCAACGCACGTCCTCAACCCTTACTGGTCAGGTTTCACTTCCATACATCATCACACTGTGTACATAGCCTAATGGACTCTTCCCTTGATTATCAATAGCAGAAGTTCTCCTAATGCAAAAAAAAGTTTTTAATGATTTCTAGAAAAGAAGTTATGCTAAGATTATATAAATAGCAGTTATTTTATTGTTCAAAACAATTTTCTTTTTGTTTGTTTTATATTAACTTTAGGTTATTATCTTACAAAAACAATCAAATGTTAACTAATGAGAATAAACTGAAATTATTAAACTTTTATATTTTGTATAAATAATTTTTGTGTAGTGGCATAGTGGATAGTCTTCGTAAGGGGTCATAAAAGTGGTGCAAAACTGTTCTGTGAATTAATTTTCCTTATCCTGAGACGGATAACTTCTAGTTTTATATAGAAAGAAATTGCGATGTCTAATTGATTTCATGATTTAACAAACCATGTTTTAATAAGTAATTGAATGGTTTAATTGAGTTCTAGTTTCAAAGTGTTCTTTTCATACAAGCTACAACATTGTGAATGTATTTTTTGAGAAATATTTTTTTTTAAGGAATAAAGAATAAATGTTGACAAACTATTCGTGTCGGGGAGGTGCGTAGGTTTTTTAATTTATTTTATTTCTCTTACTCTTCAGACAAATGGTCAGTTCAAGAAACAAATAAAAGGCGTAAGGTGCAACAGTGCCTTCATTATGGAAAAGACTTCAAAAAGCAAAGAGTATTCAGCAAAGTTGCATTACACCTTAATCACGTATGTTATATATACACAAGTGTGTGCACAATTGCACTTGACTAGTCCTAATGTTGACATTCAGACAACTTAGTTGTGTCTTGGAGACTAAACGAATCTGTGGTGGTTTTGTCTGTAGTACCAGTAGTAGTAGTAATCGGGGTGGGTGGGTTGTAGTGAGGTTGTATGGAGTTCATATCAGGACTTGTTTAAGGCTTTGTTGGAAGCAGAAGGTCAATTTCTAAGGTCATCAGATGAGATCAGTCTGATAGGGTTACTATCAACAGATGTTTTTTGGCAAAGGTTTTGTGGCATCCTTCTTTTGTGTGGTGTTCGGTTAAGTTGAAGATCAAAATCTAGTGGAAGACGAAGTTGGATATTTTTAAAAAAAATAGCATTTAAACTCATGTATAACAACAATAATAATTTCATTGTTGTAAAGAAAGGGGAATTGAAGAAGAAGAAGAAGAAGAAGAAGAAGAAGAAGAAGGGGTGATGGTGGAGGAGGAGGAGGAGGAGGAGGAGGAGTTTTCTTATAATGGAAAAGAGTGGGGAAAATTAAACAGAGAAGGACATACTGTATTTGCTTTGAGAAGAAGAAAATGATTTACAAATGAAAACATCAAATGCAATGATTTGTATAATTTTGGTTATTCGGCCCATATTTCTCATCTTGTTCGAACAGAACCCTTTATTTAATCCTTGGGGGGGGGGGGGGTAGTATGCTCTTGTTCCGTCAGCCATTACTGGGAGAAGTCTTCAGTAATTCACAATTCTTCGTCTCGCCCGCACCAAGGATTGAACCTTCAACCTTCAGATGACTATCACTTAGAACTGAATTTAACTTAGTACTATATCCACTGCGCCACGGGTCCAGATTCCTGATGAGATACAGCTGAAGAAGGCCGGAGATTACAGTGGCCAAAACGTTGTGATGATAACACTCAAGATGAGAAATGTTGTCCGAATAACCAAAATTATACAAATTATCAATCCTCATCTAAAAATTTCACAAATATAATATCAAATGCGATGTTGTTATCCTTATGTTGTCTGGTCACCTTTCCTCGGTCAGAGCCAAAGATGATCTCTTGGTTCTTTTCTTGAACCTGGTATACATACAAAAAACGGGACGATGACGATTTTAGCTAAAACTATATTTTATTCAGCTTAATTAACGACTACCTCTTTATTAACTAGTTGCTTCTGGACAATCTCTGTCTACCAGTATCTTATATTACATATATCTTCACTCAAGTTTAGGCTGCAACTGAATTCAAACTTCAAATCTTTCCTATAACACATGATCAAATAAATCAACCCACTATCTTAGGATAAGGTCATCTCCCATCAATCATACCTAATAACCTGCTGCACCTGGCACATCATATATACACTTAACTGTAAACGTACATGACTGCCAGGTTATATTCAACAATTTGAATTCCAAATGTCCTTAATTTTGTTTTATTTTTTGATTTCAAAGTAATAAAATATCAGTCCATGTCCTTGTAACCAATAACGGTTTAAAGATGAGAGAACCGAAATAGATGGGCAACTTTTGTTAGGCACCGTTTATGAAAATAAAAGAAATTACAAAAACAAACCTTGTTCATTGCTTAAAAGTATAAAAATATGTCCTTTAGAAAAACAATTTATCAAACAGCTTATATATTTGAACCTGTACACATATATGTAGGTGTCTATATCTGTATCAGTCTGTTCATATCTCTGTCTTCCAATGTCTTTTTGTCTGCTCATTCATACCTATCTATCCATATCTGTCTCAGATGGAGAATAGCACAAGTATGTTACAAAGCACACATCTGTCATCCCTAGTCTGAAATAAGCAAGCAGTATTTAATGTGTCAGCTCAAAGGTCAAGTAGCATGGCCTTTGACCTGATATGACCCTAGGGGGTGGAGTAAAGAGAACCTGCTACTTCTGAAGTCAATAAAGATAGGCACATTTGATACCAAAAATGAGACTGCCAAGGAGTAAAAACAAATGAAAGAAAGGGGGGGGGAGATCTTTTTAGCCCCCCTTTCTCCCTCTCTCTCTCTCCCTCTCTCTCTCTCCCCCACTCCAATTCCCACACCCTTCTCCTCTGTCATGCCATTCCTCACCTCAACTCTGCATTTCACCCTGACATACATGCTACTCAGAATTACTTGAAGTGTGAAATTAGGAAATGAACCTTTCCTCATAGATTCCTTTACCTTCCCTTTTTCAATATCACCAAGCCCTTTTTTTGTATTTATTTTCCCTTCTCAACTGGAAAGGGGGGAAATCATCCTTACATTCTGGTTACTCCACCGCTCACTTTTCAAACACACCCATATTTATATTTTGTTGGTATGAATGTAGCCATGTGTGTGTGTCTGTCTGAGTGGGTGTGTGGGTGTGTGGGTGGGTATGTTGGGAATGGATCCGGGTGTGTGTTGGTGTGCACTATGTTTTCTTCTTTGCTTTCTTTTATCTTTAATTTCATTTCCTTTTGTAAATCATTTCTGATTTGTTATAAACTCCAGTTCTATTATATATATATACATATACATATCTATCTATATTAATAAAGTATATATATATATATATATATATATATATATATATATATATATATATATATATATATATATATATAAAGAGCAATCTCCTAAACTAATGAACGGATCATTATTGAATTATGGAATATGTATTCTAGGTAACAGGGTATGTAATATGAGCACATTTCTTATAAAACTATAATATAGATAATATAGAGAAAAAAACATACAAATGTAAAACTAATGCTATATTTATTGATTGCTTATACCCGTCCTGAGATGGGTATTGTACTAGTATATATATATATATATATAAATATATATACATAATTTCAATTCACCCCAAAAAAGCATATTGCCACTGAGACATGAGGGATTACTGTGAATTAGTGTCCACATCTATAGGGGAATCCTACATGGGGAGTTTTGCAGTGAGATGCCTGTTCACATTACATTTAAGTTTCTGCATGTTGATACAATCAGGGATACAGGGAGCACAGAAAGAATTCCAAAGGCTAGCAGTTCGAGGAAAAAAGCTATTAGAGTAGAAAGTCTTCCAGCATCTGGGAGTCTTTACAGTGAAGAGGTGGGATTTAGCTGATTGTCGTATTTGTCGGTATATTTACCTTCCAGGGGAACCAGAGCAGCAAGCAAAAATATATATACGTACTAGTATATAAATATATATATCTTCAGACTATTAAGTCTCGGTTTTGAATCTCGCTAGGTTCAGCTATGCTGATGAGTTGCAAAATGACAAAACACGTGTCCGTAGATAATTATATTTTAAAAATATATGTTGATTCTCATCTAGGGTCATCTATGGTCATCACATTGGTGAAGGGAAAATTATTCCTAATTAGCATCTAGGTAAAATGCTTATAAGTAATTGAATTCATTCAAAAGTATCTCAAATAATGTAAACAAATAAATTACACTATATATATATATATATATATATATATATATATATATATATATATATATATATATATATATATATAGTCTCGGAAGTTTCTCAACCATTAAAACTATATTTAAAAAAAAACAACTTATAGTCCCAAGTCTTTCAGTGGAAAATCACTCATGTAAGTCAATTTATTTTTTACAGTTATTAGTTTGTTTCTAACACTATTTTAAGGGATCATCAGTTGTTTACCATGAAAAACTGTTTCGGGAATATATATATAGTACATGTATTATATTAGTTTCTGTAGATGTTAATTCGTTGAACCTCCAGTGTTTATAAAAATTGCTCAATAACAAGTAGAGCTGTTCTTTAGTATAATATTTTTATTTATGCAAACATTATTGGTTACATATGTGCATACATGTTTCAGTTGTACTCTTCATAGAGAGTCAACCTCTTCAGACCAAAACGAGGAATTAGAAATTAAAAAAAAAAATATTTTCTTTATTTCACCTTTTTAAAAAAGATTCTTTTACTCTTTTTATTTATTTTTCTCAATTAAAAAATTAAATTTTTCTTTTTCACTTATTTTACTTTTTTCAAATTTCTTTTCAAGTTAAAAAAATATTACAATTTTAGATATATTGTATTTTTGTATTGTATTATTCAGATGAAATTTATGAAGATTATATAACTTGACTAAATAATGCTTAAACATAAATTCGTTAAAATCAAATTCATCTTGATATATTTTTGTTTTGTAAACAATGTTAAATATTATATATATATATATATATATATATATATATATATATATATATATATATATATACAGAGGACTTCTAAACTTCTGCAATGACTTTTGAAGCTAGGTCTGATCCTCTGGTTTTCACCATGCCCTAAGGTCTGTACATTTATGTTAATAAATATTATACTCTTATCCTTGTAATCAAGCACTCTGTTGATTTTACAAACATGTTTGTATCGCAACATATATATATATATATATATATATATATATATATATATATATATATATATATATATATACATATATATATATATATATATATATATATATATATATATATATATATATATATATACATATATATATATATATATATATATATATATATATTTATATATATATATATATATATATATTTAGGCAAAGATTATTAAATAATTATTTCTGTATATATATATATATATATATATTTATATATATATATATATATATTTCAGAGGAAACATTATTTTTTTTAATCAATGAAACGGGCTCGTGGAAAAAATAGAAATTGCTAAAATTTTCGTTAAGGCCTTATCGTCTTACCCTCTAAGAGGAAACGTCAGAATGATAAATTAAAAAGTAAGAAAATCGAATGAGATATGAGGGGAAAAATTGTTTAAATTGGAGAAAACGATTAAGAAAAAAAAAAAGTAAATCTCTCAACGTTATAGTGGATTTGATTAAAAAAAAAAAATGTTTCCTCTGAAATTTATCCTTCGATTTTGGTGTACGCGAAATTTACTTACATTTATATATATATATATATATATATATGTATATATATTTAAGCAAACATTATTAAATAACGTAGAGTGTTTTTGCTTGATAAGATTTTTTTTGATTTTTTCAATTTTCCTAATGGTCCAATTAGTGTTTCGGTCAAATTGCTGTATGTAAGTTCCATGTATTTCTTGTTCCATTTTTTTTCCTTTTTGCGAGTACTTTCGATTTGATTCATCAAATCATCTTCAGGCGGTGTTAATTTTGGTTTCTTAAAAAATATGTCTTTACTGTTGAGTTTTTTTTTAAGTGTCTAGCATAGTAATAAACGTTACTGAATTCTTATCCATTAAGCAATTATACGTTTGAATCTTGAACGCGCTTAGAACGTAATCAAATTATTAACGGTTAAGCAATCAAACTTTATAATCTTGCACGCTCTTAGAACGTAATCACGCTCTCGTGTAACATCTCAATATTATAGACGCTTCTTTTAAGTTGTAAATCACTGGCCGTTATAATAATTTAAAAAACTCAACAGTAAAGACATATTTTTTAAGACACCAGAATTAACATCGCCTAAAGATTATTTGACGAATAAAATCGAAAGTACTTGCAAAAAAGGAAAGAAAATGGTACAAGAAACACATGGAACTTACATGCAGCAATTTGACCGATACACTAAATGGACCATTCGAAAAATTGAAAAAAAAAGTCTTATCAAGCAAAAACACTTCGTGTTATTTAATAATGTTTGCCTAAATGAAAATATGCTGCCTAAATACACACAATATATATATTTTTTTATACTAAAATACAACTCTACCTGTTATTGAGCACTATGTTATAAACACTGTAGCTTCATTGAGTTAATATCTATGAACATAAAACAATGCAAAAACTATATACATATATATATATATATATATATATATATATATATATATATATATATATATATATATATATATATAAGTATGTGCTGATTAGCTATCCGTATCGACGGTTTCTGAGGCAATATATGTTTGATACTACTCATATTATATAGAGTTGAAATGTTTTAGTTACAGATTCAGTTTAATATCAAATTATATAGAGCTATATAGAGCTATATATATATATATATATATATATATATATATATATATATATTAGGTACGTGCAAAATCAATGGTCGATTCCCCAAATGAAATTTTTTTTGACCCCCCCTTTACTTAAAAATACACTAAAATTCAGGAAATCAACCAATTTTACTGAAATTTTCAATATTTATTAATCAACAATCACGGAATATAATGAAACCATCATTTTTTTTTAAATCATAGTGAAAATGTATTATTTTTTAAAAAGAAAATACACCTTTATTAAAGTTATATTTTTATATATTAATAAAAAAAAATGCATGATTTTTTAACTGTTACTTATGTAAATAAAGGATCGTAGATGTTAACAATTAAATTTTTTTTTCAAAATATTTCGTATATATTACGAAAAAGGCCAGTAAATACCGTGTTAATAAAATCACTATAACTCGAATAAAAATTAATTTTTTGAATTAGCGATATTATTATTGAATAAAGCATTGTTTAATCAATATTTTCACCAAAAAAATAATATAATTGCAAAAAATATTTCATGTGATTTTAATGATTAGAGTTTTTGGAAAAATAAAAAATGCGACATAATTATATTTCTCTTTCATAAAGGAACGTGGCATCATCAGCACAAGAAAATTTTTTTATAATCTTGAAAATAAACCAAAAATTGACAAATTTGAGATCCAGGAACTTAACGAAAAAAAGAATTTAAAAAATTGAATAATTTCTACTAACGATGAACTTTCATTAGTATGGTAGCCCCGTTCTGTAATAACCAGGTGGAATTAGCAATCACTCACTTTTACAGCTCAAAATTTTTTTTTTTTTAGAGATTCAACAATTTCGTTCATTTCACAATTCATCGTCAATTATTTGGAAAGATTTGTATTTGTTTTGTCTCTTTTTTTCATTAATTAACTTAAATGTTAAAAACAATTATTTATTAATAAATAAAGAGAATTCAAACATGACATTTTCTTTCAAAATTGAATTCTGTTTATCAATAAATAACTGTTGTAACTTTTTTTTCAATGAATAAATTGTCAGTGTAGTCATTGACTTTAATTTACTTTTTCACACTTAAAATAAAAAATAAAAACACTTTATTTTTAAAAGAATCAATGTAATTTATCGTTACGACACGTTAAGAATAAATCGAGCAACTAAAGTTTTAAATCATGTAAAAAAAAAATTGATAAAATTGACGCAGTTCGTAACGTAAAAATATTTTTAACATTTAAAAAATAGTTTTATTTCAAATTCTAAGGAAAAACATTGGTAAACAGACGTCATCAATAATTTCAGAGTATTACGAAATTAAAAACAACCTTTTCAGTTAAAAATAATTGCGTACACTCACAAATAATTAAATAAGCATTTCCTTTTTTATTATAACAAAATAAAGGTACTTAAATTTGTTTATAACCTTAAAAAGAATAAAGAAATTAATGGATAATAATTTTTCAACTTCTATAAACTATTATTACATTTTTATATATAAAGTTAAAATTGATAAATTATGACATTTTTTGTCTTCCATATATTTTGCACGACGATGTCAATTTGTAAACAACGTCCTTTTCCGATGAACTTATGGCGGATTTTACTCATTTATCACATTTGAAGGGCTAATTTTGCTAATTTTTAGTCAAACGTGGGATTTATTTATTTTTTAATTCAGTGTCTTATGACTTTAATTTAATAATTATCTTTGAAATAGTTCCCAAAAACTTATATTTATCTTTTAAGGGATTTTTACAATTAATTTTTTCAAAGTTCAAAATTCATTGAATTTTTGGGGTTTTTGACCGTCGTAATTACATATTTTATTATAATTTATTTTCTACACGTAAATATGCAGTTTTTTTTCGTTTAGAGATTAAGTTTAGGCTTTTATCTTTCAAACACAATCAAAGTTTACACGGAAACTAATTAAATAATTAATGATAAGCGCTTTTTAATAAGCATAGTCCGTACAAGAAGCCGCCATGTTTGCACGTACCTAATATATATATATTCCCGAAACAGTTTTTCATGGTAAACAACTGATGATCACTTAAATAATGTTAGAAGCAAACTAATATAATAACTGTAAAAGTTAAATTGACTTACATGAGTGATTTTCCACTGAGATACTTGGGACTTAAGGGTTTTAAAAAAAAAAAATTTTGAATATAGGTTAAATGGTTAAGAAACTTCCAAGACTATATATATATAGGGTGGGCCAAAATAAGGGTGCTATCTTTAAATTTGAATAACTTGAATTTGAATAACTTCCACAAAATAAAAGTTAAACTCACCAAACTTTATGTGTGTGTAGACTGACCCTTCCGAGATTTTTTGAAATAAACAAAACAAATTTTAGCCGAAAAACACTTCTTAAAACTTACAAAAACTAAAGTATTGTTTTTTACACTGTTTTGAGTTTTTTAAGCAAAAATAATGTTTTCTAAATGAGGGTACGTTCCTTAGGGCTAATACGGCTCATGCTTGCTTCGGAAGGGGTCCTTTACTTATTCTATAAAAAAAAATTTAAAAAATCAATAAATAAAAAAGTTATTAATTTTTAAAAATAGGACACTTATTTTTGCCCACCCTGTATATATATATATATATCAAATGCCATATTTCTGACTTAGCACAATGTATTTAACTTATAGAGCAAATATATATAAGGAGTTTCTTTTTTTTAATTTTAAGTTACTCTCCTTCTCTGGGCATCTTCAAGTTTTCTTTTTCCCTATCTTTTTTCATATGTCTATTCCTCTCCTCCCCAACGCCAGGGGCCCCTTTAAGGGCCTTCCTTTCAACCAATTAAGAAGAAGGAAGGATTAAAAACATGAGACAAAAACATCATTTTCCCATTAATCAACTCTTACTGACAACTTAGAAACCCATGAGAAACAGGGTTGTGTGTGTGCATGTGCGTGTGCGTATGTGCGTGTGTGCGTGTGCGCGTGTTTGTGCGTGTGCGTGTGCGTGCGTGTGTGTGTGCATGTGCTTCTCTTCCACACATGTGCACACAATTTCCCTCTTATTTCAAACTTCTTTTTCTCTTGTTTGTTTCTTTTAACTAAGAAATAGACTTACGTAGAGTATATGATGAGTTTTAAAATATAGTAAAAAAAAAAAACTATTTAAAAGACCTGTTACTAATATAATACAAATGAATGTCAAGTAATCCTGCAGCAGACAAACATGACATTTATACTAACGAGTCACCACAAAGACCACTCGAGGATAAGAGTTAATGAGATTGTCAATTGGATGATGAACAATATTATGAGAGGATTGGAAACAAGGAGTAAAACGGGCAGGATTTGATTACTTAAGAGGGTGGCTTCACAAGTATTTGCTGACATTAGACTTGAAGACGACTATGTTGCAGTCAGCAGAAAAGCAGCCCGTGGTATTGTATTCCACAGATGGAACGTTCTTGGAAACAATCTCTGTTCATGGAAATTCCGTTTTGTTTAAGGTACACGGAGGCAGAAACGGAAGTCCATTGCAGTGGCAGTACTTGATAGACTTACTTCAGTAAAGACCCAAATGGAAAATGATTTTCGTCAATTCAAACTCTTACATCGCGGTCGAGGCAACTTTTTTGTTCAGAAATTCAAAGATTATTTCTCTTTAGAAGGTAACGCAAATGAAAGAAGAGCGCGCACAATTCTAGGAGAGCGAAAAACGAGCGATTCAAATGGATTTCATTTCTATGACACTTTTAAACAATTACAATATGAGAAGATTCCAAAGCTAGTTACCTATACTAGATTTTTGGTGTCTCTGTCTGTCCGGGGATGCGATCAAAAACAGAGCTCTATACCAAGATCAAGAACTCGTTTTGCTAGTAGATCGAAAAAGACGTTTTTCTCCCTCCAGGCGGAAACTTCTATGGATAGAGCTTTTTGCAAAGCTGTTCCATCTGTGTGTTGGATAATGGCCCTATGGGAATGGACGTATCTGTTGGAAATCGTTGATTTGACTTGCGCGAATTAACGCGGGGCAGTCGAGTGCAGAACAGGGCTTGTTCTCACAGTCGGAGCTGGCAGATGTGACAAGGTTACCGTGTGATGAGACCCCAGATCAAGGGTCAGTCTACACCTGCGAGAGGCTCTGTGACTTCGCGGGCCTTGCGTGGGAAGCAAAGGGATCTGTGACGTCACTCATTCTCGTGAGAAGCGAGTTTTTAGAGTCTGATTCAGAAAGCGAACTGAGAGGACGTGCGATTCACAATGTAAAGATAAGGAATATTTCCCTTCAGGAAAGACAAGCGCAAGAATCCTTTCCCCCCCCCTCTCTATGAATAGTTAAGAAAACATTAATAACTAACTATGATAAAGTAGTGATTGTTCTCTCTCTCGACGTAGCCCCAGTTGAAATAACAGCGCTTGTAATAAATGAATTAAATTCAAAAGAAGAGCTTGTCTTCGGAGTGCACCACATGGCTTTTATAGCAGACAACAGACGGTGTGGTTCTGGAAGAAAGAATTCATCCACTGGACGACACGACCAACCCTCTACACGACGAGTATACGAAACGCATACTGCCGCGGTCCAAGCAGGAGTAGCTATGTAACATGTGCACCTGCAGGACTGCTTCCCTGTTGGTTATAACTTGGCCATCTTCAAATCCAATCGGAACAAATTCTTGGCATAAACCTCCCAATAAGTAAGTAATCAAACGCAGTTCATACCGTTGATCAATGTTAGTACTCTCATAGTGTTCCTCATCTTTCATCTGACAATCATTTCTGTCTCATTAACCCGTATCCTCTAGTGGCTCTTGACCTTGATAAGTAGTGACCCAATAGTAAAAAAAGAGTAAAGTTTTATGAGAAATCCAATGGGAGTATTCATTTTGTATTGCCCCCCCCCATACAAAATGAATATTACCATAAGGTCGATGTTTCTGTTGAGTATCCATAAATAGCAAACGTTTACTTTTTCAAATTTATTTATAACTTTGAAATAACAAAATATGAAAATTTGAAAGATAAGAATACAAATGGTAAGGGAAGAAGTGCATAGAAGGAGTACATAATACATACATTCTTTAGGGATGTTCATTCTTTACAAACCAGGCTGGGAGTAGAAGTGGACATACATTCGAAGCCAAGCTGTGGTCGTTATTAATTTCCAGAGCAGGGCTGTGAGTACATAGGGCTCATCAAACATTCATCTAGGCTGGGAGTAGAAGTAAATAGTCATCGTAATTCATTTCAGGGCTGAACTGGGAACTGGGAGTACTGAGCTGGGAGGTAATCATTCTGTCCAGGGCAGTCATCATACATTCAAGGTTCTGGCATGGGAGTAGATAGGTATTATCATTTATTTCAAGTCAGGCTGAGAGTAGGAGTACATAGAGTCCTCATTCATTCCAGGGAGGGCTGAAAGTGGAGTACACAAAGCTCATCATTCATTCCAGGCCAAGCTGGCAGTAGGAGGACATAGGCATCATCATTCATTCTAAGGCAATGTTGGATATGAAAGCTACCCAAACATAAATAATCATTCTGTGACAGAACTAAGAGATTAATCATGGATTTTACCTCAACTTTCTAAGTATGGTCACCCTAAATAATTAAGCATCTTGAACCAATACTTGACCAGCCTTTGAATACATCATTGAAAAACCTGTCATCAATCAAAAGAAACAAATACTTTTCAAAAGACTAACAAAACATTAAGAATATTTAAGTCATAGATTTACTATGATTTGCACAAAATGACAGACATATCACTTGAAATATTCTATCTCAGTTAATAGCAAAAATCCTATTGGCAAACAAGATTTAGTTGGAGTCATGCAGTTCCATTATACACTCTGATAAAATACAAACATTTTCTGTCCACTTTTCATGCTTTCCCCATTCATTGCAGACCTAAAAGCCATACCAATTATAAATCGCCTGACGATTGGTTATAGCAAAAGAAAATTAGGACCCTGAATTTAGGATCAATCAATGGTAAGATTATTCTCTCCTTTAAACTGTACACAAAAATAACATTTGTTCTTTCTTTTTCATTTAATAAATACCTGATTTCTTATGGTAATGTTTGTCAATTTACTTTAATGGCTCTGTTGTGAAAAAAAGTTGAAATAAACAAATACTGCCCACCTTTTCTGTTACTGTTGGATATTTTCGAAACCCTAACCTTAACCCTAACCCAAACACTCTAATGACTGGAAAACCTTCATAACGTTGCTTTAAATTCACACATATTTGAGAAATCCAGTGTCGATAGGTACTTCAGCTAGTCTTTTAAAAGATTGTCATGGTACTACTAAGTTGTTAGATCTTCAAACTTCAAATTGTGAAGGACTGATCCAATAGCTATGCAGATTGTCCCCTTGGGGATCAGTCCAATATTAATTCTTTTTTTCGTTAAGCAGGTTTCCGAAGGAGTATAAAACATTTTCCCTTCTGAATGCAACCCTAACCCTTATGAATTCAATGAGATTTTAATTCTAGTTACAGTAACCAAATGAATAAATTATCAAACCATGAGCTTAAATTTGATCATTTTCAGACCCTTTAACAAAAACTTTTCTAATCTTTGATGTTACCATCACAACGTTTCGACCTATGCAATCCCCAACCTTCTTTCATGTTCATTTTGTCAAACTCAGGAATCTTTGTGTCGAATTTTGGACCCTATATGAAAGTTTGAACTGAACCCCTTATTTAATCCAAGGGTTCATCCGTCAGCCATGACCGGGTACAAGTCTTAATCATATTCTTAGATGCTGAGGATTGAACATTCAACATTTTGAAGACTGTCATGTAGAACTGATTATTACTTAGTACTTTATGCAATGCCACAACGGATCCAAATCATACAAATTATCAATCCTCATCTAAAGAATTGCAATACATAACTTTACTTGTATCAGTTCTATTTTCACATCGATTTTGTCCATAGTTGTCAAATTTAATTCATTAAAGACTCTTTAATGGAAACTTAACTGCACAAGATTCAAACTTTTCTTAAGTCCATAACTTCAGTTGTGTGATCTATTGAAACACACTTTTTAAGTATTTTATAGTTTGATCTCTTGCACTTATTAAAGTGTGTCGCATTATTATCAACCTTTTTCTGAGGCAGATATTCCAACTATTATAAATACCTAATGAAAGAGGATTTCTTTGTAAAACTTTTAAATGGAAACGTGGCTAAGCATTAAAAATATTCGTCTCTTATGTATTCATTATTAGAAACAAGAAGTGTATGTCATTTAACGATTGTAATGTGTTTAGGATGAAATCCATTCGAATATGCATTGAAATAATTTCATAAGTTACACAACTATGGTTTAAAGTCATTTTCATATTCTATAACAAAGATTCAAATTTTTTTTTTTAATTTCTGTCTTCATTATTTTTGTACAACAATATTTATAAACATAAGCTCTTCGTGAATAATTGCTTTCATATGTGATGTGAAAGATGTTTGCATTTCCATCTGCACATAAACTATATAGACCATAAAGTTGCATTGAACTTCACTCACAAGAATTTGATTTGATTTTTTACAGTTCATGGCAAAATAAAATACCACGAATTTTTAAAAAATACTTTAAATTAAAGTTTATAATGAAATTTAATGGATTTTTTAGTTAAAAAAATTAAGCATAATTCTTTTAAGATATCAGACATGCAAAATTTGAATTTGATAAAATTGCGACCACATCGACTTCCATGCCTAAATTCTGAACTGTTAAATTATTTATTGTTTCCATGAACAACAAGTATCTGGAATTTGTGTAAGAGACACTAAGTGCTATAATTTTGATACACGATGGTGGTCAAAAGTAGTACAGAGGGTTTTGTTAAAAAATAAAGTGACCCCGCTGGCCAGGATACAACTCAGATCTTAATGCCAATGAAAATTTATGATAAAAAGTCAAAAAAGGGTTTTGAAAAAGTAATTTTCAAGTGTTGAAACATTTACAATTGTGGATGGGAATACATCTTTGTTGAGATAATTTGATTCTCAGTATCTAAGTTTTGATTTTGAACAAATGGGGAGCATAAAAAACTACTAACATTGTGACTGAACTCATCAGAACATCATGATCACAAGATTGTGCGCAAAATAAATTTGGTCTTGAATTTTTAGTCTCAGTGTTATGTTTATCATTAAAATATTAATATGGCTGGTTTTTAATTTTTGTAAAAAAACTACATTAATAATTTGCTAATATTGTCGTATCCAATAAGTAATTTCAATTCTCTTCCACTTATTAAGGAAATAAGTAAGATATGCAAAGTCTAGTTTGATAAGTACTATCCTACCATTTTATTATTTTTCTCTTTTACTGCCTGAGTACAGATGGAACATTTCTACTTAAAAGAAAACTGCCAATTGCTTCTAAAGCAGAGATATTTGATCCCTAAACTGGGAGCAACCTCAGTCAGTGGAACATTAAAATCTTTTCCCTCCAATATTTTCACTACTCTCATTCTATTACTCCGAGTGAGGGTTAGGGTTCTGGCAAATCAGCTGCCATAACTCACTTACCATTTTACAAAAACAAGAAACTTAACAACTAAGATGAGGAGAAACATGTTGAGTAACAAACATGAAACATTTAAGCTCTTTTAGGAAACTTAGAAGTGAAATGTTAGACGACCACAAGGAATAAATCTTTCTATGGCATATACTATTTATCAGTAAATGGGTTTGTCATATTCCACAATTTAGTTTTAGACATTTTAACACTTCAATTTTTATTATTTAGGACATTTTTTCTTAATCTCAATAGAGCAAATATAATTTTTGTAACCTTATATTTTTGCCTGAACTTTTAGTACGAGGGATTATCGTTATTTACATTTTTTGTTTGGACTATTGTCTTCATCAGTAACGATATTTATATTACATTTCGGTGGATGTGTTCTCCAGCCTTTTTCAGGTTTATTGTTCGTGCGGGGATATATTGTTGGTCGGAACTAATTCCAAATATAGTCATGCTTACAATTTTATCTTAAAAGAAAAGTTAAAAATAACATTTTCAATAATGAGGTCAAGTAAAAAAAAAGTATTAGCATGGTGGTGTTTTCATTTTAAAAAAAACTACTTACTTTTACAAACAGCTGTAAAACGGAAAACTGCTTTAAAGAATCAAACGAATTCGTTTATTTTAAATCTAAAATAAAAATAATTATTTAAATATTTAAACCTTTTTTTAAATACATTCTTCACTGAGATATTCTTTCTTTAAGTTTATTTTTGTGTACGAAAGAAAGAAAATCTATTTAAAATAGTTGAATTTCGTTTCTTTACGTTCTAATATATTTCAGTTATTTTATAGACTTAACCGATAATAGTGACCCCAGATTGAATCGAAGGAAAATTCCAATGTTTTCTTTAGATTCTGTGAAAAACTTGAACCTTATTGAAACTTAGTTTCATGTTCTGTTAACATATCCATTTCTGTAACACACAAAAAAATATTGACTTTTATAAAATATTTATGATTTCCCATATTTAAAGATGATTTTTGTTGATTATTTGTGTATGTTGATGGTGTTTACTTAAATCTGATGAACTGGTGAGTTTGACATTTATTTCAAAATTTATTGGCACTCAGGCAGGGTGTGACAGAATCAATTACATGGAGTGTGACGTCAATATTCAACACCAATCATATTTAAATAAATGCAAAACGTCACTGTAAATGAACAATGGACATGAAGTAGGCCAGATTGTCTGAAACATGGCAGAAATATAAATATCAAGTTTGATGAGGACAATAGTCCGAAGAAAAACAATGATATTTACATTGTTTTTCTTCGGACTATGGAGACTTTTTCTTCTCTTTTAATCAATTAACACTTCTAAAACATCGGCCCAAATCTTGGTTCTATCACCTAAATATTTCCTGACACAGGACAATTAGGGGTGGGGGAATCAGTAATCAGCTTCGAACATGAACTTTTGTGTGAGATTCTAATTCCTGATAGCATGAACAAGCTCTTTCTTTACTAAATCTAGAAATAGTCACTTATAAGTTTTATATTATGTGTAATTCCTTTTTAGCACTTATTGTCTCTTAAAGTGCTTTTATGATGCTCAAAAACGAATAATCTACAATTTGGAGAAACACTTTCATTTTTAAATTTCTTCTTCATGCTATTAAAATTAAAGTTGTCTTTTGAAAGGGCCTCACTTTCAAATGTGCAATAGACTAGTATACTCTAATACAGGCCAAAGTCTCTACATCCTTAAAAGAATTCGCACAAATATTTAAAACCTTTATTTGAATTAAGTTCTTTAGTCCAAGTAATCATAAACAAGGTTTACCTTGAATAATTAAATCAAACTAATTGGAACTTAAAATAAAACATCTACCACAAATCAACAAAAAGTTAACCCATAAAGTACTACACAAATTATAACCATGAAATAAAAGTGATAATAATGAAAGGTTTCTACCTGATTCTAATTGGAAATACCAGCACTCTGCAATCCATAATATTTGATCAAGAAAAAATACTTACAAAATCCAAAGAACCACTAAATATAACTTATGATCTCACAATTTCTCTCAAAATATTTTATCTTGTCTTAAAATAATTTTTATATAAATAAATAGTTTAATTAAGCTATAATAAAGATTTGAAGAAGTGGGATTAACAACATGCTTAACTGCTTTAAAATATTTAATCAAAAAAATATGTATATAATAACAACTATAATAAAGGATTTTATTTTGTGCTATTGAATTAATAGTATTTTCTTATTAAAATCACATCTAGTTTTAATTCAAGATGATGAAAACAGAACTTGTATTTACCAAAACCTAAGTTACTGAGTTCCATCAAGTCGTCTTATTTTTATTCACATTGATTCTGGCAAGTTTTCCATTAATTAATCCACATATGATATTCCTATTTAGTTTTATTATTTGTATTCAATTTTTTAAAATTCTCTCCACACTTGCGAACCACTATTTCTGCAGATGATTTTTCAGGCAAGAAAAAAAATTCATTGACATAGAGCCAGAGACTGAAAGTTGCTCCACTTGCATTCATGTTCTTTTGGAGAGAGAAATCTAGTCTTCCATGAAAGTAATGATATCACAATAGCAATTAATACCAAAATTACAGAGAGGAATGTGAATTTTGAGAGGCCAAGATTCACTGAAAATTTTAGATATTTTTATCGTCAAAATTAAACACTTGACTTTTAATCGAGGTCAATCGACCACGTCGGTACCAACATGGCGATGGGTTAAACTTAACATGTGTATAGTAAATAAAAATGTGAATGAAATGAAAGGAAAGGAAAGAAAGATTATATTAGAGGGGAAATGTTTGGGTCACCAGCGAGCAAGTGCCCGCTCCACATGTATGCCGTTTTATGACTGCACGAAGGAAGGGAAAGACTAGAAACAGGAATAACATTTAGCGAATTAACAAATGAAAGAAAACATTATAAGAGCGACAAAATATTTTATAATTAACAAAAAATTTATTTTAGATAAGGCATTAGTAAAGCTACAGGTTACCTGGAATATAAGAGTTCGTTTTAATGAGTGGAAATGTTCTTTGGTAAAGTTTATACTTTGTGTTAGTTTATACTTTGTGATCGTTGTTATAAATGGACATTCAACTCGTGTCCTTTTATCTGCTACTGTGTGTGTGCGTGTGTGTGTCATGGAAAGCTTGTGCATGACTGCATATGGGGGGTAGGTGTATATGCTTCTTTGTTCTGCTACTCTGTGTGTGTGTGTGTGTGTGTGTGTGTGTGTGTGTGTGTGTGTGTGTGTGTGTGTGTGTGTGTATAAGGGTTCTTTGTGCACGCGAGGAAGGAAAATTTGTGCATACTTTTTGAAGAGTTTGTTCTTTTTGTCTCCCCCCCCCCCGACCAAAAAGCCGGCGAACTCCTCGTGTGTGTATTCGTGGTTTGTCTGGGTGAAAAGAAGGAGATGCGAACCCTCTTCATTCCTTTTGTAGGATCACAAAGTCTGCATTGCTTATCGATGTGTCAGTTTCTGATTGGCCGGACTACACTGCCAACGTGTTTCTGCCAGAACTCCTTTGTTTCTACTGAGTGACAAAGAAAGCGTATCCAAACGACGCAAAGAAAGAAAGGGGGTAGAAATTCATGTCATTTGCTTTTAGTGTTCATTTAGATCGCATTTTTGGTTCGCCACAGTACTTATAATTATCACCAGAATTGCAGCAGCAGCCGTCCATTCGTTAGAATTTACCTTCATAAATCATACCTTACACACACACACCACCACCACCATCACCACCGCCACCACCACCACCAAATCACCCCTTCTACTCTGCGGAATTAATAAAGATGGCTTTTTTCTGAAAACAGGAAATGAACCAAACATTCATCGGTGAATATTTATTTATTGGCTTAATTCTATATATTATTTAACATCAACTCCTACCAAAAGAAAGAAAATAAGTTCAAAATGTATATTTGTCGATTCAAAATTCTCTTCTCAAGTTTTTTACTGTTTTACAATTAAAAAGCAGATAAAGCCTATTTCAGTGATACATTCACTCCTGCTTGGATTCAAGTTAAGGAATATTAAAAGCATTCCTTACTGTTTATAGTAATACAATAGTAATAAAATAGTTATTTTCAGTTTGAAATATTTTGAAGTAAATGAGGCTTTAACCAATGAAGTACTAAAGAAAAGAAAAACAAGCGACGTACTCGCAACTAGAACTTTTTTTTTACATAACTGATCCCTCACAACAAATAATTGATCTCACTGACACACCGTGGTGTTTGCTTTTTTTTTACATAACTGATCCCTCACAACAAATAATTGATCTCACTGACACACCGTGGTGTTTGCTTTTTTTTTACATAACTGATCCCAACAAATAATTGATCTCACTGACACACCGTGGTGTTTGCTTTTTTTTTACATAACTGATCCCAACAAAAAATTGATCTCACTGACACACCGTGGTGTTTGCTTTTTTTTTACATAACTGATCCCAACAAATAATTGATCTCACTGACACACCGTGGTGTTTGCTTTTTTTTTACATAACTGATCCCAACAAATAATTGATCTCACTGACACACCGTGGTGTTTGCTTTTTTTTTACATAACTGATCCCTCACAACAAATAATTGATCTCACTGACACACCGTGGTGTTTGCTTTTTTTTTACATAACTGATCCCAACAAATAATTGATCTCACTGACACACCGTGGTGTTTGCTTTTTTTTTACATAACTGATCCCAACAAATAATTGATCTCACTGACACACCGTGGTGTTTGCTTTTTTTTTACATAACTGATCCCAACAAATAATTGATCTCACTGACACACCGTGGTGTTTGCTTTTTTTTTACATAACTGATCCCAACAAATAATTGATCTCACTGACACACCGTGGTGTTTGCTTTTTTTTTACATAACTGATCCCAACAAATAATTGATCTCACTGACACACCGTGGTGTTTGCTTTTTTTTTACATAACTGATCCCAACAAATAATTGATCTCACTGACACACCGTGGTGTTTGCTTTTTTTTTACATAACTGATCCCTCACAACAAATAATTGATCTCACTGACACACCGTGGTGTTTGCTTTTTTTTTACATAACTGATCCCAACAAATAATTGATCTCACTGACACACCGTGGTGTTTGCTTTTTTTTTACATAACTGATCCCAACAAATAATTGATCTCACTGACACACCGTGGTGTTTGCTTTTTTTTTACATAACTGATCCCAACAAATAATTGATCTCACTGACACACCGTGGTGTTTGCTTTTTTTTCTGCACTGCCAAACATGTTGTTCTTCCTTATTGTTTCCAAACTCCCTAATTCAAGTGTTTCGATTTTGGAAAAGCAGCATTATTATCAAAAGAGTTGGAAAAGTAATGTATATGGTACACAGTGCAAAATGGGAGTACAATTGAGATCCAGATTCACTGAGGAAAGAACTGCACAAAAGGAAGCACAGATGGATGTACTTTATGATATCTTCAACATTCCATTCTGAAATTATAGATCTAAGAGGGGCTAGTAAAAGAAAGAGAATACACATAACATTTCTGAACCCAGATCCTAAAAGAAAACGATCCTAATTTCCCCCAAGAAAATAATCTAACAACTAACACCCCTCTTACAATGGACTATTCTAAACTTTATCAGCATTCAGACAACTGCTACTACTATTTCATGCAACTACATTTTCCTATGTTAACTTTTATATATTTGTAAGTGAATCTGGGAATCTGCATGAAATGTCTGACAGAACCCTTTATTTAATCCACGGGAGGTAGATGTTCTAATTCTATCAGCCATAACCGTGTAGAAGTCTTAAGTAATTATTAATTGTCTACGTGAATCTGTGGCGCAATGGATAAAGTGCTACATATTAAGTGATAGACTTCTGGAGGTTGAAGGTTCAATTCTCAGTACAGGCGATATAATTAATAATTACTTAAGACTTCTACACGGCCATGGCTGACAGAACGAGAACTATTTACACTGGTGGATTAAACAAAGGGTACCATCCGAAATTCCGTACAGATTCACCTGAAAAAGGTTAGAGGTTACATCGGCCGAAACTTTGTGAGAATAACATCCAAAATTATGAGAACAATAGTCTGAATAATTCAAATAATACAAAGTAGATTACATAATAATTGATGAATGCATTTACTTAAACGTAAGAGTTGAGCATTTTTTTTTTTACTTCCTAGTGAAATTAAATTTATCATGTAAATACTTTAACCATTGGATTTAATATTTTTCAGTATATATATATATATATATATATATATATATCAGCATTATATCTCATTATTTATGCTAAATTTTTCTGCCTTTACTATATTTAAAATTTATTTTCTTCTATGGAATTCTTTAAATAAAAAATTATTATTCTATTGATTATATCTATTGATTGTATTTATTTATGAAAATGATCAAACAACGTTCACTATCCATTAAAAAAATGTTTTTCTGATCTTTTTTTTTTCAGTTTTTAAAAACAAAACATGGGGATAAATATTTTATTTTGTCACTGCTAAGTGAAAGTAGTGAAATATTCCGGATCATTTTTAGTGAAAATGTTCAAAAAAACCTTATTCTTGGGCTCGGTTTTAAATAAAAGCATCTAAAGTGGTTGGAACCATTCTTGCTTAGTAAAAATGATCTATCAGGAATGATTAATTCTATTCTTGGCAGTACCATACTTTTGAATTGTAGTGATCTAGGTGCAGAATGATTGATGGGGTATGTTCTTAGGATCAGCTGGAACACCATATGAAGGTGTCAAGAGTTGATGGTTCGTTTGACCACGTGGCATAGGATATTTGAGGTCATTTTCTGTCGGAATTTTAGCTTAGGCATACACATAATGTTAAGATCTTGATAAATAGGGACTCTGAGACCCCTCATCCCCATGTAATGATGGTCCAATCAGTAACCCTTTTATATATGTTTTATTCACTAAAAATAAAATATAGTTAACATTAAAAAAGAACACATTATTATTCTTGGTTCAAAAGACGGGCAATACAATATAGTATTCATCAAACAATGCAATACTAAGTGGTCAGACATTGTTTGCTACTGGTACTATGAGACTCAGTTGCTTCTGGTACAATGGGACTCAGTTGCTACTGGTACTATGAGACTCAGTTGCTACTGGTACTATGGGACTCATACATTGTTTGCTACTGGTACTATGGGACTCAGTTGCATGTTAATTTGGAGAGGAGATGAACGATGCAATGCCTTCAGAGATGCTATCAAACAGAATTACTTAGTGTGACAGATTGAAAGGAAATTAGCAACTCGTATATACCAATGGGACTCGACTCTCTCTGTTGAGGAAACTAAGTAACTCGTGCTCCCAGTTATTTGTTTCCATTCACCATAAATACTGAGAGCATCTGCTTCTCAGTGTTGCGACAACCCCAGCCTGTTCAGTCTCTCATTAACTTCGATTTATGGAAGACTTTGGTATGGGGTAATACCAGTCGAGGATTCGTTCTTGACAATCAGTCCAGCAGGAACTGGGCCATTTCGGTGGCCTTTTATCTGTCAGGCTGAGGTATTGGTTGTGGGTTGTCCTAGGAGGTCCACCCTCCCAGGCCTTGCCTCCCCTCTTTGGGGTGGAGTAAGTTTATTGCTTACTGCCTAAGGCGCCCTGACTGGGGAATGCCGACGGAACTGCTCAGGCTATTTTTGCTAGGACAGAGTGCTTCTTCTTTTAGGTGCGCTGGCTTGATTCTTCCCCCACCTTCCGACTTTGTGTCACATATTCTTGCAATGGGAAGGAATTACATACTTGGCCCTCCTGAAACCTGTTCAGTCTCTCTGTAACTTCGGTTGCTGAGAGGCGATGTGTTGGGGAAATACTGGTTGAGGATTCGTTCTCGACAATCAGTCTGGCAGAGACTATGGTCATTTCAGAGGCCTTTTATCTGTTGAGCTGACGTATACTTTCCTGTGTTGTCTTCGGAGATGCACCCTCTCAGGCTTTGCCTCCCCTCGTTGGGGTGGATTAAGTCCATTGCTTAGTGCTCTTCCTTTAAGGGTGCTGGCTTGATTCCCCCCCACCCCCCCCCACCTTCTGACCTTGTGTCACATATTGCTACGGTGAGAAGCGATTAAATACCGTTATTTGTGTTGTGTGTGTCGATGAGGATGGGGGCACTCACTGACTTATTTGCTTGGTCGTAGTCTATGTTATTTTCTTTTTTGTGAGAGGGAAGCGGGGAGAGGCTTTGTTTTTAATTGACAATTTATAACTGGATTGCAACTTGTTAAATACCAAATAATTCCGTCCACAATTAAATTTACTGCAAAAGAACGGAAAGGTTGTTCTATCAAAAATGCCCAACTTTTATCCACAATATAAAAAATATTCATAAATAGAACTAGGTGTTATATTAAAATGAAAACAATCATTTAAATTGAATGGTTAATTAATGAGATGTCCTTTTTCAAAGCAATATGAAAAGTAGCTAACCTTACGATATTGATCGAATACATATGATCAGTATATGAGGAAGCTATTGTTCTAAATTGTGAAGTTGAAATAGGTGTTTTAATCCCACTGTTACAGCAGAAAACGGTGCAACTTTATATATATACAGAATGTTAAAGTCAAATTTGATCATTTTTTGATATTCTGTTTCGGATAGCTGTTTCTGTGTACTACTGGTGGGTTTGAGAGCTGGAGACAATGGACGACTGTACAGCAATGGAATATTGGAAGAGAGTTATCATCATGATTCGTAATTGATTCAAAAGTTCAGAAATCTTAGCTGCTGCTCAGTGCGCCTTGAATATTTTGAAGCGATGAGATGTGAGCTGAAGAATTGCGGCAAAGATGTGAAAGCAGTGGCTAGTAAGAAAGATCATAGCAAGCATTATGACTGTGTCTGCACAACAAAATGCGTTGAGAAGCTGCAAAAAAATGCAGCAAGATCCAAGCAAGGTAATGTGGACCGTGGCAAGAAAAATGGATGTCAGGGTGGCTACTATTAAAAAAAAGCGCTGAACAAGGATGTTCGTTACTCCTCATACAAGAGTTACAAAGGGCAACTACTCACTGCCAAGGCTCAAGCCTTATAAAAGCCAAGAAACTGCTCAACAAGGTCAACACAAACAGTAAACTTGAAGGGGGCCCTTGTTCTTCTCAGGATCAGTTGAACAACGTGCAGAACAACAATTAGCTGCCCTACAGTCCGTATGAAGTCCCATGCCTCATGAAGACCAAGATCTCTAAAACTGTGATTGCCTTTGGGTGTTTTTCAAAAGGAACTCAGACTCAATTCAGATGGTTATATTGAATTGTCAAGCAGGGCTGAAGTGGGTGGAGTAATTATCATGCCAAATAGGAGAGGTGCATATAGAGGTCAGAAAGTTAGTGAACAAACAGAATCACAGAGACGACCATTGTTAGAGATGAGGCAGAAAGATGCGCTCGTTCCCTGTGTGTCTTTCCATTAAGAACATATCTCCATATTAAATTAAAACACTTATATTTAATTAATCATTATAATAATTTTATATTTTTCAGAGTTTTACTAGGAATGACTAAATAAAGTTTTGAAAAGCAAGTTAATTCTAACATGTAACTTGAGTGAATGAAAATGCTATAAATGCCCCCCGACCAAAAAAAAAATAGCTCACAAAAATTAAAAGGAAACATTTATTTCAAAGTAGCCGTTTCAAAAAAAGTATTTTTGAAATATAATCTTTTAAATTTTCTTTTTTTTTGCTTAATGATGTTTCAAAGAGATTGGTAAACAAAGATGTGAAAAAGTTGGTGCTTTAAAGTGTTTAAATGCTCTGCATTTGTTCTTCGAAAGAGGACCACACTTAAATTCATGAACCGCCATTGTTGACTTCTCTTCAATCTATTTATGAGAAATACTTTAGAACATTTACAAAAGTTTTACTATTTCATTTACCAATTTTAAACAGGAAATGTTCTTTCTGATTTTCATTGTCATTGTTTTATTATGTTGAAGTCACAATTTAAAACTACATTCACCAACATTCTGGTAACTGCAACAATAATGAGTAAACCATTTCAGTGATAGAAAGAAGTGAACATACAACTTAGATGATAGTCGGTCTTCCATATCGACCTCCTCAGGCTTAGGCTGTGAACTAGAAAGAGAATCTTCATCCTGAACACAAAGTTCATAGTCTCCTCACTTTTAATATAACTTCAATGGTACTATATATATATATATATATATATATATATATATATATATATATATATATATATATATATATATATATATATATATATATATATGATCTAAATAGTAATTCTTATTACGTTTCTTTCCTTTCTTTAAATCTTCGTTTACAAATTGCCATCAGGATGTCACACATTGCAATATATACATTTCGATTGTGTTCGGAACAATCAAGTAGAATCACCTTTAGTAATTACATATGTTGTTTGCAATCCCTTTTATGTATCATGTTGTATTATGCCCCTATCACATCTGTCTTTGACAAACGTTCTCTGTGATTTTTTGTTTTTCTTGCAAAGGATGTTTAGAACAAACATCTTTCAGTGTTACACTGAAAGATGTTTGCTTTGAAAAGTGTTTTGTAGGAAAGGTGGAGGAGTCTTGGTTTTGGGAATGTAGTTGACCTTTTGCTTACCTGTTCTGGTGTTACAGGTTAACATTCATCGAGCTTAAATTGGAAGAGGTTAGTAAGTATAGTATTGAAAGTATATGCTAAAACATATTTTTCACAATAATATATATATATATATATATTAAATTATGTTTTTAATATTTTACCTATGTACAAGGTCGTTTAAAGCTTACGGCTCTCATCAGCGCAGGGAAATAACAATCTCTTCACACCATTTTGACATGACTGAATACCTACAACTCTACCGTAAAGACTCTGACAAACAACTGCATGGGCTAAAAGTTTATGTTTTGAACATACTTGACTAGAGAACATAGGCTAAAATCAGATGATCAAGCCTACATCTGCTTTAAACTAACCTTACAGCACAGCGTTAGTTACTTATATTTCTTATACCGTTCTCTTTCGACCCAGGACTGTACTCTGCTTAACTCTGTCTGTCTGAAAACATAGACACAGCACTTTCACTCAACTCGAGAGACCAAATACATGTATTTGGGGATTTTAATGCACACCACCGTGACTGGCTTGGATTCTTTAGCTATACAGACGCAGCTAGTAACTCGACGTATAGTTTCTCCATAGCACACTCCCTCTTACAGACTGTCACTTTCCCGACCCGCCTACCTGATTGTTGGACCAGCAAGCCTCACTTCTCGACCTGTTCTTGATCTCATTGGCTGGCGCTTGTGTGACGAATGCCCATAGCCCAGTCAGAAACGCTGATCACGTAATGATTGATATCACCCTAACATCTCGTTCCAAAGCTGATGAGCCGTTGCTCAAAACGACGAGATACTACAAGCAGGCTGATTAGGAATCTATCAGAGATCACATCAGTGACCCCCTATGGAGTGAAACTTTTTCTCTCCTTGCTAATCAGTGTGCAAATGAGGTAACCGAATGTGTCAAATCAGGCATTGAAGCATATGTCCCCATGCGAAAATTCTACAATTCTACAATTCTACAATAGTTCCCCTCAGAATGTGCAGCTGCTATTGCACAGAGGCAGCAAGCATTCCGAAAATTCGCCCACCATAAGTCAACTACAAATTGACAGAAATTTATAGCGTCAAGAATAAATTGTAAGGCAGTGATAGGTGAAGCAAAGAGAAGGTATATAGAGATGACCAGAAAACGCATTCAGTTGCAAAAACTGGGTACTCGCGATTTCTGGAAAATCTTCAATAGTGTGATGAACTATGGACAATTAACAATTCTCCCACTATCAAACCACAATGATGTCGTTTGCACGGCAACTGATAAGGCTAAGCTACTTGCCCAGCGTTTCGTCTTAAACTTTACTTTGGACTCCACAAACCACTCCCTCTTAAATTTCTCATTGCGGACCGATGACAATCCTACCATCTCATGTCAGAGACATCATAAAAAACTTGACACCTACAAAGTGGGCCTGATCTTGTACCAGTAATAGTAATAAAGAAATGATCTGCTGAACTGACCCCTGTCATCTTCAAACGCTACAACAAATACCTTGCCGAATCTTGATTCCCTGATAGCTGGAAAATTGTCTCTGTGATACCAGTCTTCAAGAATTCTTAAGATAGAACTGACCCTCCGAATTATCGCCCTATCAGTCTACTGAAATCTTTAAATCTTTAATCAATGTAGTTATAATCTGGCACCTCAGTTATAACTTCTTTCTAGCGATAGTCTGCCACTTCGTTAATGCTAAACTTCTTTCTGACCATCAGTATGGATTTAGGCCAGCACGGTCTACTGTGGATAGCCATAGTCATCTCTGAACGCATATACTATACACTGGACAAGGTTGGTGAAGCTAGGGCAATAGTGCTAGATATATACAAAGCCTTTGACAAGGTCTGATATTAAGGTCTTCTTATTAAAATTCATTCATATGTATTATTGGACGAATATTATATATATGTAGATCCTTCCTAACTAAAAGAAAGATGCAGATTGTCCTCGATGGCCGTTCATCCAAACAACATGACATAAATTCAGGTTTACCCTAGGGATCGATTCTTGAACCTTTATTGTTCCTGATTTTCGTAAACGACCTCCCTGATGACATTGTCTTTGAGATGGGTATATTTGCTAACGACACCATGCTCTACTCTCATCATGTGGGCAAAACAGATGCACACATATCCGAGGCAATGGCTGAATCCTTTAAAAGTGATCTCCAGTCTGTAGTGGAATACGTCATAAATGGATGGTAACATTTAATGCTGCTAAGACGAAGCTCCTTTCCTTCAACAACTACAAGAAACCTCTTAAACCACTGATTGTCATGGCAAATAACACCCTACCTGAGAGTTTAACGTTCAAACTCCTCCTCAGCCTAACATTCACAGGTAACATGAATTGGAATAAATACATAAAAGACATTGCTAAGGTTGCTGCAAAGAAGGTGGGCTCCCTCTACCGTGCTAGAAAACTTCTCACACCTGACATTATCCTATATCTCTACAAAGCCACCATCCATCCATGCATGGAGGATTATTGTCACATCTCGGCTGGTGCACTATCCACTAGTTTCTCCCTCTTAGACAAGGTCCAAAAAAAGAGTTGATAATTTAATAGGCCTCTCACTATCCACCCACCTCCAGCCCCTGTCCCATCACTGCAATGTTGCACCCTTGTGCTTGTTTTACAAGTACTTCAATGTATTTTGTCCCAGTGAACTTGCTGCTCTGGGGCCCCTCGACGTAAATACACTCGACCAACCCGACAATCAGCTAAATCCCATCCATTCACTGTGAAGGTTCCCAGATGCCAGAGAGCCTTCTACTCCAATAGCTTCTTTCCTCATGCTACCGGCCTTTGAAACTCCCTCCCTGCTCCCTGTTTCACTGACTGTACCAACATGCAGAAATTTAAAACTAATGTGAACAGGTATCTCGCTTCCCAGCTCCCAATTTAGGATGCCCCCCCCCCCCCCAAAAAAAACTTTGCCTTGTTTGGGGTGAACTATGTAAAAAAATTAAATATAATGAAAATGAATTCTCCATTAAATTCCCTATTAAAAACTGAATGAAATGAATAAAAGGGGAGCGTCGATTGGTCAAATAAACAATTATATATTTCTGAGTAATTTGAAATGGTTACTTTGTGTTTTTCGCCTTTATTATTTACTAGCAGGGCTACCTGGCGTTGCCCAGGTCCATAAAAAACAAAAAAGAAGTTAAATAACATGTATAACTTCTTTATATTAAAACTTCTCTCTCTCTCTTTCTCTCTCTCTCTCTCTCTTTAGTCGTCTTTTTATCTGTCTCACTTTCCTCGTCACCCTTATTTTTCCATCCCTCTCCCCAACCTTCTCTTCTCCTCCACGCAGCCCATTCCTCTCTCGATGTAATACATTTACTGGAGCTATCACTTTTTAAATGTAAGACTTTAATCTTACATTCATTGCTCTTGGGCTAAGCATAGTAGATCAAAACACAATAACATTCTTGATGCCAGCTAATTCCATTCCTCCCACTTGCTTACACAATATGAAGAGAAATGATGCTGATAATGAAAATAGTCTAAAGAGATTTAAATGTAATACTGTAATTTACATTTATTGCTCCCGAACAACTCCAAGTAGAACACAAGATTTTGTTACCCCCCCCCCCCTGCTTACGAAATATAATATAGTAATGTTAATAATGACAATTGTTTTGCTCCCGAACAACGCCGAGTAAACAAAACGTTTCTCTGTCTCCCACTTCACGTACCAAATATAATACTGTTAGTTAAGAGGCCTTCATAGCACTGTTAAAAGTACAGTTAAGATCAAAGTATTAAGAGAAATGATGTTGATAATGACAATTTATTTGCCCCCGGACAACGCCGGGTAGAGCGAAAGTTTCTCTAACCCTCTCATTTGATACCTGCATTTTTTAAATTCTAGACAAGTAGAACAACTGGTCCCGGTCAATTCCTAATTTTTCCTCACACCCCTTCATTTTAACATAATAAGAAGATATGTAATGTTGATGAAGTCAATTTACTGAAGCGATTTACTATATATCTGTTACCAAAAGTATCACTGTAATCTAACAACGCCGAGTAGAACTATTATTTTTCGTCAATTCCGAATTTCTCCACCCCCCCTCTCTATTTTAACATATTAAAAAGGTATGTGATATTAATGAAGTCAGTAGTCCGAAGGATTTACTATATATCCCTTACCAAAAGTAATACTTTAATCTTACAATTTTTGTTCATGGGCAACACCGAGTAGAACAAATGTGCACGGTCAAATCCTATTTTCTTGCCACCCCCCCCTCCATTTGAACATATTAAGAAGATATGTAATCAATAGTCCGAAGAAAATTAATATATACCAGATAACAAAAGTAATACTGAGATCTTACAATTATTGATCCTGGACAATGATGAGAAGAACAAATGGTCATGGTCACTTCCTCATTTCTCCCCCCCCCTCCATTTCAACACATTAAAAAGATATATGCTGTTGATGAATTCAATAGTCCAAGATTTACTGCATATCTCTTACCAAAAGTAATTTTTTTATGAAAATCGCTCCAGACAAGGCATGCAGCCACTTGATGTAAGGAAATATGATTATTGCAAAGACAGGAAATGCCTTGAAAACATCAAAGCTATAGGTAGGAGGAAAACAGTCAGCAGGAATAGAGTTCCATAAGCCTGCAGTTCTTGGAAAGAAGCTACTAGAATAGGAAGCTGTATTACAATGAGGTATCAAAACAGCGAACTGATGAAACCACTAGACCAACGAGTCAAACGAGCTGGAACAAAAGAAGCAGGAAATAGATCACATAATTCTGAAGAACACATGTCATAATAGTATTTATAGAAAAGGCTGAGACTAGCAACATCACATCTGTGAGAGAGAGAGTGTAGAGAAAAAGAAAGGGTGGATCCAATCAAATTACAGATATGTTTCTGCACTTTATCAAGAACCCTCAAATGGGACAGAGATCCATCAGCCCTAATATGACAACAGTACTCAATACATGGTCTGATAGTAGATTTGTAGAGATAGAGAATAGCCTCAGGTGTGAGAAAGTGTTTGGAGCGATAGAGAGATCCGATTTACGAGAAGCAGAAAGAGCAATGGATCTTATTTATGAACTCCAAGAAAGATTTGATGAGAGAGAAAGACCAAGAAGTTCTAGAGTCAATCCATGAGAATCTCAGGAAGAAAAGTGACACGCCTATGATTGAAAGACATGAGCTATATACTGTAATCTTACAATTTTGGATTCCGGACAACACCGAGTAAAACAAATGGTACCGGTAAATTACTAATTTCGTATGCCCCCCCCCCCACTTCACAATAATATAAAGATAAATGATTTTAAGCACTTTCCATTATGGCTGTTGGGGGTATAACATTTAAAAAAAGATAGAGAAGTTTTTTTTATCCCGGGCAACACTGCGTTTAAACACACCTGTTCTATCTAGGATATTGAGTGTTGTTATGAGCAATGTTGGGTTACTACCTACTCTATCCAGGATATTGAGCACTTTGGATTATGGCACCCGGGGTGTACAGCATTATAAAAAAGATGTAGAAGTTCTTTATCCCGGGCATCACTCCCTTAAAACACATCTGCTCTCTCTACAAAATTGAGCACTGTTGTGAACACCTTTGTGGAACTACTCGCTCTATCAAGGATATTCCTATGAATGAATAAAATGAATGAAAAAATTAAATTAGAAAAAATCAATGTAAAATTAATTAAATAAAATGAATAAAAATATGAATGAAAAAGTGAATGAAAAAAGATCAGTGAAAAAGTGAAACCATATTCATAAAAAAATAAATAAAAACAATGAATGAAAAATGAATGAAAAAAAATCAATGAAAACATGAATGAATGAAAATACGAATAAAAAAGTAAATAAAACAATCGAATGCAAATTGAATGAAGAAAATGAATGCAAAATGAATGAAAATAATGAATAAAAAAATGAATTAAAAATGAATGAAAAATAATGATTGAAAAAAGTAAATGATAAAACAAATGAAAATAAGTGAATCAAAAAAGTGAATGAAAAAATGAATGAAAAAAACGAATGAAAATAATTGAACAAAATGTTAATGGAAAAAAATTAAAGAAAAAATGTATGAAAAAGAAATAAATTCAAAAATGAATGAAAATTGAATAAAGAAAATAAATGCAAAAGATGAATGAAAAAAATGAATCAAAATTGAATGAAAAATATAAATGAAAGAAATGAATGAAAATAAAATGAATGAAAAATAATGCTTAAAAAATGAATGAAGGGATGAATGAATGAAATTAAATGTAAAATGAATGAAAAAAAGAATGAAAATTGAATGAAAAATGAATGAATTAAAAATGAATCAAAAATAATGAATGAAAAACAAATAAATAAAAAAATAAATGAATAAATTAATGCCAATCAGTGAATGAAAAATGAATTAAAAAATAAATTAAAAATGAATAAAAAACGTATGAAAAATAAATGAAAAAAAATTGAATGAAAAAAAATGTCTCCTTCCCAAATCTCCGACTCTGACTCTTTTCCAAACCTCCGACTCTGACTCTTTCACTACAGACTCATTTAGAGAAGAGGTACAGCTGAAGATCGAGCAACCCGCGCTTCACTACTCACTACTGTTCTGTAGTGAAGTAAGGGTTGTCCATCCCCACATCTTTATGTGGGGATGGACAACCCTTACTTCACTACAGACTCATGTTCAGAAGAGATGTGATTTGGGATTGTACAACCCTTGCTTCACTACAGACTACTTTTCAGAAGATTGAGCAACCTGCTCTATCCAGGATATTGAGCATTTTGGATTGACTAACTTATACCATTTATCAGATATTATAATGTATTATAACTTTTATGACTCCCGGTTGACACCATGTACTTTGTCTAGTATACAACATAATAACAAAAGACAAAGACGTTCTTTCTTCCAAGCAATGCTGTGTATAAACTCACATGTATGATTTTTAGGTTGATTAACACCAGTTGGCAATTTCTGATGTCAGATAGGGCGGCTATGAGCAAGTGGATATCTTCTATTTTACCATTAAACAAATTATTGAAAAAAATTTCGAAATAATAAATAAAATATAAATTCCCTAGAACTAGTACAGACATATAGAGAGCGACCAAAAGAGCGAGAGAGAGAGAGAGAAGGAATTTCATTGTTATGATTTAGCTATTATTGATTTAAATATTAAATAAAACATGTTATCTGTTAGGTATTTACAATCGGCAAAAGAATTTTCTGAAAGAAAATCACAAGAAAAGGTACTAATTTTTACTTACTGAGTTTTTAAAGAAAATCATGGTAAGTTTTTAGCAAAGATTAATTTTATTTTCGAATATTGATAAGATGAATTAGGAATATGTTTTTTTATTTAAATTAAATTGAAATGAATTAGTTAAAATCAGTATAACATCATGGATTGTTTTTTTGTTTTTTTTTGTTTTGTTTGTCGGTTGAAAATAAAAGTGACCGCGGGTAAGCTGTAAGATGTAGTTAGTATGAATTTTCTTGGTAACTTCCGGTTTGGTATCTGTTCATTCGTATAGCCATAAATGGAAATATTGAAAAATTTAACACTGCCCTGGCAAATTTTGTGCCATTTCTACATGAAGTAATTAATATTTTTTTCTAATTTTTAGATATTATTCAAGTGAGATAACGCCGGTCAAAATAATACCAAGTCTGTTTATGTTTGTTGTGTAGTTTTCAATGTTTAGGAAGACATATGCACATTCACACTTTTACCTTGTATATATTAGAAGACAAAAAAACAAAAATAAAAACATAATGAAGATTTATAAAAAGCATGAATCTATTTTTTGTAATTTACAAAGATGAGGGGAGGTGGGAGCTTTTCTTTTTTTCATAGCAAATGTAATGGTTGTTATCACCACTAGCAAAACCACTACCACCACCAACAACAAATTTAGTTTTAAAAATAAACGTAATTATTTAATTATTAAAAGACAAAATAAATTATACCATAGTAATCTAAGTTGTTTGTGCGTGTAAATGTACTCCTGCATAAACTTAATCGGAAGTTGTCATTTGAATTTCAAAATAATCTAACTTGAAGTCATCATTTGGAATGCTAAACTTTTTTCATTAAATCGCTTTAATTAATATTATTACAACTAATAATAATATTAATATCAACAATATATATAAGAAAATAGGAAGATAAAATTACAAATGAATCGTACAGAATATTAATTTATTAGAAACTGTTTATAACATAAGTATGCAAATGAAGCCATAGGTGTGTTTAATGAGTTTTTCAATCAGTATATATAGGGTATTTAAAAATATTTTGTTGTATAACTGGATTAAATAAGCCTAATAGTATAGCTATAGTTCGGATAAGTGGAAAAAACTTTTGCATTTATTCATTTAGATATACTAGTAAAAATATGTTCCCTTTGGTCACATATTTTTGCTAGCCTAAGAGAATGGTATACTGGTAGACGAATATATACTACACTGACCTCCAACGGAGGAGGTAATGCCTGAGAGGATTGTATCATGACGAACGGCACATTACGTGCTCCCCCAAAAAGGAGTTAATAACTGGGAGGATAATATCATGACAACAGAACCGATATTACACTACCCCCTAAAAAAAAATTGAGACGGTAATCCTGGGATGATGGTATCATTAGGAAATAACATCTACTATACTGCTCCCCCCCCCAAAGAGAGGGGGTAATGCCTGTGATTAATGTATCATGACAGATAAAAATATACTACACTACACTCCAAAGGAGGAGGTGAGCTTGCGAGTCCCCCCCCCTCCGAAAAAAAAAGAAAGTGGTACTGCCTGGGAGGATGGTATCATGATGAACGATGACAACAGAACTGATACTACACTACCCCCTCTAAAAATAGGAGGTAATACTTGGGAGGATCCCCTAGTAAAAGGAGAATGTAGTGCGTGCAAGTATGGTATCATGACAACAGAACAGATACTACACTACCTCTCTGGGTTTTTAATCTGTCTGTCTATTTATCTATATCGATTCCTCTTGCTTGCATAACGATTGATGTCACACATATTCCTATCTTTTATCCCAATTCTTCATTGTTTTCCTAAAGATATTTCTGGCAAGTATTCAAACATCTTTTGCGTTATTACACTTTGTTTTCAATTCTCCTAAACTATTCTGTCCCTCGATGGACATCATAAAAATTCCTAACACAGTGGCATTTTAATATTACTTTGGCAAAAGAATTTGTTTATTGTTTCGAGTCTTTTTTTTTTCTTTGTCAGTAAACTTATGACTAATTTAAACGTCTACTCCCTCATTGTCTTACACGAGAATCCATGATAACGTGAAACAGATGTACATATATATATATATATATATATATAGTTAGTTATGAAAATATATTTATGGCAATTAAGCTACACAGAGGCTTCCGCATTTAACCTCCGTAGGGAATCGTCAGGCTAAAATCCATGGAGTTTGTGTTGCCGGATGTTTTTATATATACACATGGTGTTTAGTCGAGCTAGTTAACCAATCAGATTCTTTGTTATTCACCCCCCCCCCCACGGTTTAATGTTTCCATTAGCCAATTGTAGGGCTTCTCAAAAATAAAGGTTCGGTTACTTTTACTTCCTATTCTTTTGTTCTGTTTTGTATAGGAGTGACTTATCCCTGTTACTTTGTTGTGTCGAATTAATAGGTAACCTTATTTTAACACTTGCATGCTTGTATTTCTATTCTTAGGTGTTAGTTTAGTTTTTTATTTATTTATTTGTTTATTTACTTATTTATTTATTATGTATGGTTATCCTAAAGTAAATTTTATTCTGTGTAAACAGTTGTTTTCTATTTCACTTCTACAGTTTAATAGGTTTCGGTATCTTTACAATTGAGGATTTCAAATTTCTCATTCACACATAATCTACACGGGTAGTCTAAATTTCATCGAAAACACAATTTAACTGGGAACTTTTAAATTCAATTGTAGAATCTGACAGAATAATGGGTATTACTGGAAGGAATGTCAGTTCACCCTTTGCCACATTAGTTAGTATTACAGCGTCTATCACATGAGGTGGCATGCATTAAACACACAGTCTCATTCCATTGCATAGCCTTCGAGCATCAAAATTCTGGAGTAACATAATTGGGCATCCAGCTTTCAGCTTAATTTGTGTGTTTGCATACCAGGCAATTGTAATGAATTAAAAAATTATGTAGAGTATTGTACAGCATGGTAGTCATCGAGAGTAGAATCTAGAGAACTGAAACTTTGTTCTTCACCTGGAATTTCATCAAGCACTTGTTGATTGATGACATTTCTCTCTCCATTAGCCATTCTAGATGCACATAGTCTTCGGCTATATTTTGGTAAACTTTGCTACCAAGTTCTGTGAGTGATGAAACAATTGAACCAATACCTGGAGTAATAACAATCTTGCCATTGTTGGTTGTTGCAAGCTTGCCATCACCTATTTTTAGGAGTAGGGAGGCAAACTCACAAGCCATTGGGTCACTATTGAGATGTACACGCGTGTTTATAAATAACGGTACAGTCTTGATGTACTTCTGCAAATATGACAATTCAATGCAAGCAGCGGGACTTCCATGTGGAACAATAGGAAGTGTTTGTCAAAAGTCACTTGATAATAAAAGTGATATGCCACCCAACTTTAAGTAGAATTAACTTGGTAACAAATGCCTTTCCTGTACCTCCGGGTGCATCAAGAAATATAACGCCACCTTGCTGAGCTTCTGCAGTATTAACTACAGTACGAAAAATATGAATTTGCTCATTATTTAGTTGTGTGATACCATCTCGAACAATTGATGCTTGCTCATGAGGTTGATAACTAATTCCACGCATCCATGCAGTAATGACCGGATGTGTATTAGATCGATCAGGTGCGGTAAGACCCAAATTTGTCAGTGTTTTACAATTCATCTTATAAGTCATATCTTTGATATGAACCAGAGCCATATTGAAGATGTTGTCTGAAAATGTGATATCAACCTCAGGCTGTTGATTACGTTGCCTAAGAAGGAAATCTTCACTAGATGCTTCTTTGTGTGCATTCCAAAGTCGGTTTGGATGAGACACTGCACATGAAGTCAACAAAATAAATGTTTCAAATTGTCTGCAGATTCAGATATGGATGCTTTCTGTAATGTAGCATCCCAGTGGTTATCATCCTCAAGTAGTCCATGTGCACTACATGCATCTCTGAATGTACTCATAACTTGACATTAAAGCTCTAACATGGTGTAGAAGCATTCTCAACAGAAGCATTCAAATTGATTTTGATGCACGCTGTATACCCTGCCCCAAACTTCTGTTTTTTAATGCATGGATAGCCTGAACCCAGCTTAACTTGTAATCGTTGCTTGAAGACCTTAGTTTTAGTGTTCCAGGTATAATAAAGTGGAACTACAGAGTACAATGGTGTACATGCAAAAAATCTGTTTGACACAATTTGAAGAAAGCCATTAGAGTGGTTGAAGGTGGATTTGCAACTCCATCTGCTGCAATACTTTCAGTAAAGTATATCCGCTGTCCATTTTCTAGATAGACTGACAGGTGAATAACTGGGGGATGATGTACATGTATGTGAGAGTTAAGTATTCTCCAAATGGCTTCATTAGTTGATATGTAACGTCCTGTTTCGTATCTCTTAACTTCATCATGAGCATTATTTCAATTTACATATTTACAAATGTATTTACTTCATTTCACGCTGGTGCAATATACAACATTGATATGTGTATCAAACATCTTACAAAGGAGTTTATTATGTGGTACAACTCATCGGTTGTCTACAGTAACTGTTATGTTGCCAGGTAGGGTAACTGTTGTCTCAAAACATACAGCTAAAGGGGATAATCATCGATATTGTGGGTTAGGGTTAGGGTAAGGGTTAGGGGATAATCATCTACCGTCTTTTGTATCCGACTGAGTTTCATTCAAGAAGTGTCTGGGATATCTCTTACTGCAGTGTCCACCTTTAAGACAAGGTGAACATCTGTTTGTTTCCACATGGTCCATAAATCATGTGGTTCCTAATGATGTCATGTAAAACAGGATCTGCCACTGGATCTGGACTTTCCGCACTGATAACTGAGTCTATTTCAGAGGATCTTAACTCTTTTTCAAGCCAAACCAGACAATGAGCATGTGAAATCCTTTTTTCTGCTACTCAACAGTGTACATGTATGCTACTACCACTACGAAAATGTTTTCTTTTGTTAGGAGTTGGATGAGGATACCTAGCTTGAGATGAAACACTCTTGCTATAAGGTTATGACGATAATGGGGTTGTTGATTCGGAAGTTCATTCGCAATCTCAGGCCATTTCAGATTGTAGGTAAAAGTTATAAAAAATCTGCAGTTTCATGTTTTCTCACATACACCATCCCAGTAAATGTTGCCGGTAGGATTGTCAATTGGCCAACATTTTGAGTATTGCCATCAATACTTAGTGAGCCCCTCAAGTGAATGTAATCAGCAACTCTTAAATCCCTTCGATGCATCTTAATGTAAGTAAGCCTCTCATGCTCTATTTTTGCATACATATCAACTATATATTGGAATAGCTTCCTACATTTAATCAGCATGTTAAAACTCCCTTCACGGACCATAATCATTACAAAAAAAACTTTTTTCCTACTACTAATTAATGGTATGAGGATTTGTTTTCCAAACAGTGAAATGATACTGTGTCTAGGTGAGGATTATGCGCAACATCCTAATTGCAGCTTTCATGCCACCAGAACTGTACCTGCATGGCTTCAAATGTAGCATGTCTGTTTTGTTGTACCAGAGTATGTAAATTTCTGTTTGTTTTAGACTGTTCCACCTCATATGTCTCTGTGGCAAGATGATTTCGTTCCTGTAACTCCGAAGTTTGGACTTTCAGTTTTGTGGAAGCATCCAAACGCTCTTTTTGATTGAGACCGCTCATTATTTTCTGTTTATCGAGTTCTTGAGCCAACTGCTCTTGTACTACAAGAGCAGTTGGCTCAAGAACTCGATAAACAATAGAACTTTTTTTGAAGACATATTTCTCGTTTTCTGCGTGGAAAGAATCGTAATCGAAAAGATAAATAATGAGAGCGTGACAATAAAATAAATTCTGATATATATATATATATATATATATATATATATATATATATATATGAAAAGTCCCCAGAAAAACAAATATTATATTGCATTTAATTAGAACTGTTAGAAAATTAGAAAATAAAGTAAAACGAGCCACGTGATGAAAATAAATACCATTTTAGTCACGTAGGATTAATATATGTGAAAATTCCAAAAAGAAAACAATTATTATATCGTCATTAATTGTAACTGAGGAAAAGTTATCGTATGGAGCGTGAAAACGAAATAAATTCTGATATATATATATATATATATATATATATATATATATATATATATATATATATATATATATATATTGTGTTAAAAGTCCTATAAAAACAATTATTATATCGAATTTAATTAGAATTGAAATAAGATTAGTAATGAATGAAAGTGGTCCATGTAAAAATATATTGTGTTGAAAGAAAAAAAAGCAATTAATATATCGTATTTAAGTATAAGTGACAGAAATTATTTAATGACTGAAAATGTGAAACGTGTAACGAAAACAATTTCTATTATAGTTACATAGAATGTAAAAAAATGCAATCGAATTTGATCTGATTCATGTATTGTGTTAAACGTATAAAGGATATGTTTAAAAAAGAATGTGTTTAATTTAATTATTGGATAATATTTGTAATGTATATTAATGTAGCAAATGAAGGTGGTAAATAATTACTATTTTAGTCACCTAAATTATTTTTTGGAAAAGTCAGGTGTGTATATAGTATGTATCGTAAAAATGAAATCAATTCTGCTGTGTTGGTCAATAAATACTAATTTAGTCAAATATGAATGTTAAAAGAACCAACTTTCATAATTTTTTATTGACCTCGTCTTTAATTTCTATTAAGAAAAGTATACAATGGCAAATCCTATTGTCGTTCAATGGTTCTAATACGTATGGTTTGAAGGTATTAATTGATTTATTAATTAATGTAAGAATCAATATATTAATTAACAACTACGAATTCAGTGTCTGTTAATGGAGAAATGTATTCATAGGATATTATGTGTACGGAATATGCAATTATCAATCATTTTAAAACAACGAAGATACTTACCTACGTGTGCTTACAGTTGAATAAATGATGGTATATGAAAAGTGGGAATGTGTTCGTTTTTAATTCTAGCGAATACAGGAATAGATCTTGAAAAAGTAATGAAGACGAAGACGTAACGTGTAGAATATTAAATCCGTTAATCTGATATTCTTATGTAAGATTGTGAATATAAAAAAGGAAACTAATATTATATCGTATTTTAATAGAAATGAAGTAAAAGTATGAAATGAATGAAAATGGGTCAAGTTTTACGAATGAGTTATTTAAGAAGAGTTTCCAATCATAAATTCTGATGTTGTTATTCTGGTACATACGATGTGAATGTCCCAAATTATAGATGGAATGTTGTCGTTTAGCTAATTGTTTAATTGAAGTTATTTCCCAATGACGAAGGTAGCATTAGAATAAGTATTTGGACGGAGTAAATAATCATTAGTCTAAAGGGGATCTTTTAAAAATGTAAAATAAAAACTTACAATGTATTTATTATTGTCGCCATTTTGTCAGAATGGATTATGCTTATATGTGTGTTCGTTTTTAAACTATGTACTATTATAATGTAGTAATGAAATGGAGTAAAAGTGAAAGAATACTATTCTATTATTCTGTAATTTACCGGTGATGTGTGAAAGGTTAGCCTATGTAAAGTAATCACACGGTGTCGTGGGTAGAAGGATTAGTAGACAAATTAGAGCAGGTAAAAGAACAAGTACCTCCTCTTTCAAAGTTATTTTGGTGCGAGTAAGTTTTTACTGATTAAATGTAATGATTAGAGAATGGATTAGTAGACACTTAATATTTCGTAGGAACACAGAGGGGAAACCGGGTAGATTACTGAGCGGATCAGTTTAGTCTGTGATGCATGTGGTTATTTTCTATAACTATATGAGTTAGCACTATAATTTGAATAAGCGTAGGTCCCAAAAATAAACTACTGTTACGTTTATTATCATTATTATTATTATTATTATTATTATTATTATTATTATTATTATTATTATTATTATTATTATTATTATTATTATTACTGCTATTGTAATTAGTATTGTTATTATTATTATTACTATTACCATTACTATTACTACTACTTACAAATAATCCTTGTTGTATTATTAATTTTTAGTTTTTAGTTTAAGTAAGACTTAACCTGCCAATTTTATTTTTTCACTGAGATTCTACTACATTACCACAATTAATATTTATTCAGAGATTTATTAATTTATATGCTATGATTTCAAGTTATCTATGTTAAATTTTCCACATTGTTTATAAACTTATCTAGAGTTAACTGTTTGAAGTGTCTACAGTTTAAATAAATCTCATCTCGTTGATTAAGTAAACAACTTTTATCAGGGAACATAACAATGGCCAACTTTTCACTAAGACAAAGAAAACAAGTGGGGTTGTGCAGTGTAGGTGTCGAAGATTTTTAAAAAAATGCTCCATTCTATTGCAGCAACTATATTATTATATTTAGAGATTTTATGTACTTGAACAGTGATGTGTCTATTTTATTATTATCTGTGTATTTAAATGAAAATGTGTGGTTACTGTATCCGGCTTTAAAGTCAGGACTTGTATCCCCTATGTAAACTATTTTTAAATTAGGATTGTTTTCTGGGAACATAGTTCCTAAATAAACTATATTTTTGGTTAAACACTTTCCTTACAACGGGCATTTGTTCTTATCTCTACAACAACATTCATTATTGTTATTATTATTTTGTAAGTTAATTCTATTGTTTTCATCACTTTTTAATATCTGTCTATAATTATTCTTTGATTTCGATTTCTCCTTCAATGTTGGTGTTAATATAACAACTATTTCTTAAGGTGTTGTTATATTATGACTATTACTATTAAAAATGTCCTAATTATAAGAATTATTACTAATCCTATTACTAATCAATATTGGGATATGCTTAATTACGTTATGTGGATGATTTGAGTTAGGGTTAACATATACTGGGTCGTAATTATCTTTCATATAAGGTTTATAATTTCTCTGGTTAAAGTTAAATTTTATATCTAGAAAATTTGTGATCTTGAGTTCTGCTGTAATTTATACTTTAAGCACTAAATCCCTCATGTGTATACATTTTTTAATTCTTTCAACCTTGGTGCCATTAGTATTTCTAACAATAGCTAAACCATGATCCCTATACAGACCTATATCATTAATGCTAATCATACCTGTTTAGAATGTATTACAAGTTAGTTAAAAAAAAACATAAAGTGCTCGATCATAAGTTGTACAGGAGCTAATATAAATTATTTTATTTTAAACTATACATTACAGTGTCTGTTGGGTGTATCTGGGTTTCATCGATCTGGTCATGCCGGATCTGAGGTAGAAACAGGAACAGATCGACTTTTCAGTAGCAGGAAGATAATTTTACACAAGAAATGTTCTTATTTAACAAATACTTGATTTGTTATATTAAAATTCATAAATTTTATTCACGATTAAATTTGAAAGTAAAAAACTATACTTAAAAAAATAAATAATAAAAAGATTTGACTCTTCAATAATTCAGGATTTGTCTTTCAGAGATTTTAACACGACCGTCATCTGAACAGTCGTAATCCTTTTTTTAATCTCCATGAATGGTTCATGAAGGTGCCGATTGCAATTAGTGCCTTGGGAATAGTCTGAACGAAATTTACAAAGGTTCATGAAATATGTCACTTTGTGAATTTCTTCCCAAGGCACCATTTTGATTTCACTCCTCTCATCAAATTCAGAAATCATGTCTCAATAATCATACTATTTAGTTGATTGTTATTCTTTTTTATTATTTTTATGACGCCATTCCTTTTTTAGATCAATTTGGGTAGTGAATTTCATATCAAAACAAATGTGATCTCATCTGCCTTTTTAGTTTATAACGTTTTTCTATATTTCTTAAAAATCATTTCGTATTGATTTCTCTTATTTTCAGAAATAAATTTTATAACATTGAAGTTTAAATATTTTTTACAACCTACTATGTGCAAAATCGTGCAAAATCTAGTATATTTTCGGGTTTTATGGATTTTGTTTTGATTTCTCTTACATGAAAATGTAATGAATAAGATTTAAATCCTATATTTAAAAATAAATAGTATAGACATAAATAAATTATTGCCTTTTGGCTTGGAGCAAAGTGTAGCATCTGTTCTGATATAACATTTCATCTATTCTATTCTCGGCCAGGGAAAGAGAAATTCTACTATAGATTAAGGCAATTTAAAACATTTGTCCTAATCCAGAGTGCTCCTTATGGGAGCTGGATTTGTCCTACATAAAAAGCGATCTTGTGTCAAACTCTGCCTTCGTGGGGAGGCAAGTAAATCGAGCACAAACAAATAAAACACACCTCGAAATATACATTTTGATAAAGACTAAAGCATTTCTGTGCTCAAGGAAAAAGTTAAAAATTCAAAAGCTGATTGGACAAAGACAGTCACTCGTAGTGCTCCATGCTCTGCACGTGTAACCCCCAAATGGATTACAGTTTGAAATTACGCATTCTTTCCCGCTCAAAAACAGAGCGATTTCCTAGATCAATATCAACAGAGCAGGGGTGAAATCAAAAAAGTATTCAATCAGATGACAGAGTGAGACACACCTTGACAGAAACATCCCTTTCGCCTTCTGACTAGTAGCTGTGGGAAAAGGCATTCAATCATAGCAACAGACCAGATCAAAATAACAGTACGACAGTTACTCATACTGGCTGGCACACAGAACTTCACACATTCACACATACTGACTTGTACACAGAACTTCACGCATTCACACATACTGATTGGACACAGAACTTCACACATTCTCACATACTGACTTGCACACAGAACTTCACACATTCACACATACTGACTTGTACACAGAACTTCACACATTCACACATACTGACTTGCACAAAGAACTTCACACATTCACACATACTGACTTGTACACAGAACTTCACACATTCACACATACTGACTTGCACACAGAACTTCAAACATTCACGCATACTGACTTGTACACAGAACTTCACACATTCACACATACTGACTTGTACACAGAACTTCACACATTCACACATACTGACTTGTACACAGAAATTCACACATTTACACATACTTACTTGTACACAGAACTTCACACATTTACACATACTGACTTGTACACAGAACTTAACACATTCACACATACTGACTTGTACACAGAACTTCACACATTTACACATACTGATTTGTACACAGAACTTCACACATTCACACATACTGACTTGTACAAAGAACTTCACACATTCACACATACTGACTTGCACACAGAACTTCACACATTCACACATACTGGCTTGTACACAGAACTTCACACATTCACACATACTGACTTGTACAGAGCACTTCACACATTTACACATACTGACTTGTACACAGAACTTCACACATTCACACATACTGACTTGTACACAGAACTTCACACATTTACACATACTGACTTGTACACAGAACTTCACACATTCACACATACTGACTTGCACACAGAACTTCACACATTCACACATACTGGCTTGTACACAGAACTTCACACATTCACACATACTGACTTGCAATCAGAACTTCACACATTCACACATACTGACTTGCACACAGAACTTCACACATTTACACATACTGACTTGTACACAGAACTTAACACATTTACACATACTGACTGGCATACAGAACTTCACACATTCACACATACTGACTTGTACACAGAACTTCACACATTCACACATACTGACTTGCACACAGAACTTCACACATTCACACATACTGACTTGTACACAGAACTTCACACATTCACACATACTGACTTGTACACAGAACTTCACACATTCACACATACTGACTTGTACACAGAACTTCACACATTTACACATACTGACTTGTACACAGAACTTCACACATTCTTACATACTGACTTGCACACAGAACTTCACACATTCACACATACTGACTTGTACACAGAACTTCACACATTCACACATACTGACTTGCACACCGAACTTCACACATTCACACATACTGACTTGTACACAGAACTTCACACATTCACACATACTGACTTGTACACAGAAATTCACACATTTACACATACTTACTTGTACACAGAACTTCACACATTTACACATACTGACTTGTACACAGAACTTCACACATTCACACATACTGACTTGTACACAGAACTTCACACATTTACACATACTGATTTGTACACAGAACTTCACACATTCACACATACTGACTTGTACAAAGAACTTCACACATTCACACATACTGACTTGCACACAGAACTTCACACATTCACACATACTGGCTTGTACACAGAACTTCACACATTCACACATACTGACTTGTACAGAGAACAACACACATTTACACATACTGACTTGTACACAGAACTTCACACATTCACACATACTGACTTGTACACAGAACTTCACACATTTACACATACTGACTTGTACACAGAACTTCACACATTCACACATACTGACTTGCACACAGAACTTCACACATTCACACATACTGGCTTGTACACAGAACTTCACACATTCCCACATACTGACTTGTACACAGAACTTCACACATTCACACATACTGACTTGCACACCGAACTTCACACATTCACACATACTGACTTGCAATCAGAACTTCACACATTCACACATACTGACTTGCATGCAGAACTTCACACATTTACACATACTGACTTGTACACAGAACTTAACACATTTACACATACTGACTTGCATACAGAACTTCACACATTCACACATACTGACTTGCACACAGAACTTCACACATTCACACATACTGACTTGTACACAGAACTTCACACATTCACACATACTGACTTGTACACAGAACTTCACACATTCACACATACTGACTTGTACACAGAACTTCACACATTTACACATACTGACTTGTACACAGAACTTCACACATTCCTACATACTGACTTGCACACAGAACTTCACACATTCACACATACTGACTTGTACACAGAACTTCACACATTCACACATACTGACTTGCACACCGAACTTCACACATTCACACATACTGACTTGTACACAGAACTTCACACATTCACACATACTGACTTGTACACAGAACTTCACACATTTACACATACTGACTTGTACACAAAACTTAACACATTCACACATACTGGGTTGTACACATAACTTCACACATTCACACATACTGACTTGTACACAGAACTTCACACATTTACACATACTGATTTGTACACAGAACTTCACACATTCACACATACTGACTTGTACAAAGAACTTCACACATTCACACATACTGACTTGCACACAGAACTTCACACATTCACACATACTGGCTTGTACACAGAACTTCACACATTCACACATACTGACTTGTACAGAGCACTTCACACATTTACACATACTGACTTGTACACAGAACTTCACACATTCACACATACTGACTTGTACACAGAACTTCACACATTTACACATACTGACTTGTACACAGAACTTCACACATTCACACATACTGACTTGCACACAGAACTTCACACATTCACACATACTGGCTTGTACACAGAACTTCACACATTCACACATACTGACTTGCAATCAGAACTTCACACATTCACACATACTGACTTGCACACAGAACTTCACACATTTACACATACTGACTTGTACACAGAACTTAACACATTTACACATACTGACTGGCATACAGAACTTCACACATTCACACATACTGACTTGTACACAGAACTTCACACATTCACACATACTGACTTGCACACAGAACTTCACACATTCACACATACTGACTTGTACACAGAACTTCACACATTCACACATACTGACTTGTACACAGAACTTCACACATTCACACATACTGACTTGTACACAGAACTTCACACATTTACACATACTGACTTGTACACAGAACTTCACACATTCTTACATACTGACTTGCACACAGAACTTCACACATTCACACATACTGACTTGTACACAGAACTTCACACATTCACACATACTGACTTGCACACCGAACTTCACACATTCACACATACTGACTTGTACACAGAACTTCACACATTCACACATACTGACTTGTACACAGAAATTCACACATTTACACATACTTACTTGTACACAGAACTTCACACATTTACACATACTGACTTGTACACAGAACTTCACACATTCACACATACTGACTTGTACACAGAACTTCACACATTTACACATACTGATTTGTACACAGAACTTCACACATTCACACATACTGACTTGTACAAAGAACTTCACACATTCACACATACTGACTTGCACACAGAACTTCACACATTCACACATACTGGCTTGTACACAGAACTTCACACATTCACACATACTGACTTGTACAGAGAACAACACACATTTACACATACTGACTTGTACACAGAACTTCACACATTCACACATACTGACTTGTACACAGAACTTCACACATTTACACATACTGACTTGTACACAGAACTTCACACATTCACACATACTGACTTGCACACAGAACTTCACACATTCACACATACTGGCTTGTACACAGAACTTCACACATTCCCACATACTGACTTGTACACAGAACTTCACACATTCACACATACTGACTTGCACACCGAACTTCACACATTCACACATACTGACTTGCAATCAGAACTTCACACATTCACACATACTGACTTGCATGCAGAACTTCACACATTTACACATACTGACTTGTACACAGAACTTAACACATTTACACATACTGACTTGCATACAGAACTTCACACATTCACACATACTGACTTGCACACAGAACTTCACACATTCACACATACTGACTTGTACACAGAACTTCACACATTCACACATACTGACTTGTACACAGAACTTCACACATTCACACATACTGACTTGTACACAGAACTTCACACATTTACACATACTGACTTGTACACAGAACTTCACACATTCCTACATACTGACTTGCACACAGAACTTCACACATTCACACATACTGACTTGTACACAGAACTTCACACATTCACACATACTGACTTGCACACCGAACTTCACACATTCACACATACTGACTTGTACACAGAACTTCACACATTCACACATACTGACTTGTACACAGAACTTCACACATTTACACATACTGACTTGTACACAAAACTTAACACATTCACACATACTGGGTTGTACACATAACTTCACACATTCACACATACTGACTTGTACACAGAACTTCACACATTTACACATACTGACTTGTACACAGAACTTCACACATTTACACATACTGACTTCTACACAGAACTTCACACATTCACACATACTGACCTGCACACAGAACTTCACACATTCACACATACTGACTTGTACACAGAACTTAACACATTTACACATACTGACTTGTACACAGAACTTTACACATTTACACATACTGACTTGTACACAGAACTTTACACATTCACACATACTGACTTGCACACAGAACTTCAAACATTCACGCATACTGACTTGTACACAGAACTTCACACATTCACACATACTGACTTTTACACAGAACTTCACACATTCACACATACTGACTTGTACACAGAAATTCACACATTTACACATACTTACTTGTACACAGAACTTCACACATTTACACATACTGACTTGCACACAGAACTTCACACATTCACACATACTGACTTGTACACAGAACTTCACACATTCACACATACTGACTTGTACACAGAACTTCACACATTCACACATACTGACTTGTACACAGAACTTCACACATTTACACATACTGACTTGTACACAGAACTTCACACATTCCTACATACTGACTTGCACACAGAACTTCACACATTCACACATACTGACTTGTACACAGAACTTCACACATTCACACATACTGACTTGCACACCGAACTTCACACATTCACACATACTGACTTGTATACAGAACTTCACACATTCACACATACTGACTTGTACACAGAAATTCACACATTTACACATACTTACTTGTACACAGAACTTCACACATTTACACATACTGACTTGTACACAGAACTTCACACATTCACACATACTGACTTGTACACAGAACTTCACACATTTACACATACTGATTTGTACACAGAACTTCACACATTCACACATACTGACTTGTACAAAGAACTTCACACATTCACACATACTGACTTGCACACAGAACTTCACACACTCACACATACTGGCTTGTACACAGAACTTCACACATTCACACATACTGACTTGTACAGAGAACTTCACACATTTACACATACTGACTTGTACACAGAACTTCACACATTCACACATACTGACTTGTACACAGAACTTCACACATTTACACATACTGACTTGTACACAGAACTTCACACATTCACACATACTGACTTGCACACAGAACTTCACACATTCACACATACTGGCTTGTACACAGAACTTCACACATTCACAAATACTGACTTGCAATCAGAACTTCACACATTCACACATACTGACTTGCACACATAACTTCACACATTTACACATACTGACTTGTACACAGAACTTAACACATTTACACATACTGACTTGCATACAGAACTTCACACATTCACACATACTGACTTGTACACAGAACTTCACACATTCACACATACTGACTTGCACACAGAACTTCACACATTCACACATACTGACTTGTACACAGAACTTCACACATTCACACATACTGACTTGTAACCAGAACTTCACACATTCACACATACTGACTTGTACACAGAACTTCACACATTTACACATACTGACTTGTACACAGAACTTCACACATTCCTACATACTGACTTGCACACAGAACTTCACACATTCACACATACTGACTTGTACACAGAACTTCTCACATTCACACATACTGACTTGCACACCGAACTTCACACATTCACACATACTGACTTGTACACAGAACTTCACACATTCACACATACTGACTTGTACACAGAAATTCACACATTTACACATACTTACTTGTACACAGAACTTCACACATTTACACATACTGACTTGTACACAGAACTTCACACATTCACACATACTGACTTGTACACAGAACTTCACACATTTACACATACTGATTTGTACACAGAACTTCACACATTCACACATACTGACTTGTACAAAGAACTTCACACATTCACACATACTGACTTGCACACAGAACTTCACACATTCACACATACTGGCTTGTACACAGAACTTCACACATTCACACATACTGACTTGTACAGAGAACAACACACATTTACACATACTGACTTGTACACAGAACTTCACACATTCACACATACTGACTTGTACACAGAACTTCACACATTTACACATACTGACTTGTACACAGAACTTCACACATTCACACATACTGACTTGCACACAGAACTTCACACATTCACACATACTGGCTTGTACACAGAACTTCACACATTCACACAAACTGACTTGCAATCAGAACTTCACACATTCACACATACTGACTTGCATGCAGAACTTCACACATTTACACATACTGACTTGTACACAGAACTTAACACATTTACACATACTGACTTGCATACAGAACTTCACACATTCACACATACTGACTTGTACACAGAACTTCACACATTCACACATACTGACTTGCACACAGAACTTCACACATTCACACATACTGACTTGTACACAGAACTTAACACATTCACACATACTGACTTGTACACAGAACTTCACACATTCACACATACTGACTTGTACACAGAACTTCACACATTTACACATACTGACTTGTACACAGAACTTCACACATTCCTACATACTGACTTGCACACAGAACTTCACACATTCCCACATACTGACTTGTACACAGAACTTCACACATTCACACATACTGACTTGCACACCGAACTTCACACATTCACACATACTGACTTGTACACAGAACTTCACACATTCACACATACTGACTTGTATACAGAACTTCACACATTTACACATACTGACTTGTACACAAAACTTAACACATTCACACATACTGGGTTGTACACATAACTTCACACATTCACACATACTGACTTGTACACAGAACTTCACACATTTACACATACTGACTTGTACACAGAACTTCACACATTTACACATACTGACTTGTACACAGTACTTCACACATTCACACACACTGACCTGCACACAGAACTTCACACATTCACACATACTGACTTGTACACAGAACTTAACACATTTACACATACTGACTTGTACACAGAACTTTACACATTTACACATACTGACTTGTACACAGAACTTTACACATTCACACATACTGACTTGCACACAGAACTTCAAACATTCACGCATACTGACTTGTACACAGAACTTCACACATTCACACATACTGACTTTTACACAGAACTTCACACATTCACACATACTGACTTGTACACAGAAATTCACACATTTACACATACTTACTTGTACACAGAACTTCACACATTTACACATACTGACTTGCACACAGAACTTCACACATTCACACATACTGACTTGTACACAGAACTTCACACATTCACACATACTGACTTGTACACAGAACTTCACACATTCACACATACTGACTTGTACACAGAACTTCACACATTTACACATACTGACTTGTACACAGAACTTCACACATTCCTACATACTGACTTGCACACAGAACTTCACACATTCACACATACTGACTTGTACACAGAACTTCACACATTCACACATACTGACTTGCACACCGAACTTCACACATTCACACATACTGACTTGTACACAGAACTTAACACATTCACACATACTGACTTGTACACAGAAATTCACACATTTACACATACTTACTTGTACACAGAACTTCACACATTTACACATACTGACTTGTACACAGAACTTCACACATTCACACATACTGACTTGTACACAGAACTTCACACATTTACACATACTGATTTGTACACAGAACTTCACACATTCACACATACTGACTTGTACAAAGAACTTCACACATTCACACATACTGACTTGCACACAGAACTTCACACATTCACACATACTGGCTTGTACACAGAACTTCACACATTCACACATACTGACTTGTACAGAGAACAACACACATTTACACATACTGACTTGTACACAGAACTTCACACATTCACACATACTGACTTGTACACAGAACTTCACACATTTACACATACTGACTTGTACACAGAACTTCACACATTCACACATACTGACTTGCACACAGAACTTCACACATTCACACATACTGGCTTGTACACAGAACTTCACACATTCACACATACTGACTTGCAATCAGAACTTCACACATTCACACATACTGACTTGCATGCAGAACTTCACACATTTACACATACTGACTTGTACACAGAACTTAACACATTTACACATACTGACTTGCATACAGAACTTCACACATTCACACATACTGACTTGTACACAGAACTTCACACATTCACACATACTGACTTGCACACAGAACTTCACACATTCACACATACTGACTTGTACACAGAACTTCACACATTCACACATACTGACTTGTACACAGAACTTCACACATTCACACATACTGACTTGTACACAGAACTTCACACATTTACACATACTGACTTGTACACAGAACTTCACACATTCCTACATACTGACTTGCACACATAACTTCACACATTCACACATACTGACTTGTACACAGAACTTCACACATTTACACATACTGACTTGTACACAGAACTTCACACATTTACACATACTGACTTGTACACAGAACTTCACACATTCACACATACTGACCTGCACACAGAACTTCACACATTCACACATACTGACTTGTACACAGAACTTAACACATTTACACATACTGACTTGTACACAGAACTTTACACATTTACACATAATGACTTGTACACAGAACTTTACACATTCACACATACTGACTTGCACACAGAACTTCAAACATTCACGCATACTGACTTGTACACAGAACTTCACACATTCACACATACTGACTTTTACACAGAACTTCACACATTCACACATACTGACTTGTACACAGAAATTCACACATTTACACATACTTACTTGTACACAGAACTTCACACATTTACACATACTGACTTGTACACAGAACTTCACACATTCACACATACTGACTTGTACACAGAACTTCACACATTTACACATACTGATTTGTACACAGAACTTCACACATTCCTACATACTGACTTGCACACAGAACTTCACACATTCACACATACTGACTTGTACACAGAACTTCACACATTCACACATACTGACTTGCACACCGAACTTCACACATTCACACATACTGACTTGTACACAGAACTTCACACATTTACACATACTGACTTGTACACAGAACTTCAAACATTCACACATACTGACCTGCACACAGAACTTCACACATTCACACATACTGACTTGTACACAGAACTTCACACATTCACACATACTGACTTGTACACAGAACTTCACACATTTACACATACTGACTTGTACACAGAACTTCACACATTCCCACATACTGACTTGCACACAGAACTTCACACATTCACACATACTGACTTGTACACAGAACTTCACACATTCACACATACTGACTTGTACACAGAACTTCACACATTCACACATACTGACTTGTACACAGAACTTCACACATTCACACATACTGACTTGTACACAGAACTTCACACATTCACACATACTGACTTGTACACAGAACTTCACACATTCACACATACTGACTTGCACACAGAACTTCACACATTCACACATACTGACTTGTACACAGAACTTTACACATTCACACATACTGACTTGTACACAGAACTTCACACATTCACACATACTGACTTGTACACAGAACTTCACACATTTACACATACTGACTTGTACACAGAACTTCACACATTCCCACATACTGACTTGCACACAGAACTTCACACATTCACACACTGACTTATACACAGAACTTCACACATTCACACATGCTGACTTGCACACCGAACTTCACACATTCACACATACTGACTTGTACACAAAACTTCACACATTCACACATACTGACTTGTACACAGAACTTCACACATTTACACATACTGACTTGTACACAAAACTTAACACATTAACACATACTGGCTTGTACACAGAACTTCACACATTCACACATACTGACTTGTACACAGAACTTCACACATTTACACATACTGACTTGTACACAGAACTTCACACATTTACACATACTGACTTGTACACAGAACTTCACACATTCACACATACTGACCTGCACACAGAACTTCACACATTCCCACATACTGACTTGCACACAGAACTTCACACATTTACACATACTGACTTGTACACAGAACTTAACACATTTACACATACTGACTTGCATACAGAACTTCACACATTCACACATACTGACTTGTACACAGAACTTCACACATTTACACATACTGACTTGTACACAGAACTTAACACATTTACACATACTTACTTGCACACAGAACTTCACACATTCACACATACTGACTTGTACACAGAACTTCACACATTCACACATACTGACTTGTACACAGAACTTCACACATTCACACATACTGACTTGTACACAGAACTTCACACATTTACACATACTGACTTGTACACAGAACTTCACACATTTACACATACTGACTTGCACACAGAACTTCACACATTCACACATACTGACTTGTACACAGAACTTCACACATTCACACAAACTGACTTGTACACAGAACTTCACACATTTACACATACTGACTTGTACACAGAACTTCACACATTCACACATACTGACTTGTACACAGAACTTCACACATTTACACATACTGACTTGTACACAAAACTTCACACATTTACACATACTGACTTGTACACAGAACTTCACACATTCACACAAACTGACTTGCACACCGAACTTCAAACATTCACACATACTGACTTGTACACAGAACTTCACACATTCACACATACTGACTTGTACACAGAACTTCACACATTTACACATACTGACTTGTACACAGATCTTCACACATTCACACATACTGGCTTGTACACAGAACATCACACATTCACACATACTGACTTGTACACAGAACTTCACACATTTACACATACTGACTTGTACACAGAACTTCACACATTCACACATACTGACTTGCACACAGAACTTCACACATTCACACATACTGACTTGTACACAGAACTTCACACATTCACACATACTGACTTGTACACAGAACTTCACACATTTACACATACTGACTTGTACACAGAACTTAACACATTTACACATACTGACTTGCACACAGAACTTGACACATTCACACATACTGACTTGCACACAGAACTTAACACATTCACACATACTGACTTGTACACAGAACTTCTCACATTTTCACATACTGACTTGTACACAGAACTTCACACATTCACACATACTGACTTGCACACAGAACTTCACACATTCACACGTACTGACTTGTACACAGAACTTCACACATTTACACATACTGACTTGTACACAGAACTTAACACATTTACACATACTGACTTGCATACAGAACTTCACACGTTCACACATACTGACTTGTACACAGAACTTCATACATTCACACATACTGACTTGTACACAGAACTTCACACATTCACACATACTGATTGAACACAGAACTTCACACATTTACACATACTGACTTGTACACAGAACTTCACACATTCACACATACTGACTTGTACACAGAACTTCACACATTCACACATACTGACTTGTACACAGAACTTCACACATTCACACATACTGACTTGTACACAGAACTTCACACATTCACACATACTGACTTGTACACAGAACTTCACACATTTACACATACTGACTTGTACACAGAACTTAACACATTTACAGATACGTACTTGTACACAGAACTTCACACATTTACACATACTGACTTGTACACAGAACTTCACACATTCACACATACTGACATGCACACAGAACTTCACACATTCACACATACTGGCTTGTACACAGAACTTCACACATTCACACATACTGACTTGTACAGAGAACCACACACATTTACACATACTGACTTGTACACAGAACTTCACACATTCACACATACTGACTTGTACACAGAACTTCACACATTTACACATACTGACTTGTACACAGAACTTCACACATTCACACATACTGACTTGCACACAGAACTTCACACATTCACACATACTGGCTTGTACACAGAACTTCACACATTCACACATACTGACTTGCAATCAGAACTTCACACATTCACACATACTGACTTGCATGCAGAACTTCACACATTTACACATACTGACTTGTACACAGAACTTAACACATTTACACATACTGACTTGCATACAGAACTTCACACATTCACACATACTGACTTGTACACAGAACTTCACACATTCACACATACTGACTTGCACACAGAACTTCACACATTCACACATACTGACTTGTACACAGAACTTCACACATTCACACATACTGACTTGTACACAGAACTTCACACATTCACACATACTGACTTGTACACAGAACTTCACACATTTACACATACTGACTTGTACACAGAACTTCACACATTCCTACATACTGACTTGCACACAGAACTTCACACATTCACACATACTGACTTGTACACAGAACTTCACACATTTACACATACTGACTTGCACACCGAACTTCACACATTTACACATACTGACTTGTACACAAAACTTCACACATTCACACATACTGACTTGTACACAGAACTTCACACATTTACACATACTGACTTGTACACAAAACTTAACACATTCAGACATACTGGGTTGTACACATAACTTCACACATTCACACATACTGACTTGTACACAGAACTTCACACATTTACACATACTGACTTGTACACAGAACTTCACACATTTACACATACTGACTTGTACACAGAACTTCACACATTCACACATACTGACCTGTACACAGAACTTCACACATTCACACATACTGACTTGTACACAGAACTTCACACATTCACACATACTGACTTGTACACAGAACTTTACACATTTACACATACTGACTTGTACACAGAACTTTACACATTCACACATACTGACTTGCACACAGAACTTCAAACATTCACGCATACTGACTTGTACACAGAACTTCACACATTCACACATACTGACTTTTACACAGAACTTCACACATTCACACATACTGACTTGTACACAGAAATTCACACATTTACACATACTTACTTGTACACAGAACTTCACACATTTACACATACTGACTTGTACACAGAACTTCACACATTCACACATACTGACTTGTACACAGAACTTCACACATTTACACATACTGATTTGTACACAGAACTTCACACATTCACACATACTGACTTGTACACAGAACTTCACACATTCCTACATACTGACTTGCACACAGAACTTCACACATTCACACATACTGACTTGTACACAGAACTTCACACATTCACACATACTGACTTGCACACCGAACTTCACACATTCACACATACTGACTTGTACACAGAACTTCACACATTCACACATACTGACTTGTACACAGAACTTCACACATTTACACATACTGACTTGTACACAAAACTTAACACATTCACACATACTGGGTTGTACACATAACTTCACACATTCACACATACTGACTTGTACACAGAACTTCACACATTTACACATACTGACTTGTACACAGAAATTCACACATTTACACATACTGACTTGTACACAGAACTTAAAACATTCACACATACTGACCTGCACACAGAACTTCACACATTCACACATACTGACTTGTACACAGAACTTCACACATTCACACATACTGACTTGTACACAGAACTTCACACATTCACACATACTGACTTGTACACAGAACTTCACACATTTACACATACTGACTTGTACACAGAACTTCACACATTCACACATACTGACTTGTACACAGAACTTCACACATTTACACATACTGACTTGTACACAGAACTTAACACATTTACAGATACGTACTTGTACACAGAACTTCACACATTTACACATACTGACTTGTACACAGAACTTCACACATTCACACATACTGACATGTACACAGAACTTTACACATTCACACATACTGACTTGTACACAGAACTTCACACATTTACACATACTGACTTGTACACAGAACTTCACACATTCATACATACTTACTTGTACACAGAACTTCACACATTCCCACATACTGACTTGTACACTGAACTTCACACATTCCCACGTACTGATTTGTACACAGAACTTCACACATTCACACATACTGATATGTATACAGAACTTCACACATTCACACATACTGACTTGTACACATAACTTCACACATTCACACATACTGACTTGTACACTGAACTTCACACATTTACACATACTGATTTGTTCACAGAACTTCACACATTTACACATACTGACTTGTACACAGAACTTTACACATTCACACATATATACTTGTACACAGAACTTCACACATTTACACATACTGACTTGTACACAGAACTTCACACATTCACACATACTGACTTGTACACAGAACTTCACACATTCACACATACTGACTTGTACACTGAACTTCACACATTTACACATACTTAATTGTATACAGAACTTCACACATTCACACATACTGACTTGTACACAGAACGTTACACATTTACACATACTGACTTGTACACAGAACTTCACACATTTACACATACTGACTTGTACACAGAACTTCACACATTTACACATACTGACTTGTACACAGAACTTCTCACATTCACACATACTGACTTGTACACTGAACTTCACACATTTACACATACTGATTTGTACACAGAACTTCACACATTCACACATACTGACTTGTATACAGAACTTCACACATTTACACATACTGACTTGTACACAGAACTTCACACATTCACACATACTGACTTGTACACAGAACTTCACACATTTACACATACTGACTTGTACACAGAACTTCACACATTTACACATACTGACTTGTACACAGAACTTCACACATTTACACATACTGACTTGTACACAGAACTTCACACATTCACACATACTGACTTGTATACAGAACTTCACACATTTACACATACTGACTTGTATACAGAACTTCACACATTCGCACATACTGACTTGTACACAGAACTTCACACACGTCTACATACTTTTTTCTACACAGCCATTATTCCCTTTTCTTTCCTCCAAAAACATAGGAACAACTACTACAATTACTCAACTTTCTAGCATGCACATACAAATAAACAATTAATATTTTCATATTATTTTGTTCACTTGCATATATATATATATATATATATATATATATATATATATATATATATATTGTTGTATACATTTCATTCGTTCTTTGTTTTTTCCTTCGAAGGACCATTCTTGCACTGTTTATATTTTCCGCTGCATTTGTGGGGCGTGACACTCGGATTTTACAATTCCACTTAAATCGCATTGCAGATATTCAACAGATGCAAGGTTGTGTTTCTGAGTAATAAAAAATACTTCATAATGAAACGTCTGCTTCAGTTCGATTTTTCATGGTCATTGGCATAAACTTTAAGATAATAGAACACGTGTAGTTTGTTGACTCACAAAAATGATCTAAAATTTAGTCTTCAATAGTTGCAAGTATCAGCAAACCTTTGATGTTGTTTTTTTTTACTAGAGTATGAAATGAAATTACTAGAGCAAGCAATATTCATCAGCAGGAGCCATCTGAAAATGGTCTCCCACCAGAATATCTTTTAGTTCTTTTATGTAAATACTACAGAACCATGTTATATCGTCACTAACATTAGAAAGAGAACAAGAAAATGGAGTCTACTGCAGAAGAAATAAATGATAACAATTAGAGAGCTTCATATATCATTTCGTGACTTGAACTAATCTTTTTTTTCTTCACCAGAGGTCTCTCCCTTTCTCTCTCATCCCTTTCTTCGCAATACTGAACAAACTTTAATTCCTTAACTGCTAAGAACGAAACTTATTTCTAAAAATAAAGTGAATATAAGAATCAAAAAGACCCAAAACATAATACCTAACTTGTATTATTTGGATTATTCGGACTACTGTTCTGATTTTAGTTGAATTATCCCATTCTGGTTCTCTCCCACTTGAACAAACACTGCCATGTTTTAAAATCGGCCCAGAAAGTAATAACATGGCTTTGGACACTTTTGCTATTTTATTTTGTAGCAATTTTTTACCAATTTTCTCGGGACATATCCTTCTATGTTCCTTTGGTGATTCATTTCACTGCCAATGAACTTTTACCTAGGATTTGAATACTTCTGTCTCCTAGACCAGAACTTTTCACAACTTCGGATGTCTGGATTACACTCAACTCTTCACCTTACATTTGCTTCATACACGAACTTTCTGTGCTTCTTCAATGGTGACGATTTTGTTTGTATATTTAAAAAATATTTGTTAACTTTTTAATATTCTTTATATCTTTCATACTTTTGTATTTTCAAATATTTGCATTACAGTAAATTTCACTGATTTATCAGTTTGATTTTCCTCTGATGATAAGAACATATCTTTGAAAATCTATGGATTAAGGAAATAAACAATTCTTTTTATATAACCCTTGTATGAACAAATTGATGATTTAATAAATATTGCATTTTATCCAATTTTTATTCTCATCACTTATCTTCTTATATATATATATATATATATATATATATATATATATATATATATATTCATGTATCCACATAAAAGACCCCCCCAAAAGACCCCAAAAATCTATTAAACTGTAGCAAACAGCTGACTGCACAAAATAAAATTTACCTTAGGCTAACAATACATAAATAAATAAATAAACGAGAAAATAAGTTAAAAAAAACTAAACTACACATAAACCTAACAACTTAAAAACTAAAACCTAAAATATTAATACAAGGAACCACGTGTTAAAATAAGTTCACCCATTATATTGACACAACAAGATATAGGCCACTCTATAGAAAACAGAACAATAGAACAGGAAATAAGAAGTAAAATAAACCGGCCCCTTGTTTGTGAGAAGCCCAACGAGAATCGGATTGGTTAACTAGCTAGCCGTGTATATAAAAGACCCGGAAAAACTAACTCTATGCATTTTAACCTGAAGATTCCCCTCAAGGATGAAACGCGGGAGCGTCTGTGTAGCTTAATTGCCATAAATATATTTTCATAACTTACTATATATATATATATATATATATATATATATATATATATATATATATAAAAAACCCCTATAGAAAGGTAGGTATATGTTTATATATTTGTATGTACAGGTTTAATTCGTAAACTAAGTAACTAATCATTGTGAATTTTGGAACACAGCTGCTTGGCATAAGGGTAGGTAATGTGGGTTTAATTAGTTTTATTTAAAGAGGGAAAATTTGAGGATGGAAGCAATTCATGAAAATTCAGATAACCCCGATTTTTGTGAAATTGTTACAATAGATAGTAGACATCGATTAATACATATTCCCCTAAATTTCATTTTCTTTGGAGTATTTATAATGGTTTTAGCGGACCTAATATAGACACAACCTTCCATTTGAAAATCAAAATATTTCAGATTAGCATTGAATTTGATCCAAAGTCATTAAACACCAATTATAAAAAAATTCCCTACATTTCAAGTTTTTCTTAAGACCCCTTAAGCTTAAAATTAAGCCTTAAAATGTAGACATTTTCTAGGATAAAAACCATGTAATGAATTCGAATTGGAATTCCAAACATAAAGTTTAGTATCATTATATCTTGACTTTCATTTTTGTAAGGAGGTGGGGGATAAAAGTGGTACAAAACTGTTCTGGGAATTAATTTTACCCGTCTTCTAGTATATATATATATATATATATATATATATATATATATATATATATATTTATATATTTATATATATATAATTATTTAATAATAAATATTTAGTTATTATCTACATACGTATATGTTTCATCCTTGTGGAATCATCAGTGTAGAGATAATCATTCAAGCCGGTCACACGATTCGAACCCCGGAACTAGAGTTGTTTATTTATAACTCCAAATCCAAATATGACATAAGGCCAGGATCAGATTTTCATTCTGCCTGATGAGATCTCAGTTTCTAACAGCTATTGATCGATAACATCGACATGCCAGTGTCGCAAATTTTGTATATGTCTGCATTAATAAAAATAATCATTTATATATAAAAGCTCTATTTAATATTGAGCACTCTTTATAAGTCCGTTTGACATTCTTTGGATTTTTATCCTGTGGACGTTTACTTTACCTGGATTACTATATATATATATATATATATATATATATATATATATATATATATATATATATGAAAATATGAGATTAAAAGTATACTTGTAGAGAATTGAACCTATAGTGAAATGATTTAAGCTCAATATACGAGATAGAGCAATTATAAAGATAAATGAAGGAAGAAAGATAAAGATGTTCGAATGACAAATCTATTTCATCTTCGATTGTTCAATGCAAGGTGTACTCGATAAAAACATGTTCATTATTTCTTTCCTTAAGCCAGGCTTTTCAAAGATCAAAATCCTATCATGAGAGGAATTATATAGATGGATAAGTTGGCAGGGGAATAACCAAAATTACAAAATTTGAAAAAATTAAAGAAATAATATAAAGTAATGGAACGTAAAGGTGTGTGCATAAAAAAGGTTATCAATATATAGAGTCTGTCCAGTTTGGTAAATGTCTGTTGACAAAGTGTCCGGTGACGAAAGATTTAAAGATGGAAAAAGAGATTTTTTGGAGAGTGCGTTAGAAATGGTCAAAATGTAGTAAATCCAACAGAATGATGTTCAGTTAGGGTTAGAGTTAGAGCAAATGAAAAGCGCTTATTAAGATGTAAGTTGGAGAATTCTAGAGAAGTGTTTGAAGGATGATTGGTGATGTATGAAGCATAAAAACGATGTTGTTGCTTTTGTAAATATTAAAACAACAAACAACATTTCACTTATCCACTGCAAGGTAGACAATAAAAGTTTGTAAAAAACGTTGAATAAAAAAATATCCAAGTTACAGTTTTTTTATTTGTTAATACAGATAAAACAAACGAATATTTTTCAAAATATATATATATATATATATATATATATATATAGAGAGAGAGAGAGAGAGAGAGAGAGAGAGGGGGGGGACTATTTCTTTTAAAAGATGTCTGATTAATAGTCTAGCCCGACTGTAAAAGGAATGGATTATTCTGGATCTTTCTCTCAGCACAGCCACACATGTCACTGTTGGTAAGTAATACCAAGAAGGAAAGCATTTCACAGTCAACAACAAAGAGACTATGTTTTGAAGTGGAAAAGAGAAAGAGAATCAAAAAAGAATCATTTTTCTTTTATTTCTCTTCAAACTTTGCCAATTTTGCTGATTGCTATCACTTGACTGATTTCAGACTTATCTCTTTAAAAGCCAAAGTTCATAAGCAAAAAAGCCACAAAAAATGTTTGTAATATTAGATTATTTTTACTTTCCTTTTAACCTTTTCCAAATGGACCACCTAGACATTTCTGGCCAAACACGTGCATTTGTTTAAAACAAAATCCAATAATAAGAACTATCCATTAAGAAGTATACACAATTGAATCAGCCAAAACTACAATGGAAATTTCTATTCAAACACTTTTTTTTTCTTTAATGACAGTTTATTATAATTGCTATCATAGATTATATTTTAAGCTGAATTCCATCTCGACTGGATGATAGGAAGTTAGAACTTAATTATAATCTTAAAAATTACATGTCATGACGTCGCTTTCTTGACCATTTATTGTGATTATTTCTGCTAAAGAAAAGAAAGCTCCTTTTTTTATTCCTATCTATTTCCATCCCCTCTATTGGAGGCTGTTTTCTATCCCTAAATCCTGATCACTTCCTGTGGGCTACACTAGCTCAGATGAAATAGTCAAAAAGACAAATAAAATAAACCTGAGTAATCGCTCAGCATCAGTATTGAGAGACATAAACCTACAAACGAACTTATAAGTTGTTATTTATTTTAGTGATCAATTTTATTGCATTTGATTTTCATTGAAATGTTTCAAACCAGATCCTCAAAAGTAAAAACGCTTCTTTTTATGAACGAAGAATCATTAAACCAGAATATTACACAAAGTCAACACTTCTTGTTTAATTATTAAAACTCATGTTGAAATGATTTAGCAGTCTTCACAATGACTGACAAATTCAAGCAATATGTCCATTTTCAAAGCCCTGTAACATCTGAAACTTTTAAATTCCTTTATCATATATTCTTCATGACAAATTTCGGTTTTTGAGTAGAACTTTTCAAGAGCGTTTGAGCAACTCTTCTGTGAAGCCATGACATTTTGAGATATTAAAAAAATGCTAATAATAAATGATAAAATAAAATAAAGAAAAGAAAAAAGATAATGAATTAATTCTTGTATAATGAAGTAATAACAAAATTTAAATAACAAAAAGTTCCTAAAAGAATAACTGGTTTTTAATTTGTGCAATTTAAAAAAATTCTCCAAAGTGTGACAATTTGATTTTGACTTGAGTTTTATCAAATGTTTTCTTTTCAAAATCCCTGTTATTAATTCTGTCATTTTTATCTTTGCCTGAATGCATTTTGGTTTCTATAATTTTTTCTCAGTTACATATAATTTTATTTGTTTAAAATGTTAAGATTACAATTGTTTTCATACATATTTCTATGTCGAATATTTTTTTATCATATTCAATAAATTCAATTATTACTGCTTATGTGTTTAATTCAACAGAATAACGTTATAACATTCTTTGATCCAGTTCATTTTTACTACCAAAAGTTCTTCGGTTCTTTTTACGATGGCTTCTGTGATCCTAGTTTGATTATTATCGCTCTTTTTCTATCACTCTGTTCTGCCATATATATATATATATATATATATATATATATATATGTACTTTTAAAGTTGGCACGATGAAAATAAGTTTGCTCAGACTTTGATATCTGCTGTTTTGGGTCTGTGAGAATTTAGTCTTTGTTGGCTTTCTTTTTTGTAAAATTTGAGATTTCCATTAACATTTTTTTTATCATAATAAAACATTTCACTTTTCCACTGCAAGGTAGACAATAAAAGTTTGTAAAAATATCGAACAAAAAAAATATCAAAGTTACAGTTTTTTTATTTGTTAATACAGATAAAACAAACGAATATTTTTATTCTTTCAGAATCAACTGTCATTTAAACAATGTTTCTTAATTATGGTAGAACCAGATTCCAACAACTACTCTCTGCTATTAAATGTTAATAATTCCTATTGTCTCCACAGACATTTACTCATCCACTTACTTAATACCCTCTCCAGTAAGTCTTCTGCTTTCAATCGTCTCTACTTCCTGTATATCAATTCAAGGGAAATAACTCATCTGTCATCTGACATACTAACAATTTTAATTGAAAATTGTTTCAAAATATAAAAAGTCTCGTTTTCTCAATATTTAACTCAGTCTTATCATTTATATGATTGACATGTATCCCAATCTTATGATATTGACTAACCAACAGCGTCGCCGAAAACACACAAGCCACACCGAAAAATTCCATCCAAAAAAACATTAGATTTTTCTTTTAAAACCGGCTCCAGAAGCATATTTAGTGAAAAAACAAAAATTGCTGTCACATGATATGTATTAAATTACATCCGCCGCACCCCTGCGATTAAAATTCCTTTTTCGTGCCCAAAATCAAAAAGTGCTTTCTGGAGCCAACTGAAATATTATTTAAGGTCAGATTTTCGTCAAGAAAATCAGTTGCAAAAAATCAGCGCACCGAACCAGAGGACAGTGTTTCTACTTCCGTCGCCCTCTTTGGCTTGAGAAGCTAATGTTTATTTTTCAACTCACACACACATGCTGACGCACTCTGACAAAAAGCGGCACACACACAAATGCCTACACTGTTCCAATCAATTCTTCTCAACTAACACACACACAGTCGTACAACTACGCACTCTGACAACGCAAAGCATCACACAAATACCTACACCGTCGCACGCATATACATATTCATAAATGACAGACATAAACTCATGCATTTTATAATTATTGAAGTAAAACTAGAAATAATGGAGATTCACAACAAAAAATAAACAGAAAATCATTTCAACGAAAACAAAAATGAATATATATATGTGTGTGTGTGTTTTCACTTAAAAAACTGACACAGATTAAGTTTATACCCAAATTAATAACATCTGTAGCAAAAAAAATAGAAAAACTGATTTTATCTTTAGTTCACTGACAACACAAACCTCCCATAACAACATAAAAATTGTAGAAAGAAAAAAAACTTACCATGACTTTGGAAGCTGGAAAAGAAACATCGCTAAAGACTGGACTAGGAAATCTATCTATATACTATGCAAAAGATTATAGCGTTTTTGAGTGTGTCTGTTCGTATGCAAATAGAAATGTGATTCGTTGACAAAAAGGAATAGGCAGAGTACACATTACTAAGGCAATAGTTTTTACGATTTCAATACCCGAATTTGAATCTCATGTTAGTCTAAAGGATTTATTTTTAACTGGATGTGTTTTATAAATTGAAAGAAATTAACATAATAACATAAAAAACATTACATGAATATTTTGTTTTTTAAAACTAAGTGACCCTTTTTAATAATCTGCAAAAAAAGTAGCCATAAAGAGTATTCAACATTAGGTCAAGGCGAATTATTTTTGCTTAAAAACATAATTTCTAATGGTCTTTGACAATAAAACAATATGTTGTAGTTATTTACTCTCTCATGCAATTACTAAGTAGCATATTTTTTCAAAAAAAATGTTCACATACTAGCAGTAGACGTTAGGTAAAGATAGTTAACAGATCCAGGTACTGTAGAAACACTGCTCAAGGAGCGGCTATAAACTAGTAGAGTTTATGACTCTACTAGTTTATACCAGCTGTTTGAGCAGTCTTGTTACCGTAAAGGATCTCTTGGAAAAACAGTTGATATTCTTCAAATCATTGTTTCTGAATAATGTTGGTAATCTAAGATTGTTATTGCACTATAACAGAACCGTCCACAAAGTTTTGTTGAAGTTCTTTGGTAACTTTTAAAGAATAACATGCAGACAATGAAACAAACTGTTAAATGCATGGAAAAATCATGACCCTGTGAAAAACACATTTCTTCACGCATACAAACTTTCAACAATATTTTTGGGAAATAAATGTATCATTATTTCATGCTTATTGTTATCATTCAAAAAGTTTTTGATTTCTTATCCTCACTTATTTTTCCATCGTGAACATTTATGTAATTCAAAACAAAATATAATTAAATTGTACACAGATATGAAAGAAGTAAATAGACACTCTTATTATCATTAATAATGAAGACTGCTGTCAGAGGATCCTGATCGACTTAGGCGAGATAATATTGATTGTTTCCTCTTGCTGATGAATTGAACAATCACTCGGTTAACAGTGGAAAGTGGAATCCAGAAGTTTATGGCGATTTGATTCTGATTAAGTACAACTTTCAGATAAAGCTATAATATGGCTGCTCTGGAACTCTGCAAATTCTAATGCTTCTTTGGCCTTGTGCCATACTTAAATGGTAATATATCCCATGTATATTGATATCTGAAAGACAAAAAATGTCAATTAGTGTAAACTGGCCGTGAGCGAGCGAAGGAAGCAGAAACTTTAAACATGTACGAATTATTTTTATAGAGTGTCTATTTACTTCTTTTATGTCTGTGCAAAATTAAAACTCACTTAGCATTAGACGTCTGCTCATTTGGGATTAGGAGGAATGCAAGTAAAGCTAACATGGAATTTGAAGTGTTTAATGAGAAAATAATTTAACTCATTTATTGGCAATTCTTTAAATGAGAAGTGATGTATATTTATATGTGGTTGCTTTTGTCCTAATGTTCACCACGTTTCTTCAGGTGACTCTCATAAATGGCAATTGTCTGGGAACTTTGAACTCAACCATTTCATCAATCAATAGGAGTGGCTCTTACTCCATTGCCGTCTCTTAGATGTGTTTGCTTTATGGATACTTGTCTCTCTACTGCACTCAACACGAATAGGCCTGGTCTCTCAACAGATAGCTACAATCATGTTATACACTTGGCCATGTAGAGTATTGATTTACTCCTCTCCAGGAGTTAGGCACAAGGCCAGTTTTTATCTTACTACCACAAGTAAGATGTGATCCAAGGTCGGGTCAGGAAAGTGGAGTTTAAAAATTGCCTGGGCAGCCCCGTCGGCATTCCCTGGTAAGGGCGCCTCAGGCAGTAAGCAATAAACTTACTCCTCCCCAAAGAGGGGAGGCTAAGCCTGGGAAGGTGGACCTCCCAGAACTGCACAGGACAGACCCATTGACCGGCGTAAATCAAGACCCGAAGGCCAAGACAACACCAGTATGGGGTGCAGTATCCATCGGAACAGATACTACACTTTGATCTTAGCCATCAGTGAGCAATCACTGACGATGACTTGTGTGAGAACTCCTAGTGAGTGCAAATAATAATAATAATAATAATAATAATAATAATAATCCAAGTAAGGAGACCGTACATGAAGGAAATAAATTGCCAAATCATAGATTTCACCGTCCCAGTCAATCGCAGTGTGAAAATGAAGGAGGCAGAAAACATGGAATTGCCAGAAAAGTGAAAGGAATATGGAAGATAAAAAGAATACTGTAATGCCAATAATTGTAGACGTACTAAGAAGAGTCCCGAAAAACCTGGAAAAAAGACTAGGAGAAATTGGAATCAAAGTGAGTTTAAGGAAAATCCTTGAGTGTGGAAACCAACCCAAATAAGCAGGCAGCGCTGACCAACAACTAATAAGTTGAAATAGAAATAGAACAAAAAATATAGAAAGAACATCGCACAAGCTCAAGAGAACTGAAACTGCCAAAGATCTCATCACCTGATATCCCCCCCCCCTTCCAAAAAAAATGGTAGCACCCATCTCCGTTGGTACCACACAAACTTGTTGTGAAGGATCAAGGAGACCTCTACTGGAATTTGTGGAGGCTTACAGACACTCAAACATCAGAGAAATCTAATGGTCGTTATATAAATTAGTTATACACGGCTGTGGTGATAATATAAAATGATTTGCAGCAGTTACGAGGTGGAGAGTGCTGGAAATCTGGGGAATCTTGTCACGCAGACTCCAGGGAAAACCTCTTACTATTGCCAGTAAGCAATCACCGATAATGACTCGTGTGAAAACTCCTAGTGAATAATAATAATAATAATAATAATGATAATAATAATAATAATAATAATAATAATAATAATAATAATAATAATTATTATTATTATTATTATTATTATTATTATTATTATTATTATTATTATCTACATAGTTTAACAACATCCTGTAAGTGAGCAAAATAAAATCCAAAGGAAATTGAGAACCCAAAACCCAGAACTATACATAATTATACAGAGGCTGAGTCGGAAAAGAGGAAAACTGGAAAGAACAGACTTTCGAACATTGATTGTTGTATCACATGATCAAAATGAAAGGTCAGCAATGAATGCAGAAGGTCAAGATAAAATATGGAACTTTCAATTCAATAGAAGAAACATGATTATAATGAAAGAAAGAAACGGATTTGCTAAATCCATTAATAGTTTGTTTCTAGTTTGTTTTTTTTAGACCTAAACAGAACAAGCCGATTAGCGGTTACTCAAAATGATTAGATACTTAAAACAGATATCACATTAGAGACGCCCCATAGAGTAAAACCTTTTAGTTTCTTGCTGATCAGTGCGCAAATGAAGTTACCGAATGGGTCAAGGTAGACATTGAAGCGCATGTCCCAATGCAGACATTCTATAGCAAACCCTACTCTCCACAATGGTTCACCTCGAACTGTGCAGCTGCTATTGCTCAGAAGTTACAAGCATTCTGCCAATTCAACCGCCATAAGTCAACTACAAATAGACAGAAATTTATTGCATACACAAATCATTGTAAGATATAATAGCCGCAGCTAAGAGAAGGGATACAGAGATGACCAGAAAATGCATTGAGTCACAGAAATTAGGGACTTGCGATTTCTGGAAAATCTAAAATAGTCTGGTGGATAATGGGCAATCAACAATTACCCCGCTATCCAACTACAATGATGTCGTTTGAACGGTAACTAATAAGGCTGGACTACTTGCCCAGCTGTTCGCCTTGAACACCACTTTGGATTCTGCAAACCACTCTCTCCCAAATTTCCTATTGTGGACTGAAGCCACACTCGATAACCTGATCATCACTCTTTTCCATAGCCGAGATATAATAAAAAACCTTGACACGTCCAAAGCATGTGAACCTGATTATATCCCAGTTATAGTAATAAAGAAATGCTCTGCTGAGCCGGCCCGTCCTCTCCAAACTCTACAACAAATGTCTTGCCGAATCTTGCTTCCCTGATGGTTGGAAAATTGTCTCTGTGGTACTAGTCTTCAAGAATTCTGATGATAGAATTGACCTTCAAAATTATTGCCCCATCAGTCTACTCCCACTCTTCACTAAAACTTTTGAATCCTCAATCAATCTAGCGATAGTCTGCCACCTCGTTAATGCTAAACTTCTTTCTGACCATCAGTATGGATTTAGGCAAGCACTGTCTACTGCGGATATCCAATGGTAATCTCGAACGCATATTCAATACACTGTACAAGGCAGGTGAGGCTAAGGCGGTAGCGCTTGATATATCCAAAGCCTTTGACAAGGTGTGGCATAAAGGATTTCTCATAAAAATTAATTCATATGATATTAATGGACGAATATTTAATATAATTAGATCCTGCCTATCCAAAAAAAACATCCAGGTTGTCCTCAGTGGGTGTGCATTCAAACAACATGAGATAAATGCAGGTGTACCCCAGGGCTTGATCCTTGGGCCTTTATTGTTCCTGATTTTCATAATCGACCTCCCTGATGAAATTGTGTCTGAGATGGGTATATTTGCTGATGACACCATGCTCTACTCTCGATATGTGGGTAAACAGACACATGCATATCCAAAGCAATGGCCGAATCCTTAGAAAATGACCTCCAGTCTGAAATGGAATGGGGTCATAAATGGATGGTAAAATTTAATGCTACTAAGACAACGCCCTTTTTCTTTTAACAACGACAAGAAATCGTTTCAACGACTGATTGCCATGGCTAATAACACCCTACCCAAGAGTCCAACATTCGAACTCTTTGGCCTGACATTCACAGGTTACATGAATTGGAACAAATACATACTGCCAAGGCTGCTGCAAAGAAAGTTGGCTCCTTCTACCACACTAGTAAACTTCTCACACCTGCCAATATCCTATATCTCTACAAGGCCACCATTCACCCATGCATGGACTACTGATGTTACATCTGGGCTGGTGCATCAACCACTAGTCTCTTCCTCATAGACAGGGTCTAAAAAAGAATCTCTAATCTAATAGGTCCCACACTGTCCACCAAGCTTCAGTCCCTGTCCCATCGCCGCAATGTTGCATCCTTGTGCTTGTTTTACAGGTACTTCAATGGAATGTGCACTAACGAACTTGCTGCTCTGGCACCCCTTGACCTGAATACACTCGACCAACCCGACAATCAGCTAAATCCCATCCATTTACTTTGGAAATCCCCAGATGACAGAGGGCTTTCTACTCTAATAGCTTCTTTCCTCGAACTGCTAGACTTTGGAACCCTCTCCCTGCTTCCTGTTTCCTTGACTGTACCAACATGCAAAAATTTAAACATTTTGCCACACATCTCCTCACTTAGGATTCCCCCTTTAAAACTGGCCCCTAATTTACATTAGTCCTTTACATATCAGTGGCAATGTGCTCCCTTGTTTGGGTTGAATTAAACTAAAAAAAAATGTAAAGACTTGAGAAATTCATATAAAAGAACCGAGGAAAAGATTGGTAGAAAAGATAGGTAGAAAACATTGGTAGAAAAAATTGGTAGAAAAGAGGTTCTCACTGATCCTACGATCAAGTGACAGAAATATACAAAGAATAAAAATGATTATGAAAAAAAAAAAAAGTATTAAAAAAAAGGAAGAGGCTATTTTGCCGAGACCGGCAAAATAACGACCCCCTCGTTATTTTGCCGGCTTATTTTTTTTTAACCTAACTGTGATGGCCTTGTGAAAGAAAGCGTAATGAAATAAATAAGAGCAAATATTTAATAACAATTTATTTTCATCGTCATCATCAGTTGTGATTCTGTCGGTTATTTTAATCTTTTGAATATAAAAGAAATATCTGCGTTTAATACAAAAAACATTAAAAGTAAAAATTAATTAAATGAACGAAAATATTGCAAACAATTAGATTCTTTAGTCGTATTTAGAAGTAATTTGCGTCGGATAAATAATGTTTTAGTTATTTAAGGAAAAAAATAACTCTTGTTAAGAAATCTGATCATTAAAATAATTAAAGCCCGTAAAGAAATTAAATCAGATATAATTTTTTTTTTCAACAGTATGTATGTTTATATAATTTCAGTTTTATAAACAGTCTAAACAGCAATTTTAAAACTGATTTTTCACTATCTTTTCAGATAAATGTTAGGACCATTTCTCATCATTTCACTAAATTAACCATTAAATTGAATGTTTTTCTTGCGATAAAATGACAGCAGTAGTAATTTTCAATAATTTCAACTGCTACATGTAACTACGAATTTTAATGCAAAGTTGAATTGTTTTTAAAAACAAACATTGTGAGGTAATCCAGTAGAGAGTTATATTAAAAAAAAGTAGGCATAAACGGGGTTCAAAGCGAATTACTTTTACTTAAAAACATAATTTGTATTTTTTTGACAATAAAAACAATACGTAAATGCATTTAAATGGATATAGAAATTCATCGTAGTTACTTAGTCTATGGTGAAATAAAACTTATCTTTTTCGTAAGTCGTGGCGAAAATTGCCGTATGAATTATTTATTTAATTTTAAAAAGTAGTCAGAAGTTTTAATTATTGGAAAAATGTTGAAATAAAAATAAACCGGCAGTTAAGTTGACTCGTGAAATCTTCACTGTAACAGTTAGGTTAAGTAAACATGAACCGGCAAAATAACAGCCCTATCGTTATTCTGCCGGGACCGGCAAAATAACGAGGGGGTCGTTATTTTGCCGGGACCGGCAAAATAGCCTATTCGTAAAAAAAAGTAACAAAAGGGCAAAGGAAGATCTGAATAGTTTAAAGTTGAAAAAACTACAAAAGAAAGCAAAGGTAGAATCGACATGGCTGCATTTGAAGAAAGAAACGAAATCCCTAACGAAATGACGGCTCATCTACACTTTAATAAAAAATATAAGACAAACAGGACACATAAAAATAGTAAATATCTAAACTGAGTCATCCGACTCGCAGCAAAATCCCACCCCTTTACTGTAGAGTTCTCTAGATGCCAAAAGATTTCCTACTCGAATAGCTTTTTTTCCTGGACCACTAGCTTATGAAATTCCGCCTCTGCTCCCTGTTTCCTCAGCCATACCAACATGCAGAAATTTAAATGTAATGTGAACAAACATCTTGCTGCCCAACTCCCCACCCAGGTTGCGCCCTATCTCAGTAGCCCCTTATGATTGAGTAGCAATATGCCTTGAGGCAAACAAAAGAAATGGAGATTATATGCAAACAGATACGCCTTTTCTTCTAGGTTCTTCTTCGCTTCATGTATGTAAAACAAATGTCTGCATAACTTGTTCCAATTTATTTTATTTTTAAATGTTATATCTTTCTGATCTCATTTACACACTATTACTGTTATGTATAAAATAGCAACTTGTGTTTAATTAATCGTATTGAATGAATCGTTTACAATAGGTGAATTGTACTTTGGCTGTAAATAACCTGAAAGCAAATAAATAAATATGGCAAATGTGAATATCTTCCACTCTATAATAAAATCGATAGCAAGTAAAAATAAAACTGCCAGACGAATCTCTTTCGAGTGTTTAGTGGGATAGAGAAAAAAATAGCAAGTCAGACTGTTAAAACGGTGTTAAAACGAATTCGGATAGAAATCTATCATTCTATTTCCATAATGAAAAGTTTTCTTTTTTTCCCTTTCTTCTTTCTGTACCAATTGATATTTAAAAAAAAAACTTTCCTGTTTTAAACATTTTCTTCTTTCTTTTTTAAACTTCACTGATTTAAGCATTATATTATATGATATATATTATATAGTGCAAACACTAACGAAGCCTAATTTTTTCATCATTTTTGACAGACGGTGTACACTCATCTAAGAACAACTGTTCTTTTTATTTCTTCTATTAGTTAACAGGATCTAATTTGAGTGTGAAAATAATAGTCAGAAAAAGAATGCGGGCGGGGGGAGGGGGAGATATTTTGTGGTTCAAAATGAAACACTTTGCTGCTACCTCCTTTTGTTTCCCTTCCTCCCACCTTTCCCTTCCATCCTTGTAGTATTTCATAATAGTCAATTGGATCCAGCAGGATTCAGCAGCTGCTTGTCAAGTTTGAGAAAGTCCACTTTATAAATCTATGCCTAATGGTCATTTATCTTCTCTATTCAAATTATATGGATTCATAGAAAAAAAAATTGTATAAGAATTATTATTTTACAAATATATAGGTGAAAATACATATTATATTCATACATACACACACACACAAGCATATACACCTGTGCACAAATACATATGCTCACACATATAAATACAATCACTCACGTGTGTATGTGTATGTGTATGTGTATGTGTATGTGTGTGTGTGTCTGTGTATAAGTGGGTGTTTCTGTATGAATCCATTTGCTGCTTATGATGTTAGAAAAGAAAAAGAAAAATCCTGTCAAGAAATAATTAAAGAAGAATCAGTTTCGCTTGATGAACTGATATTTTATCATGGAGCTAATCTGTGACAAGGAGTCAAAAGAAAAAGTAAGGAAACACATAAAAAGAAATGGAATAAAGAATGGAGGTGTGAGTAGGGGGAGTGGGGTATTACTTAACGTCCAAAGAGAGAGAGGGGGGAGGGAAGGGGATAGATGGGGAAAGAGGGGGCATGTGTGTGGAAAATGGGATTAGGGATTAAGTAGAGATAGCCCTGAAAAAAAAACAGTGAAAGGGTAGAAGGAAGCTTTGAAAAAGTTATGGACAACATAAAGAGGCCGTGTAAAAAATGAAAGGACAGAAAAAAGAAAAAACGTATTTGAAATGAAAAAAAAAAACAACCCATAAAGTAAACAGAAATAGAAAACAGGAAAAAAAGATAAAAATGATGTTCTAAAAGATACATAAATATATGCGTTTATATATTATCTAAATGTGTGCTACTTGATATTTTCAGCTTTTCATAGACCAGGGGTTCAAGACGTTTTCTTGATTCTTTTCTTGGAAGGATTCTATATTCATGAAAAAAAGAGACAACAACGATTCTGACCAGATTTTGATTTAAATTAATTAATGGATCTCAATTTTCTTAGCTCAGAGTTGCTTCTGGGTCATCTTCAAGGGAAGTCAATATTTTTAATTTCCTCATTTTTCATGAATCTTAAATGGCATTTAGCTTACCTAAAATCGTGGCAGTAACTGAAGTTCTTATGTTAGTCTCTAGCTGATCCCACAGTCATTCTCTGTCAATTGTATCATATAAGTCATCACATTTGGGCGCGATGTCTACACTTCATCGCAGCAGTATATAATTCTCCAATAATAAGCAACATATGGTGATTTTCTCCTTTGATTGTTTAACTTTCACTGGCTAATAAAAACATTGTTTTTTAAAAAGAATAAATAAAACGATCCCGCTAACTTTTATTCATAGCAATTTTTTTATAATATGAATATTTCTCTTTTCAAAGCAAATCTATTTGGCAAAAAATCGTTAAGTGCAACAAGCCATGCAAAGAAACAGGTAGAAGTTATTTACATCCACATACAGTCTGAATGTTTGTCCAAGGCCACTTTAAACCTGGATATGGTAGTTATGACACAACGGATAAAGTTGTTAAGTAATAATCAATACTAAATGAGAGTTTTCTGGGGATTCAATTCTCTCTACCAGTGATGCTAACTAAGAATATAATTAGGAATGACTTAATTGTTCTTGTCAAAGTTGATATTTATATTTGACACTGCGTTTCTCTGGATCACTTTCCTCCTCATGTACAGATTAATGTTGATGAGGAGAATAGACCGAAGGAAATCACTTTAAATAATGATGACCCAAAACTTTCAGACAAGAATGAAGTTTCCATGACTGTTGGAAAGATTACCAAAGAGAAAAAGAGCAAAAGGAAGTAAATGCATGGGAATTCCCAAAATATCATTCGAAAGACTAAATGACCTCATCAATTCCCCCTTCCATTGTTTGAAACTCATACAGTTTGAACTAGCTGAAATACCTGTCTCAGAACAGGTTAAAAATAATGAGGCATGCTGGGAACCTTTACTAGTAAGTACAAGAGATCAAATGCTCAAATATTTCAAATCAATTGAAACATTGTTTGCTATGTTCAGAAGTGTGTCAAAATAGAGATTACGGAACAAATGTTATGTTTCATTTTATGAAAATCAGTTTCCAGTAGGGGAACTTACAATGAGAATCCATATCATTTTCTATCTGTTAGTTATTGTTGAAGTCTCATTCAAATCAGAGGTAAGGGTGAGGGTGTTTATGTTCACTCAAAAAACTTTAAAAAGTGAAAAAGTCACAACACTTGATGCAACCAAAGATATTAATGACAAAAAGATAAAGTTATGAGCTAAGAAAGGTTTTCTAATTTGGTGGTAGCTTTTAACCTCATTCAAATCAGAGCTAAAATATTTCAAGTGGTTGGGGGAAGGAGGTTATGACCCCCTTGGGGATCTCATTAAAGAAAAAAATACGATTGACTTATGACAATCTACATAAGTAGATATCATTCCTACCAAATTTGAAGTATGTCGGTTAGGGTTACGGTTAGTGTTAGTTGTCGGACAGACTTCCGAGAATAATCTATGTATTTTATAAAGAAGATGCAAATAGAAATCAAAGCTTTTGACGACATCATGAAAGGAGCATTTCATTTGAAAGAGAACATTTGAAACGTTAAAAAACTCAAGGAAATTTAAATATGAATTCTAAAATTGAAAATAAGATGTAACATTCTTTTATTTGAAAGCGTTTTAGTTTTATTTGCAAGAAAATACACCCAATTTTTTATATTACAATGTGAATGTCATTGCAATAAAAAGTGGATTAGAATAAGTTATGTTTATAACAATATGATATTGGCAAGTGCAACTCTTTTGGGAACCAAAGTTTTCCTTCAACCATCATTGCTTTCAATCATTGTCTTCTTTTGATCATCGTCGTTTTCAAGTCTTCCTTCAACCATCATTGTTTCAATCATTTTCACTTTCAATCACTGTCACTTTCAAGTTATTTAATGGTCTGGTTCCAAATCAGCCGGTGCTTTTATCACAGTTAACATAGCCGTCATGCATGGCGCATTGGGGGGGGGGGTAGGCTGTGTCTATTACACTCTCGTCTTATCTCATCATCACACATGCATCAGCTATGGGGAGGTCTCTTTAGTATGTGGCTTCTTTAAAAATGCGGCATGTCAGGTTCGGTCATTTTGAGGTGGTCTTCTTGATTTCTGCTGCTGGCACTGTCACTTGGATGATCAAGGCCATCATCGATCAAGTGATCAGCCTCATTATCTATCATCAGCACATTTTGCCATTACTCGACACTGCAGTTTAGCTTTCCTCAGAAATTCTCATCATCCGAGAACATGGACGGAGGTCTCTTACATGGCGAGGCACTCCATCTAAGTACACCATTGTGGGAGCCCACCACTTCTATCACAGTCCTCATCCTCCATTCACTAATGCACCCACCAGCACTGCGTCCCCTTTTTCAAAGATCCCATGCTTGCATTCTGTTGACAGTGGAAGAGCTTCATAGACACTAATCATCTGGAATTCATACCGATACAATGCATTAGCTAGAGCAGAAGCACTGTGGACATTATTCTTAGGTGTGATATTGTACCAATAAACCGTCTCTTGGGCAGTAATCGGTTGTACTGATCTGTGGGATTGCTCAACTGAAACGCAGCTCTCAGCTCCTGCTGTTAAACACTGTGCCATTGTCAGACATGATTTCTTTGGGTGAGCATTCTCAAGGAAAATAGAGTTGAGACACGGAATCACAGCGACCGAATTCTCTCATTGCATGAGTTGTCAGATTACAAAATGGGTGGCTTACAATCGATGAGGGTCAGGTAGTGAGGACCCCCATGAAGGGTAATATCCATACGTTTAAAATTCTAGTTTCCCCATTTGCAATCGAATTGGAACCGAGGTCGCCTTCTTGATTTAGTCGTCTTGTGACAAGCTTGCTTCCACAATGAACCTCATTATTTATAAAGTCACCTTCAGACCAAATCGTTGCCAGCTGAACGCTGAAAATCAGTGTCTTTGACAAAGAGTGCTGGTGTAGCCACACATGCATAAAACGGCTGATCAGGAAATTGAACCTCCTCTGACTTAGAGTCAAATTCTCCACTAAGAGCTTTGATTGCATCCGTTCCCATCGAGAGGTCGAACTTAAGTGGGTCTTCAACCATTATCAGAACATCAACCACCCTTCCATTTCCCAGTCAGAGGCTGAAGAATGCAACTCCATATCTTTGCATTCCACTATCGATAATAACAGTCTGCTTTTGCCATGTCCAACATACTTTCTTGATCATTATGGTGCAGAAACACATGGAATCAACACACCATTTCCTACACACAGTTGGGATCATTGAGTTCACCTCTTGTTCAGGGATGAAGCTGACACATATCAGTAGTCTGCTTACTATTTTTCCAGGCAATTCATCCGTCATCACATTTCCTGAGTATGTTGTTGAGTGGCATCATGGTTATGATAAATAGTAGTGGTGATAGGGAGTTTCCTAGGAAAAAGCTCTCACGAAGTTGAGATAGCTAATAAGATTCGCAAGAGCAACTCTCTTTCGACCGTCATCGTTTTCAAGTCTTCCTCCAACTGCCATCGCTTTTAAGTCATTTCACGGCCAGAACGAATAACTGTCTGTTTTTATCACAGTTAGTGGAACCAGTATGCATGGCACAGGCGATCCTATGTCGCTTACATCGGAGAATAGGCTTTGTACATCACTAACAATAATGAATGTATTTATCAGAGAGAATAAAAAGATAATGAAGAGAATTCTGAAAAATGTAGATCCATAATGTTTTGTACTATTAAGAATTTTGCATGAATAGAAATGAATGTTTACAAGTCCAAAGTCAAAGCTTGGTATTTCAGTTCTTGAGATGGCTTTTAAAATCTGCATATTTGATGTTATTGAAACTTCATATGAGAGCCGATTATTTGCAAAAGGTCCATTTCTTGATTATCCTTATTTCGTTTCATCATATCAGCTTTCCTAGAGGAGATTATATTATGATTGTTTTAGGAAATGAGTTAGGCTTCATTTACCAGTCAAAATTGCTATGATATTTGCAGTTATTATAGTGATGAGTTTGTGTAAGTTTCAAATGCAAAGTGGTAGTTATATACTTTCCAGTGGTAACTGAAGGCAGTTAACAAGGAGAAGTCTTCAAGCATTTCAATGTTAGATACAGTGGTAGCAGTAGAGACAGGAGGAGGGTGAATGGACCGGATGGTTTCAGCATATGCATTAATCTGGCTCGAACTTAAATTCTGTCAAATTCTTTTGAACATCGCTATGATGTTAAAGTTTGAAATTTTATTCCTTATCTAATATATAAAATTATTTTGTCGGAGTTTATCATCGGTAGGTTTATTCCTAAAAACTTAAATCTGTTTTGCTAAAAAGATTTGATCTCAATTTACCCACTGTTCTTAAAAATCTAAATTTTAGTTCCAATCTATTTCATCGATTTCTATAATTGAACCAATCATTATTTCGTTTTAGAAAAGGCAGTATTTCTATGCACCAGTGATAGATCAGAGAAAATTATATCGACTTAACATCCAATGCACTCTCCGATTTGCTTGCATTATTCTGTTGGTAAAATCATTTGGTGTTCAACTGCCATTTAAACCAACACACTCTCTGATTGGCTAAAATTATTCACAGCTGAAAATGCCAACAAATAAAAATCGTTCTGTTTCTTATTTCCCATAATTGTTTGCTACTTGAAAGTGCATATTTTTTCATTTCTATTTCAGTCATGTAAATTATTTTGAATTAAATGGGTTTCTACATCAATTTGCTAGCATTATTTTACGTGTAACATATCCTCCATTGGACTCCCAGGCTAGTAAAATACGTAATTTATTAAATAAACACCGAAAATTTCATTAAAACTGAATAATACTTTGCTTTTTTCATTAAGAAATTAACACATTAGTTTAGAAAAAGTAGTCCCCTAGTAGATTTGGTAGGGACATATGAGCCCCTAGCAATAGCAATGGATGTTGGTACTATTACTTGAAAAAAGTTTCATTTTGTATATTGTTTTTAATACAACTTCCAATAATTTTAGCTGATTTGAATGTTTTTAAATATAAGCAGTTAACTTTTCTAGATTGTCTTTTAAAACTATTCAATTATAAGCTTTATTTTTTTAAATAAGTCACTATATTGAAATAAATAAATCTGTTTGTGACAAACTCAGCTATTGTTTAATCTCCTATTTTCTATGTCTGTAACATCAACAATTACATTATCATCTATTTATATGTACACAAAACACGATGACAGTACAAAGAAAAAAAAAACCTAAACCAGACACGATGTAGAAACCTTTCTACTAGTAAACTCCCCGGATATCCTAGCACTAAGTGAAACAAACCTACAAACCTAAATCTCCTCCCACCATTTTGACATGACTTAATACCTTCCACTCTACCATAAAGTCTCTGACAAACATATGCATGGGCTAAAAGTTTATGTTTGGAACACCCTTGCCTTGACTAGAGAACACAGGCTAGAATCAGATGATCCAGCACAGCGTTAGTTACTTATATTTCTTATACCGTTCGCTTTCGATCAAGGACTGTACTCTGCTTAACTCTGTCTCTGAAAGCATAGATACAGCACACTCACTTGACTCGAGAACCCTAATACATGTATTTAGGGATTTTAATGTACATCACCGTGACTGGTTTGGATTCTCTAGCTATACAGATGCAGCTGGTAACTCTACGTATAGTTTCTTCATAGCGCACTCCCTCTCACAGACTGTCACTTATCCGACCTGCATCCTTGATCATGTGAACCAGCAAGCTTCACTTCTCACCTTGTTCTTTACCTCACTTACATAACTTTACGTAGACATTGAGGTATTATACTTCTATCTGCGTACATTAAAGTGTTGTCGCATATTGAGAAAGATGAAATCTGGGTTTTCTTTTCCTTTCTTTCGTTCAATCTCGTCTGGTTCTTTATTTTTAATATAAAATCATCTTTTTCGGCTTCCTTTTTTATTTGTTCCAATGTTACAGGTAATTCTCTGATAGTGTTTAACAACAGACATGAGATTTAATTTTCCTATTTTAGTGCTGCTATAACCGTCTCTTCTAAAATTTCTTCATTTTGGGGGATTAATATTGACAGTCCATCGGCATGCCCATGTTTTTTGGATGCAATGTATTCCATCGTAATATAAGAGTTCAGTAAGGTTATACCCCATCGCTGTAAACGGTTAGCAATGTGGGTAGGAATACCCTTTTTTTATCCAAATATAGTTACTAACGGTTCATGGTCTGTTTGAAGTATAAATGATCTACCATGTAAAAAGCGATGGTATTTTTTTAAACTCAAAACACAATCCATTTCTCGATCTGACTATAATTTTTCTCAGCCGGTAGAAGAGTCCTTGAAGCGTGCACGATCGGTTTAGTAGTACCATCTTCATATTTGTGTAGCAGTGCAGCACCCACTCCGTATTCACTAGCATCAGTCGCAAGGATGATTTATTTCACAGGATGATAATGAGCTAAGGCTAGATCTGAGAGTAGACATTTTTTTATTTTCTGGAAAGCCGTCTCACAATTATTTGACCTTATCCATTTTTTGTCTTTCCTTAATAATTCGTTAAGGGGCGCTCTTAAATCATACATTTTTTGAATGTAGATCGCATAATATTGAGTTCTTTGTAGTGTGAATTCGATTAGCCAACCACGTTTGCAGTTGATATCTTTAAATCAACCCCAGTCGGATTATTTTACAATGTAACTTGCATGTATTTACTGAATAAAAAAAGTATGCGCGTGACTGAATATATTCCAAAATTTGGTTTCGTTTCGAATCCTTGTTTGCCAGTTCATATCTTTCATGGGTTCGTTACTGAAATCGTCGTCGCCAGCTGATATAACTTCATTAGAAGTTATGATAGCAAAAATAACGAAAGAGGGTGGTTTATTACAACGTATATCTTGTACAAAACAATAGCACTACCGGTAATCCAATAGAATTAACCTAATACACTCGAATACCGTCAAACACAGTCCACCATACATACTACAGACTAGTACACTTAACAGCCTTGAGGGGAGTCACGTATCCTATCACAACATATATATATATATATATATATATATATATATATATATATATATATATATATATATATATATATATATATAAGTATAATTTTTTATTTATACAAACATTATTGGTTACATATGTGCATAAATGTTTCGGTTGCACTTTTCCCAGAAAGTCAACCTTGTCAGACCAAAGATTTTCGAGAAATGGATGGATTTGAAGAATTTTCTCTCCTAAATAACTCTTTTTGGGATTTCGTATTTTTTATTTCTTATGAATTAGTATCGGATTACCTATTCTACTCGCTGACCTTTTCTGCTAGTGGTTGTCCCTTTTATTACCCTTTATGGCGTCTCCGTCACCTTTTACTGTCCTTATTTTATTGTTCCCTACTTTTTGGCCTACCCAGTTTTACAAACTCACTCCAGTATAAATATACTCTAATAGATACCCAAACACACCTAAATAAACAAACAGATAAATAAACAGACATTGATATACATACACATCTAAACATG